>BJKM01000752.1:57500-112500 GCA_015082035.1 Chaenogobius annularis
GCTGGTGTCATCCGCGTAGCAATAGAAATGAATGTTGTGTTTACGGAAGATGGAACCAAGAGGGAGAATGTAGATGATGAAAAGAAGGGGACCCAGGACAGAGCCCTGGGGCACACCAGCTGGGACAGGGAAGGGGAGTTTGGGAAGGGGTTGGATTGGTGGGATTTCAGTTGTATGAATTGACTGCGATCGGAGAGATAGGAAGTGAACCAAGAGAGAGGAATGTGGGAGATGCCAATAGATTTAAGCCTATGGATGAGAAATAGGACCTTAACCAATTTAGGGCAGTGCCAGTGATGCCCACCCAGTCTTCTAGTCTCTTTAAGAGGCTCTCATGATCGACAGTGTCAAAAGCAGCACTCAGAAGGATGCTTCCTGCTTCCGAAGAGTGCAAACGCTTTCCTGCTTGCTTCTGCTTGCTATCCTTATTTACTTGCTTTTTAATCAGTTTTTGTCTTCCAAACATTTTTAATTATGACTTTTTTTAAGTAAACCAAGGATTTTAAGAACATTTTTAGAGTTTTAACAACAAATCTGACGAGCCAGCAACATGTCTGTAAGAAGGGAAACAAACTCTTGTGAACACTGTTGGAAATATCAACAAGAAATTCATGAGCTACAAGCATTCGCTTTGGATACAATTCCAGTGTCATCCAGTGATAAGAAGTCCACATTTTGTACAAGAAAAACAGCTACTTTCAACTTAAGCCGGACTGAATCTGTGTCCAAAACTGTCTAAAGACCAGACTGTATCTTGGGACAAACTCTGTACAAAGATAATGTAACACCACTTAAAATACAAACAGATTTTTACCACTTTCAGAGACTGAATTAAACGAACATAGGAAAAATGTAATACAGGACGTGTCCAAAACAGAGAGGGAACCTGTGCTAAACGTCAAGGTCTTCTTGACAAGGGATGGCGCGATAAATCACGTGATGCATGAAAAAATAAAAAATATATGAAAAAAATAAAAAAAATCCCAGTCCACAATCACTGAGATTACGTCATGCATTTCTAATGTTTTGGCCACATACCAAGGAGTTAAACGGCTGATTGTGCACATGGGTGCATTGGACGTAGGACAGGAACGGACTGAAGTTTTGAAAAGAGACTTCTTGGATGTGCTTCTTGGATATTCGATGTGCTTGATAAAATGCAAAATCAGAACATTCATAAGTGGACCTCTTCCAAACATCGACAGGAAGAGAAACAAGTTTAGCCGGCTGTTTCATCTGAACACATGGCTGTCCAAAGAGTGTGCACCTAGAGGATTACACTACATTGAGAAGTATCTATTCTGGAAACGAGAGGACCTGCTTAAAATAAATGGCCCACACCTATGCAGAGGTGGAGTGAGGGTGCTGACAGAGAACCGGCTTCACGCTCTGAGGCATTGGACTGGGCCTGGACAGGGTCCTGAGCAGCTAGTTAGAGAAGAGAGGAATGAGAGAAGAATTCCTGCTCCATCAGCCAGAGACCGAGCCAATGTTTTAACATCAGCAGCACCACAACCACAGCCTCCACCAAAGGATTAATTAGCAGCAGCACCACCACCACCAGTAAAGGATTTAACTCCAACTGCTCCACGATCACCTCCACCGCCTTCAGCGAAGGACTCATCAGCAGCATCACCATAGCAATCTTCACCACGGCCAGCGCAGGAGTCTTTTTAGTTCTTTCCCTTACTGTCCTCATCAAAGGCCGATCTGTGACGGGCCCGGCAGCATCCCTGCATTCGCCCCTGCCTGGACAGGGTCCTGGGCAGATAGTTAGAGGCAAGAGGAATGAGAGAAGAATTCCTGCTCCATCAACCAGAGACCAAGCCAATGTTTCAACATCAATTGGATTCAGTTATTTCCCACAGGGTCAGGGTGCTCATCAAAGGCCTTTGACCCATCTGTGACAGGCAGCATCCCTGTCATCGCCCCTGCCCTCAGAGCAGCCCTGGGTCCCCCCTGCAACATCTACTCCCACTACAGATTCCTCACTCTCCTTTCCATTTCCACTCCCACTCAGGGGCTTTCCCAGCCATCTTTAATGTCTGATCAAATCAGGCATTAAGATGGCTCCACTCACGCCCAATATAATAAGATCAAGAGTTCTGATATCAACAATGATGAACTCTCTCCTGACTGCTGCTATACAGACAAAAAATGCTCCACCTTAAACCCCCCCACCCTTCACCCGGTCCTAAACCGGCTCCCGCTATACCAACAAAAGAGCCCCAACCTATCCCCCCTCACCTTTCACCTGGTATCTCCCATAGCTAGGATGCACTGGGTTCCAGCGTTGCCGGGACTTATACTCATAATAAAAATCAAACCAACTCGGGGCCCTGTGTAAAAACAGCCTCCCTTGTGCCATTTCTGTAGTCACATCACACAGAAGGGAAAACAAATTGCGAGTCAGGCCCAATCTGAGAAATTTTATTAAAATTCCCTGTGAAAAGATAACGCCCAGTACCACTGAAACTAGTCTGAAACTTGTTGTGCTAAATGTTAGATCAAATTATTCTTAATTAATCATTTTATTTCTTCTTATTATCTAGATTTGATGTTATTAACTGAAACATGGCTTGACAAAAACACAGGATATTTTTTTCTAATAGAATCTTCTACACCCAACTTATTGTTTTAAATCTGAAACATGAGAGAACAAAAAGGAAGGAAGTGTGTGTGCTTTTGTTAGAGATGAAATAGTTACCCATAGGTTGTCCTTTGCGGTGTTTTCAACATTTGAGTATGTATCCTTTTAAACTGAGCGAACAGTCTCTATTCATTCTCTTCACTGTTTTAACTAGCCTCCCCAGCACTTCCAAAGTTTTATTGATGATTTCACTGAGATGCTTTCAGTTGTATGCACAGATTTTGATGGTTTGGTCATGACAGGTGATTTCAATGTTCATGTTGATCATTTTTGTGACAAACGCGAAAGAGCTTCATGCTTCATGCTTCATGCATGGAAATGATAAACTTTGAAAATGTCTCATGTTCTAATGCACATGTGTCAAACTCAAGGCCCATGAGCCAGATGTGGCCCGCCAGACGTTTTCATCTGGCCCGCCGAACATTTCTAGTTTATAATTATTCATTTCCAATAGATATATTGCGTTTTTATCGCTAGAACTACAATTCCCACAATCCTTTGCAGCCGCGGCCCGTCTCCCGCCCCGCTCTGACTTGCTGTGTGTTGCTGCCAGCTCAAGTGCCTAGGGCTGTTGGGCTCAACAAACGACAGCGACCAGCGACACTCATCGCAGCAGGTTTAAAATCGAACACACCGGCAGCGATGAACTGTAGCGCCCAGCAACAGCTTCACATGTCGCGCTCTGCTCCAGGGCAGATCGTGGGAAACACGAGGAATAAAGAAAAGAGGCGGTTTTGTGGACGTTAGAGCTGTGCTAAAAGCGGCGGTAATGTGAAAGCTAACAACAAGAAAACAAACTTCTTTGCTGACAACTCCAAACATCCAAACCATTGCAAAACCTGGACAGATCATGAGCCACAGGTAAAAACACAGGTCAGAGTGTAATAAAGTATGAACATGACAGAGTGAAGCTGCTTTGAGCTCTCATTTGATTCACTACATGAATAATTTGTCACTAAAATAAGCTTAAAACTGTAAAAATAGTGAGCTCATATTGAGCTAGTGCAGCAATATTAACATGTCTGTGATACAAACATTTAATATCAGAATCATATCACAAGTCCATGTTCCTGTTCCTGCTGCTGATGCATGAATATGGACTCAGTCTTTCACCTGCTGCAGATTTGTGCAATAGTGTCCACATATAACTATTACTAGGCTATATAACATTTGTTATATTTTTTATTGTTTTATTTTTTACGTTATGTTCGGCCCATGACCCAGCCTGAGCGTCGAAAATCGGCCCGTGCCCAAAATGAGTTGTTGAAGTCTGCTACATCTAGTGTTTTGAATGTTAAAAGTAAGCAGAAGGGGCCATGGAGAAAGGATGATTTGGTCAGGGCAAAGAAAAGGGAGTGCCGACGGGCCGAACAAAAATGGCGCAGGTCAAAGCTCCAGGTTCAAAAAGAGATTTACAGAGAAAAGTTGTACATGTATAACCTCATAATATGGAGAACTAGGGAACGATATTTTTGGGAAATAATTGGAAGCTGTAGTAACAACTCGCTTGTCCTGTTTGCCACAGTAAACAGATTAACAAATCCTCCAGCTCAGCTGCCGTTAGAACTCCTTTCCACATCCAAGTGTAATGACTTTGCATTATTCTTTAATGACAAAGTTCAGGGCATTCAAAATGTTATAAATTCTACAATGCAAAAAATAACCCTCAAACCACCTACACACACACTCACTTTGCACCTGTAACTGACAAATCTGTCAGAATCAGAATCAGAAAGTGTTTATTGCCATTGTCAATGAACAAACTTCACAAACATAGGAAGCACTGACCGTCGTGAAAGATACAAAAGCGCCACACAAAAGGTGGAGGCGTCGACGAGATAGCCGTCGTAAAAGATACAGACGTTTGCAGAGGCAGATAGCATGTTGACGTCTAGGGACGGTCAAACGTAGGAAAGAATCAATCTAAAAGCGATGTGCCCATCCTGGATTCATCTGTTATGCTGACAATGTCAAATAAATATTCATGTCAGCAAAATTGTTAAATTGAATGAATAGAAATGAAGGTTTTGTGATTTCTGTCCGGTCTTTGTGATTTTAATGCATTTTTTCCTGTTTTGTGAAGCACTTTGAATTGCCTTAAGACTGAGACAATCGAAAACAGGTTTTGCAATTTAACAGCTTGTAATCCAGGTTTGATGTGACCACCCCCTCCCCCACGGTGGCCACCTCCGCCAACCCAAACCTTGTCCCCCCCACCTCCCCCACCACTCTCTCAGTTCAGGAACAGGATGTTCACAGGCTATTTCGGAAATCCAACCCCCGAAAAACTGCTGGACCAGACGGCGACGTCTCTGCCGCTACATTAAGACATTGCGCAGGAGAGTTAACCCCCGTCTTACCAGTCATTTTTAACACCTCCCTGGGGTCATGCCATGTCCCAGCCTGCTTCAAGCTCTGCCATTATTGTCCCTGTCCCCAAGAAGCCCCGGATCACTGGACTTAATGACTACAGGCCTGTGGCGCTGACGTCTGTAGTCATGAAGTCATTTGAACGCCTGGTCCTGCCCACCTCAAGTCCTTCACTCTCTCCTGCTGGACCCCTGCAGTTCGCCTACAGAGAGCCAACAGGTTCTGTAGACGACACCATCAACCTGGCACTCCACGTCATCCTGCAGCATCTGGACTCCCGGGAACCTACGCCAGGATCCTGTTTGTGGACTTCAGCTCTGCTTTCAACACCATCCTCCCTGCTCTGCTCCAGGACAAGCTCTCCCAGCTCAACGTGCCTGACTCCACCTGCAGGTGGATCACTGACTTCCTGACGGATCGGAGGCAGTGCGTGCGGCTGGGGAAGAATGTCTCAGACACTCGGACTATCAGCAACCGGAGCTCCTCAGGGCTGTGTACTTTCCCTCTGCTCTTCTCCCTGTACACAAACTGTTTGCACCTCCAGCCACGACTCCGTAAAACTCATCAAGTTTGCGGACGATACCACCCTCATCGGGCTCATCTCGGACGGGATGAGTCTGTCTACAGGAGGGAGGTGGACCGGCTGGTGTCCTGGTGCAGCGGTAACATCTGGAGTTCAACGCCCAGAAGACAGTGGAGATGATCGTGGACTTCAGGAAAGCCACAGCCCCCCAGCCCCCCTCATCATGACAGACTCCCCATCACCACCGTGGACTCCTTCCGCTTCCTGGGCACCACCATCACCCAGGACCTCAACTGGGAGCCCTCCATCAGCTCCCTCATCAAGAAGGCCCAGCAGAGGATGTACTTTCTGCGGCAGCTGAGGAAAGCCAAGCTGCCAGCGCAGATGAAGGTGCAGTTCTACACGGCCATCATTGAGTCCATCCTCACCTCCTCCATCACAGTGTGGTACGCTGGAGCAACAGCCAGGAACAAACAGAGACTACAGCGCATTGTGCGTTCTGCTGAGAAGGTGATCGGCTGCAGACTTCCATCTCTGCAGGACCTGTACGTCTCCAGGGCTCTGGGACGAGCAGGTCGGATCACAGCTGACCCTTCTCACCCTGGACATGGTCTGTTTGAACCACTCCCCTCAGGCAGGAGGCTACGGTCCATCCGGACCACAACCTCCCGCCACAAGAATAGTTTCTTTCCCTCTGCTGTTGGACTCATGAACACTTCAAAACACCTGTCACTTTAACTGCAATATTCAACACTCACTTAGCACTGTCACTTTCTGCACTACAACTTTAAACATAACTGTAAACTTGTGTACATAGAAATGCCTATTTTATTTTTATTGTATTAGTAATTTTAAATTGTTTCTTAATGCATGCCCTTTTTTGATTGAACATATGTTGTTTTATTATTGCTCAGTGTTTTATGTTGCACCTTAAGGCCGAGACAAGTTCCTATGTTTGTGAATTTTGTTCATTGACAATGGCAATAAACTCTTTCTGATTCTGATTCTGATTCTGATAACTGAATCCAATTGATGTTGAAACATTGGCTTGGTCTCTGGTTAATGGAGCAGGAATTCTTCTCTCATTCCTCTCGCCTCTAACTATCTGCCCAGGACCCTGTCCAGGCCCAGTCCAATGCCTCAGAGCGTGGAGTAGGTTCTCTGTCAGCACCCTCACTCCACCTCTGCATTGGTGTGGGCCATTTCTCTTAAACAGGTCCTCTCGTTTCCAGAATAGATAGAAGTTCTCAATGTAATGTAATCTCTCAGTGCAGCCACATGTGAAGCAGCCGGCTAAACTTGTTTTTCTTCTTGTCGATGTTTGGAAGAGGTCCATTTATGAATGTTTTGATTTCCATTTTACCAAGCATGTTGAATTCAGTCCGTTCCCGTCGTATGTCCACTGCACCCACGTGAACAATCAGCTGTTTAATTCCTCGATGTTTGGCCAAAACAGTAGGAAGCAGTGACGTAATCTCAGTGATTTTGGCGCTGAGAAAAGAATGTGTTTTAATTTTTTCATGCGTCACGTGACTTATCGCGCCTTTTCCATAACATCCTCATCGACCTTTACGTTTGACAGTTTCTCTGTCTGCTGCCTTTTGGCCATGTCATTTATTACATTTTTCCTTTGTTCATTTACTTCAGTCTCTGAAAGTGGTAAAAATCTGTTTGTATTATAGGTGACTGAACATTATCTTTGTAACTTTTAGGCTTTGTACCGAGTTTGTTCCAAGATACAGCATCTTTAGACAATTTTGGGAACGACACAGAGTAACTCCGGTTAAGTTTGAAAGTAGCAGTTTTTCTTGTAAAAACTGTGGACTTCTTACCACTATATTACACTGAAAATTGCATGGACTTGCATGTTGGAATCCTTTTTCAGATTCTAAAGCAAATATCCGTGCTTGTAGCTCATGAATTTCTTGTTGGATAGTTCCGACAGCGTTGCAACAGTCTGTTTTCCAATTTAAATGTTTCTATTTTTTTAATTTAAAGCAACATAAAAAAACAAACAGAGAAAAAGGAACATGACCAGAGAGGAGGAGCAAATACAAAATAAAAACAGCTGACATCCTACCAATAATTGAGAAAATTAAATTAAATCATGGCCTTGAAAACCCTAAAAGAAAAATGTCCCAATTAGTCCAAAATCTGTCAAATTTGTCCATATTCAGAATAAGTCTGAATGTAATTTTTTTTCCATATAACGGAGCTCCATTATGATGTTAATCCAGTCCTTGATCATTGGTACATTTTGTGTCATCCATTTTTTTGTGAGGGCTTTTTTCGCTGCAGCCAGGAGGAGCTTCCAGAGATAACTGCCAATTGTGTCCATGGCAGGAGTCCTGAGACCCAAATACATAGTTCTGAAATCCAGTGGGATGGTGATGTCATAAATTGTCTTTAATGCTTAATTTGATCTCAGTCCATTATTTGTGAATAACAGGACAATCTCAGAACACGTGATAGTGATTTGCCTCCAGGCTGCCATAGCCTCTCCAACAATCTGCATTTCCCTGTGTGTAATGGGCACTTTGACATGGGGTTGAAAAGAAACGAGACACATTTTTCCAACTGAATTCCTTCCAAACATGTGACTTTGTGGTTTTCCACTGAGATGTACATATACTTTTCCCATCTTTGTTTAGTTTGTATTTTTCATTAGCTCCTTCCATGTTGTAGGATCAGATTTCACCCAGGGGTTCCCACCCCCCAATCCTCGGCACAATCTCAATATTCTTCCATTGAGGTTCATATTCTGAGTCACACCAGCACAGCAGGGCTCCGATCTGAGCTGAAATAAAGTCATTTTTCAAACAAGGTAAACCCCAGCCTCCTTTTTCTTTTAATAATTGTAAGGTTTTGAATTGGATACAAGATTTCTTTCCTTGCCATATGAATCTTGAGATTGCTTTATTCCTCTCATCAAACAGCCGGTTGAGGATGGAAACTGGAAGAGTCTGGGACAGATAGAGAAACCTGGGCAAAACATTCATTGGGATAAGGTTCCATTTTTCAAGATCGTTTTTTTATAGTAGTAAAAAGGGGGGTATAATTTTTCTCCATAATTGTTAGGTCTCTATGGAGTACCACACCTAAATATCTAAGAGATTCTGTTTGCCATTTAAATAGGTAAGTCTTTTTAAAGGTCAGAGGGGGATGCCAGTAAGAGATCATTTCAGTCTTTTGTACATTTAATTTGTATCCAGACATTGGACCAATTTCTTGAAGAAAATGCATCACACTGGGTATGTACATTTTTGGTTTAGTCAAATATAACAGAACATCATCTGCATAGCAGGCAATTTTATGTTGTGAATTGTTCTTTATTGTCTAATTGGGCTAATGGTTCCAAATACAAATCAAACAGGAGGGGAGACCAGGCTGCCTGACCCCCTTTTCCAGAGTCAGTGGATCTGTCAGATGACCATTGTTTTTAATTATTGATGTTGGACGATCGTGAGCCCCAGTATTTTTTATAATTAGATAATCGATTTGGAATTTGTTTAGCACTTTGAATAGATATGGCCAGTTTATAGAATCAAAAGCTTTTTCAGCGTCCAGACTTATTATTACTGCTCTGTTTTTAGAGCTGCAACGATTACTCGAGTAAATCGAATAATTCGATTACAAAAAAGCTTTGATTCTTAGTTTATTGCCTCCATGATTCGTTTAATTTATATATTTAATTATAAACACTCTGTGGCGCGCGGAGCGCACCGAACGACTTGTGGCGCTTTTGTTTCACACGGAGCTTGTTCCGCTCTGACAAAGGCGCAACAAGAAAGAGAGCGGCGTGTTTTAAACTCACGAGTGCTGAAGTTTTGATGAGTGAAAGAGCCGTGGATCTATTATAATAATCCCGAGCTGCAACTCTAAACACCGCATCTAGCTCCGCCCACCCCAGCCCTTGCGCCTTCGATACGCCACCGCGGACCCCCGTGCCCCCACGCTCCCCCACTCAACAACTCTGCTTTCCAGTCACAGTCGTAATTTTAAACAGCCAATTAGGGCTGCAACGATTACTCGAGTAAATCGAATAATTCGATTACAAAAAAGCTTTGATTATTATTTTATTGCTTCGATGATTCGTTTAATTTACATATTTAATTAAAAACACGTGAATCTGAGGCGCACAGAACGACTTGTGGCGCTTTTGTTTCACACGGAGCTTGTTCCGCTCTGACAAAGGCGCGACAGGAAGAGAGCGGCACGTTTTAAACTCACGAGTGCGACTCGGAAGAGTTTTGATGAGTGAAAGAGCCATGGCTCTATTATAATAATCCCAAACTGCAACTCTAAACACCGCATTTAGCTCCGCCCACCCCAGCCCCCGCGCTGTCGACACGCCACCGCGGACCCCCCGCGCTCCCCCACTCAACAACTCTGCTTCCCAGTCACAGTCGTACTTTTAAACAGCCAATACACATGGAAACAGCACGGAGGACCGCGGTTATGTTAGAATAATCTGTTGTGAAACAGAAAATCAGAGACGCGGAGGCCAAAGTGACCGGCACACGGCGCCAAAAAGGCAACATGCAAAATGCAGAGCTCAAAACGCCAGGACCACTGGTCCCACCCAACATAACTTTTTACAAATGTCTTATTTTAAGTGATGTGACAGAGCTACTGTAACTGTTTACAGTCTATTACAAGTTAATTAAGTCATATATATATATATATATATATTATATATATATATATATATATATATATATATATCGTATTTTCCGGACTTTTAGCCGCTCCCCTATATAAGCCGCATTTGCTCTATTTTTAAAAAAAAACGATAATAAAACAATACATAGGCCGAACCTTTTGTATAGGCCGCAGAACTCTTTCCTTGACTTTTGGCATCGCATGAGCTCGTCCCGCTGTCCCCCTCCAGCGTCTCACCGTACATTCATTGATGTTAAGCTTGCGCGCAGCCGCGCGGCTTCCTAGCAAGATCGATGGCCTTCAGCTTAAAACTTGCTTCGTACGAACTTCTTCGTTTGGGTTCCATAATGATGCGGCAAGAATTTGAAAATAATTTATAGTTGGTAATTTGTCGTCCGTGTTCTATTTGCTAGCTGAATAAAAAAGCAACATCTGCTTCTTTGCTTAACTTTTCTGTAGTTTTGATTCTAATTCCGGTTAGTTCGCCCCTAGCGGTGAAAGAAAAAAACCACAGAAAAGCCGCAGCCTCTAAATAAGCCGCATGGCTCAAAACATCTGACAAAAGTAGCGGCTTATAGCCCGCAAAATACGGTATATATATTATATTCTTTATATACAAACAGAACAGTTTGGACTGAAGTGAAATGTTGCCGTTTTGGGAACAAATGTATATGAAATTAAGAATAAAATGTGTTATTTTTAGCAGAAATTCCTTTATCTAAAAAATTATTTAATGTGTTTAAATGGTTTACTGAATGTACAAAAAAATCAACTGATTAATCGAAGAAAAGAATCGATAGATTACTCGATTACTAAAATAATTGATAGCTGCAGCCCTATCTGTTTTGTTGTTTCTTTATTTGGCTCATTATGTGTAAGGATCGTCTTATGTTGTCTGTTTGTCGTTTGGTAATAAATCCTGTCATTGTGGATTAAATTTTGGGGCATTTGTTCCATTCTTTTGGACACAATTGAGGTGTAGATACATTCAGAATAGAAATGGGTCTGTATGAGGCACATTCCAGTCGGTCCTTCCCCCCTTTAGGTATTAAGGATATGATGGCCTCCTTCCAACTCGGAGGGGTCTGAGTTTTCTTAAGTGCCCAGTTAAAAGTAACCAATAGGAAAGGAGTAAGTGTATCTTTTAAAGCTCTATACCACGCCGAGGTGAACCCATCGCTCCCTGGAGATGTATTATTCTTTCATCTTTTGATTTGCGCCTTGTATTTCCAAAATTTTTATTTCGGCTCCTAATTTTTTCTTTTGTTCTTATGACATAACAAGCAAATGTGGGTGGGTGTCCAGAAAAGAATTAATATAATCATCTTTGTCGTCTGGAATTTTGGAAGTTTTTTTTAGCTCCATCGAGTACTCAAGTGGGAGGGAGCCAAAGTCAGGTTACAATAGGTTTTAGATGGCCCATCTCAGTTAAGTTTCATTGGGCCATTATCAGGAGGTCCCGCCCTATGGGCAGGGCTTTCACAGAGTAGGTTCTCAGACTTGTTTCACAGATTGAGAATGACTCTTGGATGAGAGTCGAAACGTTTTGCTTTTTCTAAAACAGAGTCCAGATGACTACAACTGAATCTTTTATGTACAAGTTTATGTACAAAAGCTGACAGGCAACATGTGGCATAAAGTCTGATGTTAAAAACTAAAAAAATCAGATCATCAGTCTCTTCAAATAAACAGAAATGTATCACCATGTGACCACAACCCGAACTCACATACGCCACGCTGGCGGCTCCATCCTCTTTACTGTTCATTTCTCTGTGTTTTTGTATCTTCCTGAAGAATCAGAATCAGAATCAGAAAGAGTTTATTGCCATTGTCAATGAACAAAATTCAAAAACGTAGGAACTTGTCTCGGCCTTAAGGTGCAACATAAAACACTGAGCAATAATAAAAACAACATAAAACACTGAGCAATAATAAAACAACATATATTCAATCAAAAAAGGGCATGCATTAAGAAACAATTTAAAATTACTATACAATAAAAATAAAAATAGGCATTTCTATGTACACATTTCTGCTTCTCCTGGTGTTCTGAGCACATGTTTTTTACCTTCAAAAGTCACCAGAAGAATCGTGGGGAAAGATAATCCATGTCTCAGTTTTCTCTTCCTGAGCTCCTCAGAGATGTGGTGGAACTTTTGCTGTTGTTGGCAAACCTCCAATGGAATATCTGGAGCAAAGAAGACACGCTTGCCTTTGTACTGGAGGTCTCCTTTAACCCTTGCAATCTTCAAGACACGTTCCTTCACACGGTCCTTGAGAAACCCCATAATCAGGCCTTGTGGTTTATTAGCGGCTGGTCTTGGTTTGCCCAGGCGATGCGCTCTCTCGTTTGTGCTGGGGGGAACTCAACTCCTGAGTTAATAAGGAGCTCAGTTATGATCTTTTCCAGAAAGCTTTCAGCCTTCCTCTCCTTCCTCTATGCCCACAAGCCCCAAGTTAGGACGACGGGATCTGGACTCCAAATCCAGGAATTTATTTTTCATTTTATTGTTCTCCGACTCCCCTTGTCGTCACCCTGGTCCGCAGTGCATCCATCTCGGCCCTTACTGTCTGCAGATCGTCCGTATTGTCTGAAACACGCCGCTCGACTTCCTCAATGTTTGTTCCTGTAATTCCATCTGCTTTCAATTTAGCGGTCACTGCCTCTGACAGGGCCGGAGCTATGGTAGCTAACAACTCGGCTCTCAGAGACTCCATGGGACGCTGCACTTCGGACATCTTGAGCCACAGCCGATGACCAATTACGTTCTCTACCCCTTCCGACGCAAAGAAGTCGGGAGAGTCTCCATCCGGACCGGCAGGACTTCGCATCACGGCAGGGAGTGAGCGCGGCTTCATCAGCCTCGTTAGCTTGTGATCCGGGCTGTTTTCCAACGGAGCCGTGAGCCATCAACTTTGTCTTTTTTGGTCCCGTGGCACTACCAGACTTGTTTACTCATCTCTCATCCTTGTTCTTTGGGATTAGGTGGGTCAAACGATGATTTTAAAACCACGTTTTGCAGCAGCGGTGTAAGGTGCGTCAACTCGGTGCCCCTCCATAGCCCGGAAGGCCAAAAGTCTGTTTTCCATCTTCTCCCGGACATTTCGCTGGCGTCAGATATGTTGTTAAAACTGTAAAAATGTTCTTTAAATTCTTGGTTTACTTAAATAGGTCATAATTAAAAATGTTTGGAAGACAAAAACCGATTAAAAATCAAAATATATAAGGAAAGTGGCTATAGCAAGCTGGAGCAAGCAGGAAAGCGTCTGCACTCTTGGGAAGCTGGAAGTATATCGGAGAGTGGAGAGTGGAATAAAACAATCTCTAGATTTATATGGCATGGTAAAAAATCTCAAATGCTCAACATGGAACAAGCTAACTAATCTTTTAAGGGGAATGATATCTAAATTATATACATGTATTAATCATTTGGGGAGCCACTCTACTGATTACAATAATGATAGATGGGAAAGAGAGGGTCTCTTTGTTCTGGCTGATGAAGAATGGAAAGTATGTACATCTCAGAGAACCACAAAATCACATGTTTGGAGAGAATTCTTTTTGAAAAATGTGTCGTGTTTCTTTATAACACCATGTCAAAGTGCCCGTTACTCACAGGGAAATGCTAACTGTTGGAGAAACTGTGGCCCTCTGTTGAAAAAGGCCCTCACAAAAAAAAAATAAAGGACTGGACTGACATTTGGACATTCGTAAAATGGAAAAGATTGCAATTCCTACTTAATTTGAAAATTGACAAATTTGACAGACTGTGGACTAAATGGGATGTTTTCTTTGCATTCTTCTCAATGCTTCTACTTATTTTGGTTTATGTTTTTCTCTTTGTTAGTTTTTATATAGTTAATCATTTGAAAAATTAAAACATAAAAAAGAAATAAAGTGAGGTCGCTTCTTGGGGGAGCATTTGCATAGCATTTGCATATTTTCAAGCAGAATATCTGAAGGGAGGGCCCGATAGGGAGCTGGCTAGATCCATGTTTTTGACGAGGTAATAACATTAAAACATTGTTGAAAGGTCCAAAAAGTTGATTTTGCATAATACTCCCACTTTAAGAACCAAACCAAATTTTTAAACACATTGTTAAAATCCCTATCCAAGGCGAAGGCATGCCTGTGCAATATTCATGCTGTATGATCAGCATCTTGATATGCCGCACCTGATTATCTCGGCAAATGAGTGCTTACTAACACAGATGTAGACTGATTTGTGAGCAATGTTTGAGAGACATTTGTCTATGTGTATATATTTTTAATATCTTTCAGCTCATGAAAAATGGGAACAAAACGTATTGTTTAAATTTTTGTTCAGTGTGTTCGTGTGACTCATTTAATAGCCTTCATTTCCCATGGTACAGGTTTGAGCTACAACCCGTTGTAAATAGTTAACCTTAACGCAAAATGTGAAAATGTGTGTTTTTTAAAGTGGTCCTAACATGAGGCAAGTCGGGTTAAAATTCAAAATTGCAGCAGTTTGTTGTGAGTGCTTCCTAAAATATATCAATGCAGCCGTGTTTTGGGGGTTGAAGAAAAAATAACTGGATTAAAATTGACAGTTAAAAAGAGGTGAATCTTGGTTTGTTTAAACTGTGTACCCACTAACGATCTAACTTCTCTGCTCCTATGTTTTCCTCAGAAATGGAAGAAAAACTGGTTTGTCCTCTATCCTGCCAGTCAGAACGGTATTGCCAGACTGGAGTTCTTTGATTCACCATCAGGTGCTGGGGGCGGATCCTCAGCTGGTTCCGGATCCACTGAGAAAACGCGTAAACTGGACAAGAAGATCATCCGTTTGTCCGAGTGCATCTCCATCCTGCCCTCCCTAACAGAGAACTGCCCCAAAGACAATATGGCCGCCTTCTGTGTGGAGACCAACGACAAGACACACGTATTCTGTGCAGAGAGGAGCACGGCCAAGGATTGGATGGACAGTATGTGTGACATCGCCTTCCAGGTAACACTCCTCATCCTACTACACTTATCCACAGAAATCACAATAGGGCTGCTACCATTTTTGAGTAAATGTTTCTTATCAAAAACAAAGCAAGCATGCATTTTTGTGGCTTTAAGTAGAGTTTAGATTCTTGACTCAGGGTCAAGGATGCTGAGCTGCACTTAGCGCCGCATTCGCTCCCCAGGGATGATTGATAGCTACTCTGGGTATGAGAAGGTAGAACCTAATCAGACCTGCTTATTCTGCCAATAAAACTCAAGGAAAATCATATAAACTCAGTTACACCAGGGATCAGAGGTCAGAGGTCATTGCTAAATGTTAATTTAGCGTTAATTTTGTTAAATGCGCAAGTTGTTCCAGCAAGAGTTAAAGCCCATATGACAGGTGCTCGTTTTTCTAATTATGACGTTGTTTGTTGAGATGGTCCCTGTGGTATATATTTAAAGTAACAGTTGTGGAATTACCTCGGCCTATGTCATATTTGCTGGTCAAACCAGAAAGTGAGAAAGTTATAATCGTCAAATTGGAGAAAAACTGGCAAAATGTTTGGTAAAATCATCCGCATTTATTCACTGATTATTTATTGATTATACCTGCATTTTATGTAAGAACAGAAATAACGCCGAAATAAAGGCATAGTACTTTTGTGCACAACATTAAAAATCTTTCAGCCAATAAACAAAAGTTTGCTTTCTTAAATCATGACGCCGCTCACACCAGCTCGCCGCCTCTCCCTGTGAGGAGCCAGAGAAGTGGCATTGCTCCATTTATTGTTTTGTTACCATAGGACTGACTTTAAATATGATGTGCACAATGATGAGCTGAGCGCAATGATATACAGTATATACCAGAGCTATTCAAGATATTGCCCGCGGGCCAAATCAGGCCCTCCGAGCAATTTAATCCGGCCCACGACCCATCTTCCAAATATTGAAAACATAAAATAAAAAAATCTTGTTTACTGGTTTAATTCTAGGTTAGCATTAGATTAGATCTGGTTCAGTCATGGGTTTAGTCCTGGTTCAGGACTGGTTGGTGTACTAGTCTAGTCCTAGTTCAATTCTTGCTCAGTTCTAGATTTTATTAATGTTATTTCTCACAAAAAAACGAATATAGCAGTAGTTATTTTATTGTATTCCTAAATGTACGGAAATTGTGCGACCCAAAATGCTGTTTGCACCGCCGGCCCAAAAACCTTGGCCCTCGGGAAAATAAAGTTGAAAGAGAGATGTTTGTATCATAGGTACACATCAAGCGTGAGAGACAGAATGTAAAAAAAAATAAAACAATTTTAAACAATTTATTTGTGAAAATGGGGCAGCTAGAAAACAACTCTTCTGTCCCTCACAGACCAGTCACTTGCTCTTTAAGAAGTTATTCCAGCCTCCACTCGTTAACAGTATGGATGGGACCTGTTTGAACTGATCAGATGCATAAGAGACCCCTGCACACACATTCAAACTGTCAGACGTTGTGAGAAAGGATCAACAGTTGGAAGCATTATTAGAAAATGGAAGAAGTATGACATCACTGGCAATCTCCCTCGGAGTAGGGCTCCATGCAAGCTCTCACCTCGTGGGGTTCAAATGATCCTGAGAACCGTGAGGAATCGGCCCAGAACTACACGGCGGGAACTGGTCAATGGTTTGAAGATTACATTGAATACATCGAAATATATAATGACATTTGTAAACTGTATATTATTGCCAACAAAATACATGTGTTAGCGTGATGCTTATACAACCCTGCATTCAAGGTGTTTTGGTTTACATCACAGCCTTCAGGTGTGGTCAGGGTGAATTTGAAATAAAATTGCAATTTTTGAAAAATGTCCCAAAAAGTCCACGTTTCTAAAAAGAAAAAAATATTGGAACATATTAATAGAGTGTTTGTGCAGATAAATTGCAGAACGAGTCCTTATAAGGGCAAAAATTACTTTTATTTATTTTTCTCCCACAAACCACCCCAATTTTGACCCCCTGAACGTTAACGACAGCACACACTGCTTATTAAAAGAAGATCTTACAGCCCACATGCTAGTGTTTTTCATCATTAGAAAGATTAGGCCCTCTAGTTTCTTGAAATGTGTGTGTATATGTATATATATGTATATATGTGTGTATATATATATATATATATATATATATATATATATATATATATATAATATATATATTATAAACAAACAAACGCTGTGCGTAAAGTCTTGTCAGTGCACGCCGAAAAAACTGGCTTACTACCTATATGCATCTGAAAAGTAAGCTCCCCGTCGGGCTTATTCCTAAAACCCACCCATGGTTCTCTAAAGCTTGGCTCATTGGCTAGAATAATATGACAATCAAAACGTACCACGTCACTTCCTAAGCGTGCCAGCACAGCTAAATGACTCGTCACCTTTGCGCCAAAAGGTACGCTTGGTTTATCTAAAGGGCTCCCGTTCACGAACCCGTGAACGGACCCTTCGTCATAAACCCGCGAAACTGTTATTTGGGTGGAGGAGAGATCTATTGGATACGCTTTATTTGTGAGTTTTTTCACAGAAGAAAATGCTGTTTACTGGACTATTTCTCTAAATGGGGTTACTTCATGAAAAATACAAGTGGATATGGTTTTTCTGTGGATTAATACGGAAAGAATGAGCTACTGATGGATTGAACCCCATTGAGTCTGTCAGAACCGGAATAAGGGTAAAAAATTTGTAATATAAAGTTGATTTTTATCACGAACTATTGGTAATTGCTTTTTCGGGCATATTATTCAATGTAAATCAATGGCATATTCGTTTTGTTGAGAAAATAATCTTTAAAATGATCTATAGTTTGCTGGTATTGACAATGAAAACAAGTGTGATGATATAATAGTACATCTAAACTCCGGGTTAGCCCTTGCGCTGGCTGGTGGGTGTCAAGAACTTTTAAAAACAATCTTAAAATGGCTTATACAGGTTTTGGTTTACAAACATTTATAATAGGATGAAAAAATTTACTTTGACGTAGACAAAGAAAATTTGGCACAGAAATCCTTCTTGCCATTCGGAACAAAAAGCCATTGACAGTATGCCTCTATCTGTGGCAACCTTACTATTATTGCCATAGACTCACATGGGTTTTGGTTTACAGGCATTTTGAATGGGATGAAAACATTTCCTTTGCAGAGATTTTAAAACTGCAACACGTGTTGAAGTTTAGTTTATCAGCAACTTTAGAGGCGAGGATCCGTCTCAAGGTCTTTATTGCATACATGGAAAACAGGCAAAACAGTACATCTTGCTGGATTGTCTTGATTCTTACAATTTAACTGTAGTTTACACAGCTGTTATTTGCATCAGATGCAATGCTCTATTTGCGTCAACGTTTTCCAGCCTACAACTTTTACTCAGCCATAATCTGTGATAACCGTGTGCCTTCAAGACCATCGCTCGCTCCTCAACAAAAAGAGAATCCAATGCTTCTTCAGCCTGACGCTGTGAGGGCCAGGGCTTAAGACCAAGCAGACCAAGCAGCCCATTTTAAGACCAGCGTGACCCCTGCAGACTTGAACCCTTCAAGGCATCAGCTCCATCACTGCAACATTAATACCCATCTGAGCTGGATCACACAACTCCTGCGTCTGGCCGTATAGACGCACATGTTTCACATTTAGACAGACTTTTTAGCCTCAAATCTAGATCGCAGTCTAAACTACTTATTTCACCTCGGCCTCATTTGCATGTTCAATGATCAAATGGCGCTTGTTTAAATTTTTGGTCAATAAATCTTCACAAAACACAATTTATTTGGTAGAGTGTATCATTTATTTCCAGTACTTGGTCACAGTCAGGGTTACCCACTCAGATTACTATCAATAATGAATTGTTAATTAATCGATATTCAATTGATTATAATGATCAATTATAAAGAGCACCGGTGGCCGGTGCTCTTTATGCATGTCTCTCATGTCGCATCTGTCATCAAGTCACGTTCCTATGTTGTGAATTTGTTCATTGACAATGGCAATAAATATATCCTGATTCCTGATTCCTGATCCTGATTGATAATAATTGATTTAGAGAATTGGTGGTGCCCTAGACTCATAACAACTACCCTCATCAATACCAACATTGAATGTTACCCTCTTTTGTAAGTGGGGGGACATGAATAACACTACAGTATTTGGAATAGTAGTAATACAAAAAAAATTAAATGTCTATTATAGGAAATGTTGATGCATAATAAAATGTAATCTGTGTTGGATACAAATGGCACCAAATTGGCAGAATGGCACAGAACACGGTCCCATCATGTGTCTTGACTCCACCTAAAAATTAACCGATGACAGGGGCTGCCCTGGCAGAGACCAACATACACTGGGAACATATCTGACTTACTGCTGGTAATGTGAACACAGCTCCTGCTCATCCTGTCATGGGACCGGACAGCCTTGAGCAAAGGACTTTATCATGGTACCTGTTATGGAAAAACCGTGACTAGCGCAACAGTCCAAAAACCTATAACCCCTCACCAGGTGACACTGTCATTGCCCACTTAGGCATTGAAGTCCCGCAGTAGAACAACAGAGTCCCCGGTCAAAGCACTGCCCAGTACCCCTCCCAGTACCCCTCCAAGGGACTCCCAAGAAGTTCGAGTACTCTGCACAGTGAGCGGCCTGTAGGCCAATACAAACCCAAACCGACGGCGTAGGGACGCGTCCCTCGAGTTCACTAGAGTGAACTCCAATATTAACATCCAATATATGCGTGGCTGAACTGTGGAGCTAAAAGTGATGTTCCATGTCCCCAGAGCCAGTTTCTTTTGCCAGAGATCCAATCATCGAGGCCCCTGCCTTTGACTGCTGCCCAGATCTCTCTGCACCGGCCCATTACAGATCCTTCCAAAGGTGGTGGGTCCATGGGATGACACACATCACCCTTTCGGGCTATGCCCGGTTGGGCCCCGTGGGTATAGACCCACCAGACACTTGCTGTCGATCACCCACCGCAGGTTTGGCTCCAGTGCACGGGTCCTTGTTCTTTAATGCTTACTTAACTTAACTCCAGTTCTATGGGTGTGTCGGCCAAGGTCGGGCCGGCCCCAGACATGCAAGGGATAACATTTTGGGTTTGGATAGTAAGTGTGCAGCCTTGATCTGGGTCAGGCTGGTGTTTTTTTTTTTTTTTTTTTTGGGGGGGCCTGTTCTAATTTCTAAACTTAATTTGCTTTCAAACATGCTTTTGGGAATTTTGGCATCAATATTTCTCTCAGTCTATCAGTAAACATGGCCGTAGTGAATTTTTTTGATGCAGAACATTTGGTTTGTTCCACATGTGTACCGCTTCCTAAGTATGTAAATAAGATAAGAGATGCCATGGCAGAACAAATATTTTCACATGTTACGCGTTTCCACAGGGACACTATTAAGCAAAGGATTAGACAGTTTTTTAACACTTTCGTGTTTATTATTATTATTATTTATTATTATTATTATTATTATTATTATTATTATTATTCATAAGCGCTACTTTCTGAGTGTGGCACAGATAGTTCTGATGAGAGAGATAATATACCGTATTTTCCGGACTTTTAGCCGCTCCCCTATATAAGCCGCATTTGCTCTATTTTTTAAAAAAAACGATAATAAAACAATACATAGGCCGCACCTTTTTGTATTAGCCGCAGAACTCTTTCCTTGACTTTTGGCATCGCATGAGCTCTCCTCGCTGTCCCCTCCGTCCCTCCAGCGTCTCACCGTACATTCATTGATGTTAAGCTTGCGTGCAGCCGCGCGGCTTCCTAGCAAGATCGATGGCCTTCAGCTTAAAACTTGCTTCGTACGAACTTCTTCGTTTGGGTTCCATAAATGATGTGGCAAGAATTTGAAAATAATTTATAGTTTGGTAATTTGTCGTCCGTGTTTCTATTTGCTAGCTGAATAAAAAAGCAACATCTGCTTCTTTGCTTAATTTTTTTCTGTAGTTTTGATTCTAATTCCGGTTAGTTCGCCCCTAGCGGTGAAAGAAAAAAACCACAGAAAAGCCGCAGCCTCTAAATAAGCCGCATGGCTCAAAACATCTGACAAAAGTAGCGGCTTATAGCCCGCAAAATACGGTACTGTATGACAACAAAGAAATTATCTGACTCAATCTACAGTACTGTGTTATCCAACTATTACAGCCTTCTACTGGGCCTCTGGGTTAATTGTATTATTCCAGAATGCTATTTCTTCAGATTTTCAAAAATGTACCAAAATACAGAACTGAAACCTCCTAATACCAAAACCAAGCTAGTCTGATTTTAGCATGACATTACACTCATAGTATTTCACATAGTTAGTGAAATCACTCTTCCAGGGAAAGCAATACAATTGCTATGGAGACATGCTGGTGTACATACAGTAGGTCTATGTATAGTTCACCGTTTATAGTGGTTATGGTCCCATTCCTAAGTGAAGTATATGTATATTGCTGTGTGCTTGTGCCCCACAGGGAGGAGGGGGCAGTGACGCACCTGACCCCAGCGTTGGAGCTCAGGACCTGCAGATGTCTGAGAACCTCATCTACTTCTCCAGAGAAGAGGGTGAGCCAGCATATCAGGGGCCTGTCTAGGGGGTAGGGAAAAACTATTAAAGCATGGTTAAAAGCTCTTGAAAGTCAATTTTCCATAATGTTTTTCAAACCTGAATTGTACAAGAGTACATTTTCCCTGTGTTGCAGTGGATGAGTTCTGGGTGAGCGTCCAGCGCACGGACGCCTCAAATCGCTGTGGACTGGCCGGAAGTTACTGGCTCAAAGCCGAGAGCGATGCCCTGATCCTGAAGGAGCCCAAGACTAGGAGGAAGGTCCAAGTGTGGCCATACAAGCTGCTGCGGAGATACGGACGAGATCGGGTTGGTGATAGTTAGTCATAAAATATACTCAATACATTTCCATAATATTGATCAACGGAACAATGAGCCTCATGCTTACCGTATTTTGCGGGCTATAAGCCGCTACTTTTGTCAGATGTTTTGAGCCATGCGGCTTATTTAGAGGCTGCGGCTTTTCTGTGGTTTTTTTCTTTCACCGCTAGGGGCGAACTAACCGGAATTGGAATCAAAACTACAGAAAAGTTAAGCAAAGAAGCAGATGTTGCTTTTTTATTCAGCTAGCAAATAGAACACGGACGACAAATTACCAACTATAAATTATTTTCAAATTCTTGCCGCATCATTATGGAACCCAAACGAAGAAGTTCGTACGAAGCAAGTTTTAAGCTGAAGGCCATCGATCTTGCTAGGAAGCCGCGCGGCTGCACGCAAGCTTAACATCAATGAATGTACGGTGAGACGCTGGAGGGGAGAGCACGCTGGAGGGGGGACAGCGGGACGAGCTCATGCGATGCCAAAAGTCAAGGAAAAGAGTTCTGCGGCCTATACAAAAGGTGCGGCCTATGTATTGTTTTATTATCGTTTTTTTTAAAATAGAGCAAATGCGGCTTATATAGGGGAGCGGCTAAAAGCCCGGAAAATACGGTACTTTTTTTCTTTGAAAATGTTCATAACAGAGACTTCCGGATATGGCACAGACTGACTAGTCGTACTGCTGTGCCCTGCTGCCGATATTTGCCTTTAAACTCATTTTCACCCACAAACCGAGGAGCAAGATGCTGTAAGAGATGTCTAAACCTAGAAAAGGCAAGGGAGGTGATGCTTCGGGAGCTAAACAATCAAAACTTAACAACTATAACCTAGGCGGAAAACCGACTTCCCCACAAGCTAACAATGCTAATGCTCCAGAGGGGCCGCCTGCCACCAAACAGCCAAATCCATTCCTCTATGGAGACATCTCAGGCCCGCACAGGACGGACAGGGAACATAACTTTACAACAGGTGGCCCTTGTGTCAGATGAAATGCAATGTGACATAGTGTCATCGAGAGCTGAACTCAGAGCCGGGAATAGCTTGTGAAAGTTATAGGGGACCTCAAGTACAAAGGCAAGAAGGTTTTTTATTGTAAAAGCATACAAAATATGTGTGAGGAATTAAGGAGGAGACAGCTATGGCAACTTCCAGCAACTCTTCTGGTGACTTTTAATGGTAAAAAACACATGGTCAAAATACAAGCAGAAGTGCTCTTCAGAAAAATACAAAATTCAGAGAACTGAACAGCAACAAGAGATCGATCCATCAACTTGGGGCATGTGAGTTCAAGTAACGATTGCATAATACGATGTTTATATTGTTTGAAGAGACTGATGGTTGTTGCTTGACAGTATTGTTTTTGGCATCTGACTTTATTACATCTTAGAAGCATTATTGTGACTATGAGGATGCAGAACAGAAAAACTCTTACTTTGAGGAGTACCAGGAGTAGGCTGGGAGACGTTGGGGGTTGATGGTGGCGGACATCTCCCTGCACAGTGGCAGACACCCTGTTTTTCAATGTATCTTTTCTTCTGTTTCAAGTTTATATCGTTCTTGTTTTAATGTGGTGTGTTCAACAAGAGAGTTGTAATTAATGGGAATAAAATGAATACAATCAACCCAATGGCATTGGAAAAGGAAAAGTTATGAGTAGCATGTGATGAAAAAATAGACATTATATAATTACAAAAAACACATTTAAATGATATAGAACATCAAAAATGAACCAAATTTTGTTATACATAATTGTACTATTCATACAGAGGCCAACACAAAAGGGGAGTTGCTATATTGATCGCAAACTGAATAGCCTCTTAACAAACTTTGAATGTAAAGATGGCAGATACGTACTGGTTAAAGGAACTAATAATGGAAGGGTTGTCACTCTATTGAATGTGTATGCTTCACCCGGGAGTGATAGCACCTATACTAATATTATAGACCTGATTGCAAACCACTCTGAGGAAACCCTTAGGAACCCTTATCTGTGGAAACAGATGCAATCTCAGTGTTCAACCTACATTAGATGTATCAAATTCAAGAGGCACTGGAGGAGCAATAAATAATGCATTCCGTAAATTAATGAAGAATACAGGACTTATTGACATCTGAAGGGAGATGAACCCCAGTGCAATGAAAGCGGATCAACATTTTCTAAATTATTTGCATAGAAATTTAAAAAACAAGCGCAAAGAAAAAAGAAATAAATATGAGACAGAGTAATTTAATCTTGCCTAAACAAGAACATGTTCAATCATCATTGAAATCATTTTATAAAAAACTTTTTGCCAAAATCTCAGGAGATAAAGATGATGAAATAAATACTTTTTTTGACACCCTCAATTTGCCTGTTAAGACAGAAGATCAAAATAAATGAAAACAATTGAAAAACAAGGTCCAATCAAAAGACTAAAGAATAATACATCTCCTGGGAGTGATGCATTAACCTCAGAGTGTTACAAAAATCTAAACTAAATACTTATCCCTCTACTTTTAGCAACTTTTAACTAGGCACATACAAAAAGTTGGAAAGAAGCCATCGTGTCTAATACTTGAAGAAGGGATGCCTCATATAGATCTATTCCTAGTCTGAAATTTTTTAACAAATACTCCCCAGGTTTAATTCACAATGATCAGAAAGGATTTATTTAAAGACGACAACGCAAGATAACAAGACAATCCTTGCACATAAATAATCATATACAAAATCATCAAAACAAAGCTGAAATTATTAGTTTGGACGCTTTTGATTCTGTTGTCTGACTTTATTTATTTGCTAAACTAATTTCAAATAAATGACTTAATTATAAAAACACTTGGGGCTCTTAACAATGGTCCAATATCAATAATTAAAAACGGTCACTGACTCTGGAAAGAGGGGTGAGATAGGCTTGTGCTTTGTTCCCCTTCCTGTTTGCTTTGTACTTTGACAATCAAAAACAATTAGTGGTGTTAGCATTGATGGGATGAGACATCAAATGCAGATAATGTTCTATTATATATGACCAAATTAGACCTTTCCATACCCAATGTGATGCATTTTCTTAAAAAAATTGGTCCAGTGTCTGGATGCAATTTTTTTATTTTTTTTAATTGATAGAAACAAAATCTTGAAAAATTGACTCTTATCTCATATGTATGTATGTATGTATGTATGTATGCATGCATGCATGCATGCATGCATACATACATGGGGACCCACCTTTCCCAACTTCCAGTCAATAAAAAAGTAATGTCAGACATCTCGTCTTGATCTACAGTAGACAATTATCACTTCAAAATCCTAATATGTCTTTCAGAACACATATTATATATATAAAATTTTACATTTCACAGGCTTATGGGGTCAAAACAAATTGCGGTTTATAAAGCCAAGAGTGTTTCTGAGGTCTATTTAGACACAACATACAAACCTGACAGGTTACTAGTCTGTGAGGCCAGCAAACAATAGGATTTCAGGAATCAGGATATATTTATTGCCATTGTCAACGAACGGAATTCACAACATAGGAACTTGATGACAGATGCAACATGAGAGACATGCATAAAGAACATCAGCCACCCGGGCTGCTGTGCGGCGCCTACCGGGGTACTTGAACTCTTGGAAAATGAAAAACACTTCGGCAACATCCAGTCAATATAAAAGTAATGTCAGACATCTCGTCTTGATCTACAGAAGACAATTATCACTTCAAAATCCTAATATGTCTTTCAGAACACATATTATATACATTTACAAAAGAATTTACATTTCACAGGCTTATGGGGTCAAAACAAATTGCGGTTTATAAAGCCAAGAGTGTTTCTGAGGTCTATTTAGACACAACATACAAACCTGACAGGTTACTGGTCTGTGAGGCCAGCAAACAATAGGATTTCAGGAATCAGGAATCAGGATATATTTATTGCCATTGTCAACGAACAGAATTCACAACATAGGAACTTGACCTGATGACGGATGCGACATGAGAGACATGCATAAAGAGCATCAGCCACCCGGGCTGCTGTGCGGCGCCTACCGGGGTACTTGAACTCTTGGAAAATGAAAAACACTTAATAAGCAATAAGCATACAATGATATACAACACATATTGAGTACAGTACACGAGGTCAAACGTGATGGTTATTTTCAGTGGATATTGGGGGATGGGTCACAAACAAGATAACACAAAGATTAGGATGAGGAATGCAGGATGTGCAGACGGTGAGTGAAGGCCAAGTCTTGTTTTGTGTAAGTGTTGTGTAAGTGCTTCAGT
Source organism: Chaenogobius annularis (assembly GCA_015082035.1). NCBI lineage: Eukaryota > Metazoa > Chordata > Actinopteri > Gobiiformes > Gobiidae > Chaenogobius > Chaenogobius annularis. Next base: position 83,808 of record BJKM01000752.1, read on the forward strand.
ATGGTCTTGACGCCTGCTGCTTGCCAGCCCGGGGCGAGATAAGAAAAGGGAGAGAGATGCAAGGCCCATTCAAGGATCTATGGCCCATTACAAAATAGAACAAAATAGATTAGTTTCAGGTAAAACTCCGGCAGTGTAAACAAATGGATTAACAAGGCTATTGACAGGAGGCTGCCCAGAGTAGGATAGTAGGAGTAGGAGTTCTCTGTCCAGGTCCAAGTATAACTTTTGGATGAAAATCGAAACGTCTTTTTCAAAAAAGTGTCCTAAAGAATATAACTGAATCTTTTTCTACGACTGAACATGAAAAAGGGTTTATACAGAATAGCCTCTTTCCTTTTTAAAAGTTTGTTTGCTCAGAAACTTAAAACAATGCATGTATAAAACCTAGCATAATACTTTCACACATAAAAAAAAAGTAAATTACGATGCCAAAATTACTATGTCCTATTTTTTAAAGCTGGTTCACTGGATTTGCACACTTCACATGCCAAAAAAACTTTAATCATGTCAGATTTTAAATGTTTCATCACATTCATTTTTGGAAATGTACAAAAATTCCAGCGAGTATTTACAAAGTTACGATAAAGAGAGCAAAAGAAAAGTTGGAAAAGAGGGAGAGCGTTGCAACGAGCAGCCGGCTCTCACCAGTGCCCGGAAGTATTTGTACAACTTCTCTCTGTAAATCTCTTTTTGAACCTGGAGCTTTGACCTGCGGCATTTTTGTTCGGCCCAGCGGCACTCCCTTTTCTGTGCCCTGACCGAATCATCATTTCTCCATGGCACCTTCTGCTTATTTTCAGCAATTTTAGCCTTCATAAGGGCAATGGTGTCGAGAACATTCAAAACACTAGATGTAACAGAGTTCAACAAAGCATTTGCATTAGAACATGAGACATTTTCCAAATGAACATTTCCATGAACAGTTTTCCTGTGCTGTCTCCTCCGAACAACTGCAGGACCAGCCAGGGGTTTGGGAAAAACAGACGGGTCAAAGAAGACGCAGAAAAGATCGGACAGAGCAACATCGATCACATAGACGTTTGAAATATTAACCCCCTTTGTAATTAGAAGATCTAGAGTGTGCCACTTATGTGCTTAGTAAGATCGAAAGTTTCAAGGACAGCATGAAGCTCTTTAGCGTTTGTCACAAAAATTATCAACATGAACATTAAAATGACCTGTTATGACCAAACCATCAAAGTCTGTGCATACAACTGATAGCATCTCAGTAAAATCATCAATCAAACTTTGGCAGTGCTGGGGAGGCTTGTATAAAACAATGAAGAGACTGAACAGAGACTGTTTTAGCTCAACAGTCCCCAAAGGACAACCTGTGGGTAACTCTTTAATCTCTTAACAAAAGCACACACACCACATCCTTTTTTTGTTTTTTTGGATTTCAGATTCAAGCATAAAGTTGGGTGGAGCAGATTCTATTAGAACAAAATTTCCTGTGTTTTTGTCAAGCCATGTTTCAGTTAAAAACATCAAATCAAGATTATACGACGAATTAAATTAAATTTATTTTTGTAACGCCCAAAATCACAACAGTAGTTGCCTCGAGGGGCTACAGTGGAAAAAAAAGAATAAAAACAGAATAAAGAAAGAAATAAAATTATTAATTAAGAATTATTTGTTACATAAGGATCTGACATTTAAAAGCACAGCAAGTTTCAGACTAGTTTCAGAGGGTCTGGGCGTTATCTTTTCACAGGGAATTTTAATCAAATTTCTCAGATTGGGCAGCCTGAATCGAATTTTGTTTTCCCTTCTGTGTGATGTGACTACAGAAACAGCACTAGGGAGGCTGTTTTTATACAGGGCCCCGGGTTGGTTTGATTTTTATTATGACTATAAATCCCGGTGACTATAAGTCATGCTGAGACCCATTGCATCCTAGCTATGGGAGATACCAGGTGAAAGGTGAGGGGGGGGATAAGTGGGGGGGCTTTTGTTGGTGTAGCGGGATTCGGTGAGAGTTTGGGACCAGGTGAAAGGCAGGGGGGTTTAGGTGGAGCGGTTTTTGTCTGTATAGCAGCAGTCAGGGGAGAGTTCATCATCGTTGATATCAGAACTCTTGATCATATTATATTGGGCATGAGTGGAGCCATCTTGATGCCTGATTCGATCAGACATTCAAGATGGCTGTGAAGGCCCCTGGGTGAGAGTGGAGATGGAAAGAAGAGTGAGGATTCTGTAGTGGGAGTGGATGTTGCAGTGGTCACCCAGGGCTGCTCTGAGGGCAGGATGGCAGAAATGCGTGACGTAATCTCAGTGATGGTGGCGCTGGGAAAAGAATGTGTTTTCATGTGACTTGTCGCGGCATCCCCAATAAATACGACCTTGACGTTTGGCACAGATTCTCTCTGTGTCGGCTGCCTTTTGGCCACATCATGCCTTATATTTTTCCTTTGTTCATTTACTTCAGTCTCTGAAAGTGGTAAAAATCTGTTTGTTAGGTGACGTTACATTATCTTTGTATGGCTTAGGCTTTGTACCGAGTTTGTTCCAAGATGAAGTCTGGGTTTTAGACAATTTCGAGAATGACACAGAGTCAGTCCGGTTTAGGTTGAAAGTAGCTTTTTTTCTTGTAAAAAATGTGGACTTCTTCCCACTGGATGACACTGGAATTGTATCTTGGAGTCCTTTTTCAGATTCCAAAGCAAATATCCATGCTTGTAGCTCATGAATTTCTTGTTGATATTTCCAACAACGTTCACAAGAGTTTGTTTCTCTTCTCCCGGGCATGTTGCTGGCTCGTCAGATTTGTTGTTAAAACTCTAAAAATGTTCTTAAAATCCTTGGTTTACTTAAAAAAAAAGTCATAATTAAAAATGTTTGGAAGACAAAAACTGATTAAAAGCAAAATAAATAAGGAAAGCAGCTATAGCAAGCAGGAGTAAGCAGGAAAACGTCTGCACTCTTCAGAAGCGGAACCTGAATACATGTATACAAGCCCCTCACCCAAGATGGATTTAGTGATGTCATACGATAAAAAACCTGTTTGAGTGAAAGTTTGAAGCCTCTACTTTCAAACAAACCCCAAAAGTATTTCAGAAAAAGTTGGCTGTTTTCTTTCAACGATGGTTTGATTAGGGTGGCATTCTGGGAGTGCATAGGAAACCCATACAGGAACAAGCTGTCTTTAAATTATTTATTGCCACTTTTAAGTAATTCATTTTATGTTAACATAAGTAATTTCACATTAAAATTATGTATTGCATATTAAATTAATTGATTGCACATTTAACTAATTCATTGCAAATGTAATGAATTAATTGTATAATTTAAATTCATTAATGGAATTTATAATGAATTATTAATTGTGCATTTAATCATTTAATTTTGGCACACTGAACCTTCCATATATAACGCCAGTCTTCTTCTGTGCTTTATACCAGCAGTGTTCCTTTGTGCTCTGCAGGTGATGTTTTCCTTTGAGGCTGGCCGCCGCTGTGACTCTGGTCCAGGAAACTTCACCTTTGACACCAAACAGGGCAACGAGATCTTCTCTCTGGTGGACCAGGCAATCCAGTCCCAGAAAGCTCAGGTCGAGGCGCGCAGCAGCAACCCAGAGCTGGAGATGCCTTCCTCTCTGCAGTTCCTCTGCAGTGCCGGGGCCCAGTGCTGTGGCGGCGACAGCAGCAGCTGCAGCAGCAGAGAGGCAGAAGGAGACTCAGGGGGAAGCAAACCAAGCTCTAGTGACGAAGTCCTGAGCTGCAGGGAGGGGCTAGAGGGAAGAACCAAAGGGCCTACAGGAAGTGCTGTGAAGGGACGAGGCTTACCCGACACTCCTGCCATGTTGGGGGTGTTGGGAAGCAAAGGCACTCTCTGCAATCAGACAGCAGAGGGCGGTGCAGAGCAGGCAGGGCTATATTCAGAGCCTGCAGACTATATGCACTCCCTGAAGAGCCTGGATGCTCTGTACTCTGACCCTGTGGACAGCCTCAAGGCCCAGAACCACTCTCTGGCCACTCCCAGACCCCCTGACCTGTACTCACAAATGTACGACCACATCGCCATGGAGATGAGCCACAAGACCGGCGCTCTGAGTCTGAACGTAGTAGGCAGCTCTGGAAGGAGAGGAGAGGCTAAGAGCACGCCTCTAGGCCAGGCCCGAGTACAGCAGGAGCACATATATGATGAACCTGAGGGTTGCGCCAAAGGAAGTACTTTACCTAAGACTATTTATGATGAAGCCACTGCCCTCTCAGGACAGGAGTTCCTCTACAGCGGCCTGTTCCAGGACAAGGTGCCTGAGGAGCACAAGCACTCTTCACTCTCGCTGGGGCCACCACCCTTAGGCAGAAAATGGCTCAGAACCCTCACTGCTCCCAAACCTGCATGGGTCACTCACAATGAGGCCACGCCTCCCTCCAATGTCAACAATAACAACAGTGTGTGGGGTGGAAGCAGCGCTGAGCTGTACAGCAAAGTGTCCAAACAGAAATCTATGTGCTCTTGCTACAGCAAGCCGAAGCAGGAGCAGAGACCAGACCTCATCTACAACAACTTGGGCAACATCTGAACCAAGAACTCAAGATGAAGAGTGGACACTATAGTCACAGGATATGTGACTGAATTCTTTTGAAGCGGCAGAAGCATCCGTGTAGACCTTAGATAGGCTCTGCTCCTGAAGGCTCTGCTCCTGAAGGCTCTGCTCCTGAAGGCTCTGCTCCTGAAGGCTCTGCTCCTGAAGGCTCTGCTCCTGAAGGCTCTGCTCCTGAAGGCTCTGCTCCTGAAGGCTCTGCTCCTGAAGGCTCTGCTCCTGAAGGCTCTGCTCCTGAAGGCTCTGCTCCAAAACAAAACATAGCTTGTCTTTGGACAGAGGGACAGATGCAGTGTGCTGTCACAGCAGCCAATGAGGCTAATGATACATGTAACACACTTTTGTGTCATGGTGAGCATTTGACCAAAGTTTCCAACATGACGGCTATACGTTTGACGCTTTTCTAATGCATTGTGTGAAGAATGTACAGTGTACGTCTGTATGGGTTATGCTGCTGTAATAAATGTCAGAATGCTCATAGATGAGATAGAACTTCATTGATCTTACAGTGACAAATTCACATAATTCGCAAAATAATGGTTTAGAAACTGCAAATGTATTTGACCCTCTGGTCAAGGGTCCTTTTGAGCGTATATATATATAAATAAATATATATATATATATATATATATATATATATAATATAAAAATATATTATTATTGTTTACAAACCTCAATATTTCTGGTTGTGTTGAGGTCAGTCCCATAACATTTCCCAAAGTATCATGAATCGAGTCATATTTTAAAATGCCATCATGTTTTTTTAATCTTACACGTTCAGTTCAAGAGCTTGAACCAAATGGTAGTTCATCACCTTCGGGACTTCAAGGGTCGCCATTATTAAACGGCCTTAAAATTCAAATTGATTCAAAATTTGTCTGAACCCAGATATTATCTTTATCTACTATGTGCAGACTTCATTTATATAATGCATATCTTTTTAATATATATATTATATATATATATATATATATATATATATATATATATATATATATATATATATATATATATATATATATATAATATAAGGCAATTTTAACATAAAAGTACATTAGCAGTAGACCTTAAAAAATAAAAAAATAAAATTACATATTTCCAAAATTAAAATTGTGAAGTGGAAAACTTGAGTTGAATTTATTATGTCAACTTGTCACCTTCAGGACCCACGAGGGTCCCCATTTTTAAATGGCCATAAATTTATTTTTTTTACTACTCCGGGCCGCTGCTAGCCATTTGGGTGCCCTAAGCAGAAATACTCAGTAGTGCCCCCATGCCCCACACCCACTTTGAAAGTGTAAAAAATATACGTAGGTGTTTTTAGATGGAGGCTCTTGAAAACAATACAGGCTGCAAACTATTGACGCTTTCTGTTGCATTTTTGAAAACATGATTTAGACATTTGTAAGAAATTGGACGACTTTTTTCTCCTTATGGACTCCTACAATACTTACAAAATTGGTCGCAGCTGTGCCCCTGATCAGTCTACGTCTGTTTACCCTGTGGCTTGTAGCTGCCCTTCCGCATCTCACACTCGCTATGGAGAGAGAGAGCAAGGCGACAATTGAGTCCTCGTTTGTATTGTTAAAGAAAGACAGACTACCGTATTTTGCGGACTATTAGCCGCTACTTTTTTCAGATATTTTGAGCCATGCGGCTTATTTAGAGGCTATTCTGTGTTTTTTTTTCTTTCACCGCTAGGGGCGCACTAACCGGAATTAGAATCAAAACTAAAAAAAAGTTAAGCAAAGAAGCAGACGTTGCTTTTTTATTCAGCTAGCAAATAGAACACGGACGACAAATTACCAACTATAAATTATTTTCAAATTCTTGCCCCATCATTATGGAACCCAAACGAAGAAGTTCGTATGAAGCAAATTTTAAGCTGAAGGCCATCGATCTTGCTATCCAGGAAGGAAACCGCACGGCTGCACGCAAGCTTAACATCAATGAATGTATGGTGAGACGCTGGAGGGGACAGCGGGAAGAGATCATGCGATGCCAAAAGTCAAGGAAAGAGTTCTGCAAAAGGAACAGTGCAACTGCTGTACAAATAGTCCATGTCATTCAATACAAACTGCCTGGTCAAGCTGCTGGTGCCCCTCGGAGCGCTTGATGCCCTACTCACTGTGCATAACGTGCGTAATGGAAGCGGCAGGACTGTTTCTACTTTCAGAATTCAGATCTCTTCATCCACTTCTACTCTACTCATAAATGTGCAACTTCATTGATATGATGCCTATTTTCTACTTTGAAGACCGTATAGCCTTAAAAGTTGCCTTTCGAAGCAACTGCTGTTGTGATTTTGGCCGTTACAAAAATAAAATGAATTGAAAAGTGAACCTTGAGTAAACAATAAAAAGTTAAAAAAAATTGCATATTTTCAAAATTAAAAAGTTATCTAGCAAATTTCAGTTAAATTTATTAGCGCGACGTATACGTATGTCAGTAATATTCCGTACATTACTGTGTTCTGAATGGGAGAGGTATATGTACAAAAACACTGCATAGCTCCATTGACTTCCATTAGAAACACATATTTTGACTATGAAATTATAATACGAGTGATTTAAGAAAAAATATGATCAAAAATGGTTTAATTGTGTTGGTATGAAGGTAATGTAGTGCTCAGACCCCTTCCTGAACTCTCATTGACCTGAGAGATGGTCTGAGGAGGGACCTTCTGGTTAAAGACAAGTCAGCGGATGTGTTTCCTGCTTTAAGTGTGACACTTTAAGTGTGACAGAAAGATGCTTCGAGCTCAGAAGAAGCTCTGTGGAATATCAAATAGAGCCATGTGGACAGTGGAAAGTAAACATGGGCTGATACTGACTTAAAACCCACAAAGAAGTCATAATCCCTTCTCTAAACTGAACATCATCTGTTGAAAGCACATTGTGAATATCATGCGACAATATCATGTGCCTATTGTTAGCACTGTACTGTGTAGTAACGCTGTGTTTTTATTCCTAAATTAACGGTTGTGTTGTATTTACAAGGTAAAGTCCTCTTATATGTGGTCTCTACCATTTTTCTGTTGCAAACATGTTCTTTTCTTAACTGAAGCTCGGATGTGCAGCAATGATGATGTAGCGTACCCCCCCCAAATGAAGGTTGACACTTTACTGATGATTTTTAGATTTAATGGCAATAAATCTTGTAAAAAAGAGCTGGGAAACACAAAAAGACACTGTAAATGCTAAATACCATGCTCTTACACCTTAGCAAAACCACGTTAGCTTAAAATCGTAATAACATCGTAATAATTACACATCAATTAACTGTGTTTAGCACCAAAACAAAATAACATTGACCTTGGTACACAAACAATTACAATTGTGCTTTAATGCAACGTAAAACTTACCTTGTGCCTCTTCAGTGCGCAACTAATACAAAAACCATGTAGATTTTGCTCCATGTTAACTTTTTCTGCTCCTGCCTTTTTAGAATATTTTCTATGTCAAGCTAATTCCACCAAAACGCTAAACGGGAAGTAGCTCTTCAACATAAAAGTGCACTCTCTAAAACAGGAAGTTATTTTTTACATTTACAAGTTTTAGCAAAATAAAATACACAATTGGTTCTTTACAGATTTAAACTGGGGTTTCTAACTAAGGGAACATTAAGATGTGTATTTCAAGCTACAGTTGTTTTGCTAAGGTGTAAGAGCATGGCATTTAGCATTTACACAGTGGCTTTTTGTGTTTCCCAGCTCTTACAGTGTATTGACAAGATTTATTGCCATTAAATCTAAATTTCCTCTGTAAAGTTTGCACCTTCATTCGGGGGTTATGCTACAGTAAGAGCTTGCCTCCGCCCTGGACTAGCTCCAGCCCAGGAAAAGGCAAAGACATCACCACGTGCTACAGTGATCTGCCCTGTGAAACTAAGGAATGGCACGGCAAAGGCACAGAGAAGCAAGCTGCAGCGAATGTTCAAGTACATTCAAATCAGATAAACAAACACAAATGCAGAATGAAAATTTGATTGCATCAAAATGGTAAAGAAAGTATGTCAAGGCAAGAATTAAAGGATGATGTAGAAAAGGAGGAGGAACAATTTGCTGAAGTCCAAGAAAAAGCATTGCCACGTCGTTCAGAAAGGCCAAGTGTTCCTACAGGAAAAATGCTGTCATATCAAGGAGAGGAAATAATTAAAAGAGAGAAAAGAGAGTTGAGACAGCCGCAGAATTGGCTGCAAAGGTAGCTCAGTATAAAGAGGAACTCAAACAAAAGGAAAAAATAAGAGACGTTAGAGAATTAGATGCACAAAAGGATGAACTTGAGCGTTTACAGGCGGCAAAGGATATGCAAGCTGCACGAGCAAAATTACGGACTTAGAACACAGAAATTAAAGATGATATGGACAGTCAAAGTTACCAAACAACATGGATTCTCCAATTAACCACTGGTTTGCACAACCACCTCCAGTGCTTTCTACATGCTCATTCCACCCGTTTGTGCAACAAACCAGTGCATTCATTCCTATGAGCAATGTGCACCAACCAAATCCCCAGGTTGTCTCTTCATCACCTCCAACAGACATTTCTCAGTTGGCCCAAGCTATTCAAGGCAGCATAGCTATAAAAAGAATCCCAGTGCCAATGCCCACCATATTCAGCGGAGATCCCATTACCTACATAGAATGGGCGTCCTTCATCTCACTTGTAGAATGCAAAGGCATTGCTCCCGCTGATAAACTGCATTTGTTAAAAAAGTACATCACTGGTCCTGCACTAAAATGTCTTGAAGGCACTTTTTATCGCAGTGATGGAAGAGGCATACACAGATGCATGGAAAAGGCTTGACCAACCCTACGGTCAGCCCTTCTTAGACATATTAAGTGATTGCAAGGAGAACCAAAAGTTATTGCAAAAGGTTCCAGAATGGCTGGCAACTCGCTGGAATCGTCTGGGGAAATCTTTACCTTCCATGAGTGTGACTGTTCACACTCATGGAAGGTAAAGATTTCCCCATTTCCTCAAAGAATTTTGCAGTTTGTTTCAGTAGAGGCGGAGATTGCATGTAACCCTGTGACTTCTTCATATGCACTTCATTCTTGCGGTCCGTTCACAGAGAAAGGACATGCAAAAGAGATTAAACTAAATAGATCTGCAACTCAAGTCTTCACAACGCAAACTTCTTTACATGCTTACAAGATAAAGGTGAATAATCCAAAGATAAAGGCACCCTGCATCTTGTACAAAGATGAAAAGCATCATTTGTCAAAGTGCCCAAGCCTCTCAGAAAAATCACTAAATGACAAGCGAACATATGTTAGAGACAATAGACTATGCTATGGTTGCTTAAAGGTGGGTCATAATGCCAAGGACTGTCGTCATCGTCACACTTGTGTCACTTGCAAGGGACGGCGTCCCACAAGTTTTCACAATGAAAATCACAAGGCAAATGAAAGGATTCACGGCCCCACAAACACGGATTCAACTACAGCAAACGAAACTATGGCAGTCACCGCTCTCAATGTCTCGAAGGTTGGTCAATCTGGTAGCACCTCTATGATTGTTCCTGTGTGGGTATCTTCTGTTCAAAGTCCTTCTAAAGAACAGTTGGTGTATGCTGTGTATTTAGATACACAGTGATGACACATTTCTTAGTGAAGAAGAAAGCGACCAGTTACAAGCAGACTCCCATCCAGTAAAACTTAAACTATGATGCTCGGAGTTCACATTACAGTAAAAAGTCATAGAGTATCTGTACTGTGGGTGAGAGGTTATAACTCGGACATTCAAATTGATTTGCCTACCTCTTACACAAAATACTGTATTCCATTGAACTATGACAACATAACCACAAACGAAACAGCAAAACAATGGCCCCATCCGTCAGAGATCATTAACAAGATACCACCTCTACTGATTTGTGATGTTGGTCTACTCATTGGATTTAACTGTCCCAGAACTTTAGCTCCAAGACAGGTTCTTGGAAAAGACAATGAACCATTTGCCATCCTCACAGATCTTGGGTGGAGGATTGTCGGTGGCTCCGCATCAAGACCAAGTGAAACGGAAACAAGTCTGTGCCACAGAGTTACTGTAAAAGAAGCTCCTACTGTTAAACCTGTTGATGTGATTAACATTCTCGAGTCAGATTTCAAGGACATGAATAAAACTGACAAAACAGTTTCACAAGAGGATCTACTGTTTCTGGATAAACTCAAAGAAGGAATAAGAAAAAATGAACAAGGACATTGTGAAATGCCTTTTTCCATTCAAAAAGAGGGAATAAGGAAAGAAGGAGGTAGAGCGTTTAGCAACCAAGCTCCTGTGTTATGGAATCGGCTTCCTCTCCATGTTAAAGAGGCCGACACAGTCTCTTGATTAAAGACCAGGCTTAAAACGTTCCTCTTTGAAATTGCTTATGGTCAGGCCAGTTAGGAACAGAAATAAAAACCTACAGCTCCCAGCTATGCTGCCCTAGGAGCAACTATACTGGGGGAAATATGGCAGCTTGAGCACTATCCTCTGCTTCTTACTACTTTTCTATCGAACAATATTTCATATTTAATTTCACTTGTAATTTGTTCATTGCTTTTCTTTCTTCTTCTCCCACTTCCACGACTGGAGTGAAACAGGCACACCGATGACCTGTGGATCCAGATGCTCCTCTACTGCCTGGAGAAACGGTCTGCCTGGAGAAACAGTCTCTACTCCATATGAACGGTTCTTCATCAGCCTCGAAGAATTGGTTCTCCTCCTGAGTGGGTCCAGCTCCACCGTCTAACTTGCAAATTAAAGCGCGTCCGCCTGTCCGTCGGAGGGAGTCCGATTTCTCTTCACTGTGGAACTTCTCCAGGTTTCTACTTTTTCCCAAAGAGGTTTGGTGTTTTTTTCCTGGCTGACGAGGAGGGTCTAAGGACAGGGAAGTTTGGGTCTAAGACACGGGGTGCTGGGACATTACCAAGCCCCTATGAACACTTTTTATTCTGTTTTTCACTGTCGCCCGTCGAGACAACAACTGTTATGATTTTGGGCATTACAAAAATACATTGAATTGAATTTGTCTGATGTAATGTCAGTCCAGTCCTTGATCGTTGGTGAGGTTTGTGTCAGCCGTTTCTATGTGATGGCTTCATTTCTTGCCGCCGCTCCAATGGTATCAATTTATTGTGTCCATGGCAGGAGTCCTCAGGCCCAAGTACTCACTAAAATCAAGTGGGATGGCATTGTCAAAAACTGTCTTCAGTGCATTGTTAATTTCAGTCCAATATTTTTTAGCAAAAAGGACAGTCCCAAAACACGTGATAGTGGTTTGCATCCTGCAACAATTTCTCAAGCAGTTAGCATTTCCTTGTGAATAATGGGCACTTTGACGTGGTGTTTGTAAAAAAATTGATACATTTTTACATCAAAATTCCAGTACACACATTTTCCCACTCTTCATCTGTCAAAGTGAGATTACCTTCTCTTTCCCGTATGAAAGATAATATACCCTAGTAGAGTAGTTGTCCAGATTAGCAATGCTGTGATATAATTGCTATATTATTTCCCTTGAAAGTTTTATAAGTCTTGACAAAAAATTCAGTCAGAGGGTTATTGTGTTCAGTACACTCTTTAATTTCCTGGGTTTTTTTTTTAAATTAAAGAGTGTACTGAACACAATAACCCTCTGACTGAATTTTTATTTGGAAATACCTATAAAAGTCCTGTTTTTCCAAGGCAAAGGATTATTTCAACATATTCTATATAATATGATTATATTTATAATCTGGTGAAAAACACTCATACCTTTTGTAATACAGACCTTGAACCTCAGGTCAGTACTGTTTGGTACAAAACTTCCTAGACGTGACCTGGACGTGAAGTTCTTCTCTGCCTATTCAACTAAAATGATTTCCGCTAAAAAGAATATTAAGTGTGTGCTAAACATATAATCATGTGTTATTAAAAGTTGATATGCCTGATTCACATTCTGAAGTAGTATTGGCATGGTTTTGGTGTCGAAATACATTATGTATTGGAATATATGGTAGGTTTAAACAAAGATAATTTATTTATATGTATTTATTATTAGTTAAAATGATCTCAAATGTTGAAATACAATTCTATGCTTGTTAAGAAAGAGAGCTTGTGCACACTCAGAAAGTCAAAAGGTCATGGTGACTTCTGTGCGTTTTTCCATCAGCTCCAGTCTATTTGCAAATTGAAGCACGTCCGTCTGCCCATTCAGGGGAGTTGGATCTCTCCTTCACTGTGGCACTCCGAGGTTTCTACTTTTTCCCAAAGAGATTTGGTTGTTTTTCCCTTGCCGAAAAGGAGGGTCTAAGGACAGGGGACCTTGGGATATTTGTCTAAGGACACAGGATGCTGAGACATAGCCAAATCCCTACGAACAATAGAAGAGCGAGAAGGAGAGCATGTGCCTATGAAGTAGAGATCGGTGTGTGTGTGTAAGAGTGTGTGTAGACACCCCGGAGGTAGGGAGATTATGGTGTTCGGTGGCTATGGAATCACGCCTATCGTGTGTGTGCGAGGCGGAGAGGGGACCTACGTTGGCGAGTCCTCTGGGGAACGTGGCTACTGGAGATACAACCGACTGAAAGTTGAGACTGGGAACAGGTCAGAATTGAATGGAAAATGGCTCATGAATCTTGTTTAAACAAACGCGCTCGCTGACTGATTGTCTCTCTGTCGAGAGAGCAGAGACAACGAGATGCAGGGATAGGCCTGTATAAATAGGGCTTCTGGGTAATTAGAGGTGTGGTTGCTGGAGGAATAAGAGGTTGAGGTGTGGTGCCGCTCCTGAACCTCAGTTAATGATGACATAATTAACTACATAAACAAGCCTAAAGTGAATAGGAATAATTTTTTGTATAAAATATTGGACACGTTGATTAGTTAATTACCTATAATTGGCATATATAAACATCATGGATAAAATGAGCAATATATATGAAATAATTCACTTTTAAGAAAAAACACATTTTGATATTTTCCAAACCTACAATAGTAATATATCATTCAAGCAAACATTTCAAACCGGAGAAAATGCAACCTTAATCAAAAGTAATTTATTGAGTGAGATGCACTGCTGCAAAGTCTTCTTGGAAGTCTTCTGGGACACGGCCAGGGCCGAGAACGCAACAACGGTGCTCTGAAGCAGCCTCGGAAAAGGGGGCGTGTCGAGAGGGAATTTAACCGTCTTGGTCTCATGCGTTCTTTGAATTCGAACATTACTTTATCCACCCCGGATGACGAGCACACAAGCACGCACAAGAACGCATATTGAGAAAGTGGTGATTTAAACTGCGAGCCAGAGGAAGAAAATGAGGAGGACACCCCTTTTTAAAGGGATAGCCGAAAGAAACGTTAATTGAAGAGAAATTCAACTAGATACTCAGGAGAATGACAACATGGACTTATTATTATCACCAGAGGACTTTTTGAAAAGGATAAAGACCACAGGCATGTGAGGGCCCTCTTTGGTATAGTAAAGTGGAAAAATTTTAGACGCAAGCTAGGGAACAATGTGACTATATGTGAATTTACTCAATGGTTAATCCTGACTACAACACTGAGGGAAGAGCGACCTCTATCGCGCATGTACATATTGTGGAAGTTAGAGGCAAGATAAGCAGAGAAGCCTTAGGAACAATGCTTAAAGAAGTAGTAAAATATATAACCATTGTGAAATCAAATATAGTCATGCTAGCTGGAAAATACAGGAAAGTTGGAGGCCTTAATCCTAAGCAAGTACTAGACACAATAGTTTAACTATTTCCTTACACATCTCTAAAGGATAAGGAGGGCCGCAGGACCAGGAGGAAATCCAAACGCTCCGCATGATAGTGACTATAACCTAAACCAAGGAAGAGGAAACAACAAGAAGTCAGGCCAAGATAATGAGAAGCCCAGGGGTAACCCCAAAGGAGCCTCAGTTAGAGAACAGGGAGAGCAGGTCTGGAACAAGATTCAGATGAGAAAGGCGCTCCACCAATACGAAGCAAGCCAAGAGAAAGGACGCAAGAGCCCAGACCTGAAGCTGCAATAAGATATGTCAGAGCTAGAAACAGCAGAGGGAAAGCAATTCCACTAAAATAATATAATACAGAGGCATGGCCTTGTGTGATGAAATTTGACTCTTAAGTCTGGCCTCATTCTCCATACATCAAACCAAATATAATCAGAAGAGGAAGAGTATGAGGGTAACCTGCTAGCATGGTACAAACCAGGACCAGAAGAGTGTAGGGCAATTAGTAGATAATTAACAGCCCAAGAAGTGTATAACTTACAGGGTATATCAGGTTCATGGAAGCAGGCATATGTAGCATGAGCACATGAATGGCACAGATCAGGACAATAAAAGGGACTCAGGGTCAGACACTTAATCATGAAAAAGAAGTTGTGATTGGAGGGGTAGGTCAAGCAAGCTAACTCCCTAATGAGACGCAGCCCCAACAAACGGCACAGTTGCCCAAAACGTTTATAATTATGACTCTACTGCAGGTCCTCATTTTTTTTACAGACCCCGGGAATTAATGCACGACCAATCCCACTTTATTTTCACAAGGAGGGAGGGCCCCAGTAGCCCTCCAACCAAGAGTGCACATGGGCCTCTCTATTTTAGCCCCATAATAGACCACCAAAGCAAGATAAAAGATAACACGCGCATCTTTGAAGATGACCCAAATGAAAGATATCTATTTTCCACTCTGCAACCTGCCCATATGGCAAGGATGGTGTCCATGACAGAAATAAGAATGGAGCCTATGCAAATTCAATTAAAATCAATTTATTTTTGTTACGCCCAAAATCACAACAGCGGTTGCCTCGAGTGGCGACAGTAAAAAACAGAATAAGAACAGAATACACGATGTTCATAGGGACTTGGTGATGCTCCAGCGTCCCGTGTCCTTAGACAAATGTCCCTAGCTCCCCTGTCCTTAGACCCTCCTTCACGGCCAGGAAAAACCACCGAACCTGTTAAGGAAAAAGAAGTTCCACAGTGAAGGAGAGATCCGACTCCCTCGGACGGACAGTCTGATGCGCTTCAATTTGCAGGTGGACTGTGGCGCTGGACCCACTCAGGAAGAGAACCAATTCTTCGAGGCTGATGAATAACCGTTCATATGGAATAGAGACCGTTTCTCCAAGCAGACTGTTTCTTTAGACAGTTGAGGAGCATCTGGATGCACAGGTCATTGATGTGCCTGGTCCAGTCCCGTCGGGGCAGTGGGACAAGAAGGAAAAGCGATAACAGATTACAAGTGACATTAAATGCTAAGTATTCTTTGATAGAAAAGAAGTAAGAAGCAGAGGATAGTGCTCAAGCTGCCATACTTCCCCCAGTATAATTGCTCCTAGGGCAGCGTAGCTGGGAAACAGTAGGTTTTTATTTCTGTTCCTACATGGCCTGACCATAAGCAATTTCAAAGAGGAATGTTTTAAGCCTAGTCTTAAATGAAGAGACTGTGTCGGCCTCTTTAACATGGACAGGAAGCTGATTCCATAACACAGGAGCTTGGTAGCTAAACGCTCTACCTCCTTCTGTGCTTTAGAGACTCTTGGGACCACAGCATTTTGAGAGCAAAGTTCTCTGCTTGGATGATAAGGTACTATAGCATCGTTGAAGTTGGATGGGGCCAGGTAATTTATGGCTTTGTAAGTCAGGAGGAGGAATTTGATTCTAAATTCAACAGGGTTTAAGTTAGTGGACAGACTAGAGCAGCGGCGTAATGTGCTCTCTTCTTTTAGTTCCAGTTAGTAATCCTGCTGCTGCATTTTGAACCAGTTTAAAGCTTTTTATGGAGCTTTTTATAGAGCTTTTTGGACACGCTGTGAGCAGGGAGTTACTGTACTGTTACAGTCGACTGTAATGTAGATGTTACAAACGCATGGACAAACAGCATCGCTTTTAGGCAAGATTTTTCTCACTGGCTGTATTACGCAGATGGAAATAGGCTGTTTTACAGAATTGATTTATATGCACTTTGAATGAGAGGGCTAATAGTGATAAATGGAAAAAAATTACGTTCGGACTTAATGTGGAAATGGGCAAATTCAAGAGACTTTGAACTAAATGGGAATTGTGATTTAATTCAAGTGTACCGTGATTTTGTTTGTTTTTTTGTGTCGTTGTTGTCTGCTTGTGTTTTTCTTTTGATTTATACACTCTGGTCATTTTGTGATTAAATTTAAAATAAATGCATACCCGAGGCATTCCCAGGCTAGCCGAGAGACATAGTCCCTCCAGCGTGTCCCCTGGGTCTTCCCCGGGGGCCTCTTCCGGGTGGGACATGCCCGAAACACCCAGGGCGCCCAGGAGGCATCCGGAACAGATGGATGCCCGAGCCACCTCAGCTGGCTCCTCTCGATGTGGATCAGCAGCGGCTCTACTCCGAGCTCCTCCTGTGTGACTGAGCTCCTCACCCTATCTCTAAGGGAACGCCCAGCCAACCTGCGGCGTAAACTAATTTCGACTGCTTGTATACGCAATCTTGTCCTTTAGGTCATTACCCAAAGCTCATGACCATCGGTGAGGGTAGGAACGTAGATTGTCAGGTAAATCGAGAGCTTTGTCTGTCGACTCGGCTCCTTCTTAACCACAACAGTCCGATGCAGCGACCGCATCACTGCAGATAAATCGAGAGCTTTGTCTGTCGACTCGGCTCCTTCTTAACCACAACAGTCCGATGCAGCGACCGCATCACTGCAGATAATGAACCGATCCGCCTGTCAATCTCACGCTCCATCCCTCCCTCACTCGTGAACAAGACCCCGAGATACTTAAACTCCTCCCCTCCTTGAACCGACACCTTAACGTGACTAGAGACTAACTCTGGGGACGTTATTTCATACTGGCACAATTTTGTTAGTCCAACAGACACTGGGACTGAGTGATCACCGCAACACTGACTGTTTGCTTCTGCCAAAGAGGATCTGTATAGGATGTTATGTTGGAAGCATAGATACTACAGTTATAAACACAAAAGTAGCAACAAGAGCAGAGTTGTGTGGAGAAAACACTAAAGTAAAAATCATAGTTCAACCTAGAGACAGAACATCAGTGACAGTGCACAAGAAAGAACTTTGTATTGACCCAGAAACACAATACCAGCAATATTGTCAACTGATAGAACAGCCAAAATCAGACAAGAAACAATACAAGCAGTCTGGGGAGAGCAGTGGGAGTTCGAAGGATGGAATCAAGGTAGTTCTGCCACAGATATGGGACACCACCATTTTTAAAGAGGGCGTATTCCCCAGCTATGAGGGGAGATCACAGTGCGACTATATTTACCCAGAACAAGCAAATGAGGGATGTGATAAACATAGAGCCATAGCGTTTAACGAGAGCCCAACTGACAATTTATCTATGTGTTTTTTTTAGATTTACAACCAATAATGGAAGATCGAATTTACAATTTAGTAGATGGACTGAAAGATCTAGTAACTAGTCAAAGAATCCAAGAAAGTCCAAACCCTGGACCAGCTATATAACATTTTGAATTGGTTGAACTAGCAAAACAAATACCGTACCTTTCAGGCTATACAGCGAATTGAAGCTTAAAATAAAGTGACCACTGTCCACTGACGTCTTCCTCTACAGTGTGTCAAATGCTTGCGCATCCTGCTAGTGCTCCCCAGTGGCCATTAGCCAGTAAAATCTATAAATCAGCCAGGGTTCAACGCATGGGAAAAAGTAGAGGCTTACAGTCCGAAAAGTACAGCATATTCCACAACCGAAAGTGCTCAAACTACAGTCTAACTACACCTGACCAATGGGATTAGAATTGAACCTATAGTGGGAGATAATACATGGATTGGTTAGATGGGAAAAAATGGGAACATTGGGCATAAGTAAAAATAGCATGAAGGAAGGCGCTCATCCTAGAGTTACACGATCCTAAAGAAAGAGGGTAACTTTACAGAAACTGAAAAGTAATTGATACATATTTTGGGATCCACAAAAGAAGAAAAGGGACAGGATGTGGAGAGAGGAGGCATGCATGTAAATAGCTTAACAGCCCAAGGAGGAGAACGAATTATAGTTAGCAAAGTTAAACCTCAGCCAGAGACGAAACCACTGAGTAGAACAGAAAAAATAGAGAAGTTGAAGAAGGGGCAGAGCAGAGAAAATATCCAAGTTACCTTGTTCAAGCGGAAGAAATATAAGGATCTTTGTCAAAAAGATGGGATAAATCCTCTGCGATGCTTCTAATGCAGTCTTGAGAGGAAAAATTATAGCCATTGCCTCCGAAAAAAGAATCAAAGGGAGAAAAAGCTAAATGATCTCACCTCAGAGTGGTATAAAGCAGAAAACTCAGACCCCTCCTAGCTGGAAAGAAGCCATAAAATCCCTAATACCTAAGACCCTTTAGACCCATTTCTTTTCCGAAGGTGGACTATCGTATATACACTTCAATTATGTCCAAAAGAATAGAACAAATACTCCCAAACTTCCCTCAATCAATCAATCAATGAACCTTTATTTATAGAACCCTTTACATCACTCAAAGTGACCAAAGTGCTTCATAATAAAAAAACAAGTAAAAAAACAAACTGTACAAAATAAAGTGTCACTACACTACTTAATGTTGAAAGCCACTCTGAATAAATACGTTTTAAACCTAGATTTAAAAAGGCTAAAGTCTGTGATGGTGCACACAATGATCAAACAGGATTTATTAACAAACGACAAACAACGACAACATAAGACGATCCTTACACATAATGAGCCAAATACATAAATAACAAAACAAAGCTGTAATAATTAGTTTCAACGCTGAGAAGGCATTCGATTCTTTTTGTTGGCCATATATATATATATGCCATATATATATATAGTGCTAAACAAATTTCAAATCGACGATTTAATTATAAAAAATATTGGGGCTCTTTACAATGGTCCAACATCAAGAATTAAAATCAATGGTCAATTGACAGACCCAGTAACTCTGAAGTTGAGAAGGGCTGTGCCTATTCCCCCCTTCTGTATGTTTTGTAGTTGTAACCATTGGCCCAATTTATTAGACAATCAAAAACTGTATATAACTGTATATGAGGCCATGACTGCAAATATCTCCCAAACAGGTTGTGCTTTTGAATGCCACAGTTATCAGTCATTGTTTGAAACACTATCACCATATGTCGAAAAAGATTCAGTTGTAGTCAACTGGACTCTGTTTTAGAAAAAAGGAAAACGAGAAAAAACCTTCCAGTTGTTTATAATGGTCTGCTGAAACCCTGGAGACGCCCGGGGCATTCGGATGCTAAATAAGCACTCAAGGTGAGGCAGGGAACAATAGAACAATAGACCCATCCCAGTTTCAATGGGCCATTAGCAGGAGGTCCCGCCCTGTGCAGGGCTCTCAGAGTAGGATATAAACAGGAGTTCTCAGACTTGTTTCATTGATTGAGAAGGACTCTTGGATGAGAGTTGAAACGTTTGTTTTTTCTAAAACAGAGTCCAGATGACTACAACTGAATCTTTTTCGACAATGGAACACTCCTGGACGAATGAGGGATTACACTGACACTATCACCATATATGGACTGGCACCGTCCTACTCCTGCCTCTTTACGCCAACTGGAAAAGGCTCTTGTTAACACTACCTCCACAGGAAAAATACGGCCCAGAGTGTTGTACATTTCCCCATCTGAACAGTTTTAAGTTCCTATGCCTTATAACATGCCTATTCTAGTGATACAAATGAGGCTTGGGTGGGAAGGTCGAAAGTGTGTGTGTGTTTGAGAGGGGGGTGGGGGTGGGTGCCATGGAGGCCCTCCGCCCAGGGAATAATTCAGCCAAGGGCTGCCACGAGACGAACCGACTGGGAGACCCACAAGGCAATGTTGTAGACACAGGTGGGTAACAGGGGTACACGAGGCACCATACATGCACACAGATATTAGCACTGAAAAGTCTCTTACATTAATCTGCCTTTGTCACTCAGCACTGCTCTGCTCCTATTGTCAATAACACTCTTTAAATCTCTGAAATGAATTCAGCCGGTTTGTATACCAAGTGAGTATGTGTGTGTGACCGGGGGCCATCTTGACTCTAGCGGGGATGCTGGAGAGGAGCCAGAGTAGCAGATGGCTTTAGGGGCCCTTGGCTGCTCCACATTACATTGTTTCATTCTCAATGACGCAGCTGTCTGGGTTATGAAGGCCGGATTCCTCTTCATTAATTTTTAGATTACTTACATACTTTGTTATGTTTTACTTTACACTAGGAACATTTGTACAACTCTGGGGAAATTACAGTTTTGCAGGACCAAAGAAAAAGAACATCACCAAAAGAATAAGAATGCCAAAAATAAATAAAAATAAAAATAATATATATTTACATACTGGTTATCCTGCTTGTGCTCTAAATAAAGTTAAAAACGGCCAAAAAACAGGACAAAAGGGAAACAGAAACAAGAAGGAATGGAGTCTCTATGCTGTATTAGTCTGTGTGGAAAAACTACAAAGGTTTTTTTAGACTGCATGAAATTCTTGTTTATTTTAAACCGGGCAAAAGACAAAAACTTTAAGACAAAAACTGGCTCACCCTAAGGACAAGATGCCTTTTCAAAAACAGAGCAATGTAATATATTCAATCTAATGCACTGAGGAAGGTTATAAAGAGTGTTACAGGCTACATCAACTCTCTTTTGAAGACAGTGAGGTGAAAATTCTAAGCAAGGAAAAGAGATGGTTTGAAAGAGGAGTTAAGGAGGCATTTTTAGTTAAAAATGAGAATCCCTCTTTAAACATAAATTGAGGTTTAAGGTTCAATTTACCGCTGGTGTACGACAGTATTTTGAAGCCATGGGGTGGGATGGTCATTCAGTTGCTAATCAGGTACTCATCTGCGATAGGGAGGGAGCTGCAGTCAGCGAACAGTAGGATTTATTTGGACCATTACTGGGCGGTTAATGAAACAAAGAAGATTTGTAGGTGGAAACTTTAAAAAGATAAACAGAACCGGCTATATTTATCAGGAGTTTCTGCCCGGTTGGGGAAATAACTATAGGAAACTAATAGGAGTTTCGAAGTACAGTCTTTGTTGCAATAATGTTATTAGCAGTCATTATTTATTATTAAAAACTTAGTATTTAGCTCAAAATAGTACCACTTTAAGCTTCCTTTATGTAAATGAGGAACACATTTATTTTTAATTTTTTTGCTGTTATTATTGTACATTCTAATTTTATCAACTTGTTTGTAAAAGTAGACGGCTTTACAGGAGATTACTGACATTATTACAAAGGCAGTGGACGCAAAAATATGTGTGGTGGAAATGCGTGATTTTAAAGAATGGCAAACTGGGTACCTGAGCTGCAGCGGCAGAGGAGGAGATCTCTAACCAGAGGGACACCATCTAAACTTTACAAACCAAAGTGGCAGAATTTACAAACCAGGAGTGCGTTGAATTGTACTTGAAAGTGTGCGAACCGCAATGTAAAAATTTCACAACTGCAAAAAGAAAAGAGGATTTATAAAAACCTGCGTAGCACATCTGTACACACTTCCCTCTTCTTGAATCCCAACCCTCCTTACTTCTGTGCTGTGCCAATTCCTCGCCCTTACCCCGCACTGAGCCTGCCCTAATATACCATATATGGCTATGCAAATCACCAAATTAACATATCTGGCATATTCATAAGGGTGAGACGCATCGCAGCAGATGCGTCTCACGTAAGATCCTGGATTTGGTGTCCAGGTCCCGCAGACAACCTAAGACTTGTGGGGCTCCCAGAAAGAGAGGAGGGAGAGGATACTGAAAGCTACCTGGAGAGGGCTCCTTGTAGGCTCTGGAGTTAAGGTTCCCCCCCATCAGAATAGAAAAAGCACATCACCTGGGTAAACCAAGACCAGCATCTGATAAACCACGAGCCCTGATAATGAGGCTTCTGAACGATCGTGTAAAATGTTTTTTGATGATCGAGGAATTAGGACGGTGAGCGAATCGTGAGTAGGAGTCGGCCGATTATGGTGACTTGAATATAAGCAATTTGTGTGATGGATTGATGGAGAGTAGTTTAAGAGCCTAGAGAACTACGAGGTACAGCATAATAGAATATCCCTTATCTACTAAGGGGTATTGTCGAATGAGTCCCTTCTGACCTGCCTTCCCTTGAAGCCTTGGACCGAGTGACGGAATCATGTCAGTGAGGAGTTCCATGGTCGCATGAAAATAATTTAAATGTGAGAGTCTGCTACTTCTGTGTGTTGACTTGAGAGGTGCACTAATGTTAGGGACGAGAAGCAGATTCTTGGTCTGAAATCAAGAAAGGCAAGCCCTGTAGGATGATGTGAATGCCTGGTAGAGAAGACTTTCGTGCTAAGAGGGAATGATTTGGCATCTTGTATAAAACCCCCTGTGACAACTAGAGTTTGGGTTATTGCCATAATGGTTTGTCACACATTGCCTATGCTCGCCGCCATAGTTCCAACCAGTGTTACTTGTAAGTGTGTTGGAAGTGTGCCGTTGCTCAAAGTAGTTCCTGTTACACTCCACAACAAAGGCAGATCACTATCCACACATGCCATTCTGGACGACGGATCAGAAAGGACTATTTTCCTGTCAGCCGCAGTTCATTACAACACTGCAGAATGTCTCAGACTAAGGACTATTAGACAAGAAGTCCCAGATCTACAGGTATGTTAGCTTTGACATAAGTTTGCCTGGATGCCCCCAAACCAAACATTACATCAGCAAAGTTTTTACTGCTAAAGAGCTCAATCTCCCCTAACAATCCTGCCCCATGGACCCTCTACGCCAGAAATATTCACACCTGAGTGATGTCCCCTTTTAAAGCATTTAAAGTTGTGCAGCCTATGCTTCTCATAGGCTCAGACAATGCATACCTGATTACCCCTCTGTCACCTGTCAGACTTGGTCCGCTAGGCACCCCAATGGCTGTGAACACAAAGCTTGGTTGGGCGATAAAGGGTCCTGCCACCTTCCTGCACCAACCCACTGAGACGACATGTCTGCACACATCACTACTACCATCTCCATCCCATGTGTTAAAGCACAATGTGGAAAAGCTGTGGCAGCTAGATGTACTTCCCTTTTGGTCAGAGACGGAGGCCACTCGGTCCAAACAAGATAAAGAGGCACTGGAGTTCCTACAGTGCAAGACTGTGCATGTAAATCGATGGATTACCCCTCTATGTAACTCCCCTGCTCGAGGGCAACGAGCATGTACTCTACTGTGTTCTTAACTTATTCTATGTTGATAACTACATGCAGTCCCTTCCCTCTCCATCACAGACACGGGCCACTAGTAGACAACATCAGTGGCTTCGAGATCAGACAGTGGACCAGTAACCATCCAGAGGCCATAGCTTGTCTTCCCACAGAAGCGAGATCACCAACCTGTGAGCGTTGGCTAAATGCTCACAAACCAGATCAACAAGAGCCAACTTTTGGACTGGCCTGGCACTGCTCATTGGACCAGATCAGCTACAGAAGTCATCCAGTGTCTCCTCATGACTCAACAATGAGGAATATCTACAGTATCCTTGCCTCCATGTTGTTATTAACTCCACACAGTCTGATCTTGCAACATAAAACACCTGGGCGATTTAGTACAGGCCACTTACCTGTCCTCTTATTGGTCGGCTGCCCCTTCCATGTCTGAAACTGAAATCCAGCTGCTGAAACACGCACAGCTGGATAGTTTTCCTGCAGAAGTGAATGCATGGATTTGGACCTACTTAGTGGTATGGACATTGACTCTTTCCTCATGGCCCTGCGCCATTTTATTGCATGTAGAGGAAAACCTTTTGAAATACTGAGTGACCGTGGCACAAATTTCAGAGGATGTAACAGGTAGCTGCAGTCAGCATTTGTGGCTATGGAACCACAACTGCAGGAGAAACTGAGTGGACAGAGCATCACCTTTCTCTTCAACCCTCCACATAATCCACATTTTGGCAAATCTTCCCTCCTGGTAATCCTTCAAGGTCAGTTTTCAGTGTTTCAGAGGACTTACTACACACGGTCCTGATCGAGGTGGAAGGAATACTTTACTCCAAGCCATTCGGATATGTGTCCTCTGACATTGCTGACATTGCAGACATTGATCCTATCACCCCTAATATGCTGCTCATGGGGCGGCGTGAGGCCTCATTGCCTCAAGCTTTGTATGGCACAAGTGAACAACTCGGGAGATGCAAGTGGCGCCACAGTCAGGTAATAGCTGACCACTTCTGGACTCAGTTCATTCGCCGTTACCTTCCTGCACTACAACACCCCCAAAACTGGCAACTTTTCAACTACTACTACTTTCTGTGGGGAAATGGTAGTGGACTCACAATTGCCTTTGGCCCGTGGGTGAGGTCACACAGCTGTTCCCCAGCCCAGACGGTCAGGTACGAGTGGTGGACGTGAGCATTGGGGAGCACACATATCTATGCCCGGTTGCCAAACTTGTGTCACTACCTGAAATGCCTGTGAATACTTAAATATGTTCACGTGGGCTTGTTAGATTAAGCACATTAGTGTAGTAACAGTTTGGGCTATTCCATGTTTCCCCCTGCCATAATGGTTTGTCCCACTTTGCCTGTGCTCACCGTTAGTGTTAAGTCCGTACCTTAATTGCACGTATTGACTCATTTACATATTGTCATAACATGTAACGAGTTTATCTACACTGATGCTGTGTGTTAAGACTATTTTAATCTGCCATTTCCATCAAACGTGCTCTTAATTGATGGCTAAACTGTAATTACTTTATCTGTCCATGAGGGACCGCAGTAGTGCCTCACTATCCTCACTATCTAATATGCATGACGCTACAATTTACATCATCAACGCGAAATGTCCAATGCAGTGCATTTTTCTGTCAACCAGATGGTGCTATTTGTACTTATACTGTGTTGCCTATATTTTGTAAATGTTTGCCAATCGAGTGCTTGAGTTCAATATCTTTTTTATATATTATTATAATTATTTCCCTTTCTAGAAAAAGATTCAGTTGTAGTCATCTGGACTCTGTTTTAGAAAAAAACGAAACGTTTCGACTCATGACCCATCATTGCCGTAATGTATTTTGAAATTTGAGATGGCGCCAGCGAGTCATTTTGCGACAATATTTTTTTTGACACCCAAAAAACAAAATTTTCACCAACCCTGAATTTTAGGTTGAGAAAAAATTCCGTTCTCATTAATGTCCAGGGGGTCCAAATTGGGGTGGTTTGTGGGAGACAAAAAATAAAATGATACCAGAAACTCTTTTTTAAATCATTTTTTTTACATGTCCTCCCATGAAATATGAGCATCATATTTTTACTGTGACTTTTTTTGGCATTGGGCTCCCATTATCCATCCATCCATCCATCTTCTTCCGCTTTATCCGGGGCCGGGTCGCGGGGGCAGCAGTCTAAGCAGGGACTCCCAGACTTCCTTTTCCCCAGACACTTCCTCCAACTCCTCCGGCTTCCTAACTCCTCCGGGAGGCGATCCCGAGGCGTTCCCAGGCCAGCCGAGAGACATAGTCCCTCCAGCGTGTCCTGGGTCTTCCCCGGGGCCTCCTCCCGGTGGACATGCCCGAAACACCTCCTAGGGAGGCGTCCAGGAGGCATCCGGAACAGAGATGCCCGAGCCACCTCAGCTGGCTCCTCTCAACGTGGAGGAGCAGCGGCTCTACTCCGAGCTCCTCCCGTGTGACTGAGCTCCTCACCCTATCTCTAAGGGAGCGCCCAGCCACCCTGCGGAGGAAACTCATTTCGACCGCTTGTATCCGCGATCTTGTCCTTTCGGTCACTACCCAAAGCTCATGACCATAGGTGAGGGTAGGAACGTAGATTGACCGGTAAATCGAGAGCTTTGTCTTTCGACTCAGCTCCTTCTTCACCACAACGGTCCGATGCAGTGACCGCATCACTGCAGACGCTGCACCGATCCGCCTGTCAATCTCACGCTCCATCCTTCCCTCACTCGTGAACAAGATCCCGAGATACTTAAACTCCTCCACTTGGGGCAAGGACTCCCCACCCACCTGGAGAGGGCAAGCCACCTTTTTCCGGTCGAGAACCATGGCCTCAGATTTGGAGGTGCTGATTCTCATCCCAGCTGCTTCACACTC
The DNA here is from genome assembly GCA_015082035.1 of Chaenogobius annularis. NCBI lineage: Eukaryota > Metazoa > Chordata > Actinopteri > Gobiiformes > Gobiidae > Chaenogobius > Chaenogobius annularis. The sequence goes on from BJKM01000752.1 coordinate 110,404, forward strand.
GGCTGCAAACCGTCCCAGTGCATGTTGCAGGTCCAGGTTTGATGGAGCCATCAGGACAACATCATCTGCAAACAGCAGAGATGAGATCCTGTGCTCTCCAAACCGGACCCCCTCCGCCCCCTGACTGCGCCTAGAAATTCTGTCCATAAAAACAATGAACAGAACGCGGTGACAAAGGGCAGCCCTGGCGGAGTCCAACACGCACTGGGAACAGATCTGACTTACTGCCGGCAATGCGAACACAGCTCCTGCTCCGGTCATACAGGGACCGGACAGCCCTGAGCAAAGGGCCCCGGACCCCGTACTCCCGCAGCACCCCCCAAAGGGCACACCGTGGACACGGTCGAAAGCCTTCTCCAGATCCACAAAGCACATGTGGACTGGTTGGGCAAACTCCCATGAACCCTCGAGCACCCTATGGAGAGTATAGAGCTGGTCCAGTGTTTCCACGACCAGGACGAAAACCACTCTGCTCCTCCTGAATCTGAGGTTCGACTATCGGTCGGATTCTCCTTTCCAGTACCCTGGAATAGACCTTACCAGGGAGGCTGAGGAGTGTGATCCCTCTATAGTTGGAGCACACCTCCGGTCCCCCTTCTTGAACAAGAGGACACACCACCCGGTCTGCCAGTCCAGAGGCACCGACCCCGACCGCCACGCGATGTTGCAGAGGCGTGTCAACCAAGACAGTCCTGCAACATCCAGAGACTTTAGGTACTCGGGCGTATCTCATCCCACCCCGGAGCTCTGCCACCGAGGAGTTTGCCAACAACCTCAGTGACTTCGGCTTGGGTGATGGATGAGTCAGCCTCCGAGTCCTCCGTCTCTACTTCCTCTTCGGAAGACGTGCAGTGGGATTTAGGAGGTCCTCAAAGTACTCCTTCCACCGCCCGACGACGTCCCCAGTCGAGGTCAGCAGGTCCCCACCCGCACCGTAAACGGTGTTGGTGGAACACTGCTTCCCCCTCCTGAGGCGCCGGACGGTTTGCCAGAATTTCTTTGGGGCCGACCGATAGTCCTCCTCCAGGGCCTCCCGAACTCCTCCCAGACCCGGGTTTTTGCCTCTGCGACAGCACGAGCTGCGGCACGCCTGGCCCGCCGATACCCTCAACGGCCTCAGGAGTCCCACAAGCCAAAGAGGCCTGATAGGCCTCCTTCTTCCGCCTGACGGCATCCCTTACTTCCGGTGTCCACCACCGGGTTCGGGGTGTTGCCGCCGCGACAGGCACCTGAGACCTTGCGACCACAGCTCCGAGCAGCCGCATTGACAATGGAGGTCGAGAACATGGTCCACTCGGACTCAATGTCCCCAGCCTCCCCCGGGATTTGGGAGAAGCTCTCCGGAGGTGTGAATTGAAGACACCGCTGACAGCGGGCTCCGCAAGACTGTCCCAACAGACCCTCACTATACGCTTGGGCTCCCATTAGCCCCATGTTAATCGTTTTTGAGCGGGCACTATTGAGCCGTCTTTTAATATTTTTTTAAAAAAAATCTTCAGGGAATCTACCACTCACTAGCATATCCGTCCTTGTTTACTACTCAATTTTTACGTTTTTCCAGCCCCCGGATACAATTTTAATAAGTAAGAGAGCCATTTTATCAGATAGCCACAACATTTTGCATATCATTACGTTCAGATTGGCAATCTTTACAAACGCCCCAATAAAATTGTCATCAAAAATTTATGTTTTGGAAACGTAGACTTTTTGGATTTTGTTCAAAAAACACGATAACCACACCCAAAGCTTCATTGCTCATGGATTTTGTGTCTTGTGGTCAAATTTGAAGTGTTTTCAATGAAAACACATGTAGGAGGAGATGTGTGAAGGACATGTGCGTGTGTACTGGGTGATTGCCAGCTAGATTCCTTATCCTCTGTTGGAAGGAAGATCACTTGAGGGAAGAATGACTGTAGTTCCAGAGTCTATTATGTAATTCCAAAGAACTTATATGAACAGTGAAGATTGTGCATGTGGGTTTGTGTATGTGTGTGTGTCTGTGTGTGGGTTTCTGTGAAAACAGAAAGGGAAATATGTCGGTGTAATCCCTCATTCGTCCAGGAGTGTTCCATTTTTAGAAAAAGATTCAGTTGTAAT
>BJKM01000752.1:117500-259472 GCA_015082035.1 Chaenogobius annularis
AAAAACAGATATATTCATATCTACACAGGTGCTGGGTTTATGCCGGATGCAGATTGCAGATGATTGGATGCCATTTTAATCTATCAAAGCTGTTTCGTCAAGAAATAAGATGTAATTTGAGTCAATTTGTGCTTAAGGAGGCACTCAAAGATGTTTGGCAGTGTGATGAGAAATGCACTGCAAAACCTGAATTCACAATTAAAAGTTTTATTTCAATATGTAAAGAATAAATTAAATATAAGGCCTATTCAGTCAGGGCTAGTTTTATCTGAGGGCTAGTTTTATCATCATCTGAGTTTCAATTGTTTTTTTTTGTTTTTTTCATTGTTCTTGGGGCAAAGTTTGTATGGAGATGCAGTATCAGCGTCCCGGGACTGGATTAATAGGGAGAGACTTTAGCTGTTGCATAACAAATATGATTGCATGGATTGTAATTGCAACAATATGGTAAAGAACGACTGAATTAATTTGTAAAACCAAGTAGCTTACTGACAGTGCTTATGTCAGTAAGCTACTTGGTTTTACAAATGAATTCATTTTGTTCTTTTTGGTTTGTTTTCAGCGTTACCTGTACGGTTTTGTGAATGCTCACAAAAAAACACAGATTCAAATTTAAATTTTACTGACATTCCTAAACTGATTACACTACATGCAGCTGCGCTCCGCCATTACAGTGAATGCAGTGGCATACTTACCCAACAGCCTTACCACTGGCCATACCAACTTGGAAGCTAAGCAGGGATGGGCCTAGTTATAATAATAATATAATAATTATCAGGTGCCACAGTGGGATGGTAGTGCATATGGTTGTTGTATCCTTGGGCAGCTGGCTGGGAAACTGTGGTTTCATCCCTACTGACCGAGGCGGTGCTTCAAGCACTGAGTGATCACTCTTTGCACATGCGCAGGTCGAGAATTAATAACCACAAACTCACATAGTGACCTTCCGGTTCCCCCTATGAAACTATTTAGTCATGTGGCACCAGAAGCTCAATCCCTTTTGCTCTTCTCGCTTTTGGTCGGGTGTGTTGTGACATTGTACTGCTTGTTCCACAATTTATTTGTAGTTTAATAGTTCATTGCCTTCAAAGCCTCATGACCTGTGGATTATTGTGTCATGGTCTGGGTAGCGAGTACGCCTCGCCCCCCCAGGGGCTGCGAACGCTATGCTTTAATCACCTGCAACCTGGAGTCTGCTTCGCTCCTTGACGGCGGTGTAGTGCAGTTTGTCTACTCTAAATTGTTCTGCGACGTTGAGTATTGTTAATGCATTTGTTTGACGCAACAAGTGTTTGGTTGTGTGGTATTGTGTTGCCAATGCCGTGTTTGGCTGGACTGTTATTGATTACAGGCGCATATAGCCTCTTTAAAATGATTTAGTTTTTGTGTACTGGAGTGATCAAGAGTGGCATCCCTTGCTCGACCTGATCCTCTTACTTGTTTTTTTCTGGTGCTGTAGAGCTTGCATAACTCCTCTCCAACCAGATGATGGCCATGATTTATGTCCCTTGCGGTTCAACTGAGACTGCGTGCATGGACTGTAGCATTATGCTACACTCTCATCTGATTTTCGGTCCGATAAACTGCCAACAAAAAAGAGAATGGTTCGAAAGCGCTCCTTTAAAGATAGTATTTCCTCTGTTCTTTTAAACGTAATCCCTGAAAGTGGATAATCTTACCACACAGTATACTCACATGAAAACATTCCTGGAGTCCCTACGGACCCCTACGGACCCTCACGGGTCGTGATCAGGAAACTCAGCAGGATGTGGTTTCTATTTGTGAAGACGATGCCTTGTCTGTGGCGGCATCGGACACACAATTCCAGGAAGCTGAACCACACTGTGGTGACAATTCTGATGTTGGTTCAGAAGCATCAGAAATGAGCTCCCATACCTTCATCTGCTCTCGGGGAGGTGAGTTTCAGTTCAATTCAATACATTTTTGTAACGCCCAAAATAACAACAGTGGTTGCCTCGAGGGGCTACAGTGGAAAAAACTGAATACAAACAGAATAAACAATGTTCATCGGGACTTGGTAATGTCCCATTATCCCATATCCTTAGACAGATGTCCCAAGCTCCCCTGTCCTTAGACCCTCCTTCTCGGCCAGGAAAAACTACCAAACCTCTTTGGGAAAATGTAGAAACCTGGAGAAGTTCCAGAGTGAAGGAGAGATCCGACTCCCTCGGGTGGACAGGCGGACACGCCTCAGGTGAAAAGAACAGAGCAGTCAAACCATTTATTGTTGAGCCTGACGTCTTCACCAGAAGCTATTGGTTTTGATACACCTATGCAGCTTTTAGCTGACACTTTCCTTCAGGCTTTTGCTTTTATGTCGAAGCTTGTTATCCACCCTGACTCAGGTGCATCGGCAGGTGTGGTTGGCCAATCACCTTTGATGGAGACTGGCAGGCGGACCTTGAGAGGATTGCTTGTTGTCCTGGGTGAGCTTTATGGGGCTGCTGTAAAGGATGCTCTCCAACGCACGGTCCGGTCCAAGCTTCTCAAACGAGACAAAAACTGGAGGGCCTCCATTGTCAGGCCTCTCCCCCAGTTGTGCCCTCTTCTACTGCAAGCCATCAGACCTATTCGGGTGCACTGGGCCCATTTGTGGTTCCTCGGTGGCCGGCTACAAGGGCTGGCCATTCCCAAAGTGAGCGACTTAAGAATATTGTGTCGCACATGCCTCGGTCATCACAGTCTGACCAACAACCCCCCAGGGTGGCGGTCAGTTACTTTAACCCCAAACACCTCTGGTACTGAGCTGCCAACACAACAGATGCCTGGGTACTGACCACTTTGTCACGGGGATACCGACTACAGTTCCGACGCAGGCCCCCCATTTCGGGCCGGTTCCTAGCAACTGGCAAAGGCCAGAACACTCTGCACACTGCTGGACAAGGGTGCATTGTGCCTGTGAACCCGTGGCTAGATCCCAGGGGCTTTTACTCAAGGAATTTTCCCCAAAAGACCGGCAATCTACGTCCGGTGCTGGACCTGTGAGGTCTGAATGTGTTTTTAGAAGTTATACCATTCCACATGCGCCATACCGCAGAAGTGCTTCAAACTCGGGCCAATGGTTAACGGCAGGGGGTGCCCGCACTTTTTCATCTTGCAAGCTACTTTTAGATTTGGCAAAGCCCAAAGATCTACCTGTAGATTTATTACTTCTTTTAATAAATAGCTATAGAAACATGTATAGATGTACAATATAAAGCAGGGAAGAGAAAATCTGTTAATTAACTTGACTAGAACCATTCATACAGATGAAGAGGGTAGAGCTCCTGCTGACGTCACTTCCGGGTAAGTGTATGCTATTTTGAGAGTCGCTCGCCCGCTTCTTTTTATTGTTAATCCACGAATTATACAAATACTATATTAGCTTCCTATACACCAGTGAAAGTGTGATTGCTCCTTAAATAATCCGGAGCCTTGTACAGCTCACTTTCGTTCAGTATTTTGTGGATTAGAAACCCCCCCGCTCTCTAGCCTCAGCCTGAGTTAGCTTAGCCGCTAGCGCCATGGCTGAAACTTTCTCCGCTTTTACCTGCTCAAGTTGTCATATGTCAAGTCAGAACCCTGGCTTCTTCTCCGACGACAGGTGCGTAAAGTGCAGTGTAGCTTTGGAAGCCAGGGTTACGGAGTTAGAAGCACGGATCCGCTGTTTGGAGGAGCTTAAGTCTAGCTATAGCTAGGTTTTAGCATCAGGTTTACCGGACCGTGCGTCAGGACGCAGTGTTAGCATTAGCAGCGCTAGCAAGGCTAAGACTAGCCCCTCAGTGCCTCCCGCGCAGCCAGGACTAGACCAGGATCAAAATAGGGACCAATTTGTGACAGTTCGGAGGGAACGAGGCGTTAAACGCAAGCCTGTAGTGCACCGTGAGCTTCCCGTCTACAATAGGTTTGCTCCCCTCAGTGATCACACGCCCGCTGAATGGACTCGTGATACTCTGGTAATTGGAAGTTCTATAGTCAGAGACGTGAAGCTACCAGCGTCAAGTGTTAGATGTTTACCAGGGGCCACAATCAGAGGTGCTCAAATTACAAGTAGGTGCGGTGTGTGATTTGGCAAAGACAATGCCAGATACCGTAATATTTTCTGGTCCCCTGCCCAATCGGATCAATGCTGAACTGTACAGCCGCTGTTCAGCATTCAATTGCTGGTTATCTACTTGGTGCCGTCAAAACAATGTAGTCTTTGTTGAAAATTGGAGTGCGTTTTGGAGAAAGCCCGGCCTCATACACAGGGATGGAATCCATCCGACTTTGGAGGGTACATCCCTTTTAGTTCGGAATTTGACCGATAGCCTTAGTCGTCTAAAGTGACCACCCAAGGATGAGCCCCGGGCGCAGAGCAGCAGTGTAAGATGCTCCTCTGTCGCTGAGCTCTCTCCCGCTCTGTCACAAATTAAGTGTTCAGACTCAAGGCAGATAGAGACTGTGTGTGTCCCTCGTGCAAATAATGTCAAAAAGTCAAGCCTCAGAAAAGCTACCTCAGGCGTCAGACCAAAGAACTTAATAAAAATAACACTCACTAATGATACAAAATAAACAAATAAGTATGTAAAATGTGGACTGCTAAACATTAGGTCAATTTCCTCTAAATTGCTTTTAGTTAATGAATGAATTAGTGATTGTAACATAGATCTTCAAGCTGAAACTTGGCTTCAAGATGATTATGTCAGACTAAATGAGTCCACCGCACCCACTCACCAGGAGCACAGGCAGAGGTGGTGGTGTGGCAGTGATCTCACACTCAAGCCTACTCTTGAGTCCTAAAATTAACAATGCATTTCGCTCATTTGAAAGCCTCATGCTATCAATCACAAAAAAAAGGAGTCCTATTCGTGGTTCTCTCTACCGACCTCCTGGTCCCTATTCAGAGTTTTTAACAGAGTTCTCAGACTTTATATCAAACTTGGTGTTAGACTGGGATAAAAGTAGTGATAGTTGGAGTTTTTCAATATCCATGTGAACGTGAAAGATAACTGTCAGTAATTCTTTCAACGCCCTGTTAGATAGCATTGGTTTTGCTCAAAATATAAATAAACCAACTCACAATCACATGCACACTCTAGATCTTGTTCTAACATACGGAATAGAGATTAGTGACATCATTGTCTTCCTCAAAACCCTATACTGTCATATCATTTCCTAATTACCTTTCAGTTTGTTCTTAAAGATTATCCAACCCACAAAATAAAGTCAACATGAAAAGGACAATATCGGAAAATTCTATCTCAAAGTTCAAAGAAATAATAGAGGCAATATTCAGCGACAATGTCATGTGATCCTGCCGAGAACAGCCTTAGTCCCAGTGTAAGTGGATCAATTTGTCGACTTGACAAATGCCTCCCCATGGTACAATGAAGAACTGCGTTCACATAAAAAAGAGTCAGAAAATTAGAAAGACCATTTCGTCGCTCCCATACGGAGGAATCCCTAAAAGCATGGAAAATCTGCCTACTGTCCTATAAGCAGGCTCTGCGTAAGGCCCAAACCAGATACTATTCAAATTTAATAGAAGTCAACAAAAATAACACTAGATTTCTTTTCAGCACTGTAGCCAGGCTAACAAACTGTCACAGCGCAGTAGAGCCCTCAATCCCAGCTTACTCTCAGCTCTAAAGATTTTCTTTCTATTTTTTAACAATAAAATAAAAAAAATCAGAAATAAATTAGATGAAACTACTCCCACTATTAGCCCTGAAACAAGCCAAGTCTGTAAAACTAGTGTCCCATATTAAACCATCAGTAACACGAGAAAGGTTCACTGCTGTTTGATCAAGCAGAGATAACTTCAGCCATTATGTCCTCTAAAACGTCAACTTGTATTCTAGACCCGATTCCAAGCAGACTCCTCAAAGACATTCTCCCCCTAATTTATAGATTCTATTCTTAATATAATAAATACTTCACTAAAAAGTGGTTATGTTCCACAGTCCTTCAAACATACAGTCATTAAAACCGCTTCTGAAAAAGCCTCATCTTGATCCTGACACAGTTGATATAAACTACAGACCTATTTCAATTCGACCCTTTGTCTCTAAAATCCTTGAAAGAGTTGTAGTTAACACCTTTGTCGCCATCTACAGGACAATAACTTATTCGAAGTTTTCCAGTCAGGGTTCAGAGCCCACCACAGCAACTGACACTGCCCTTGTTAAAGTCACAAATCATTTGTTTATTAGCTGCTGACGATGGACTGGTCTCAATCCTGGTTCTATTGGACCTCAGTGCAGCGTTCGACACACATCGACCACAACATTCTACTGCAGAGGTTAGAATCTGATGTAGGTGTCAGAGGGACACTCCCTCAGCTGGTTTAAATCCCACCTATCGGATAGGTACCAGTTTGTCAATGTAAACCAAAGCGCCTCACCCTGTTCCAAGGTAACTTACGGTGTGCCACAGGGTTCAGTTCACGGTCCAATTCTGTTTACTCTTTATATGTTGCCGTTAGGTAACATTATCAGAAAGCATAGCATTAACTTCCACTGCTATGCAGATGACGCACAGCTGTATTTGTCGATGAAACCCGATCAGACCGATCAAGCAGACAGACATGGTGCTTGTGTGAAGGATATAAAAACCTGGATGACACTTAGTTATCTGCTTCTTAATCCTGAAAAAACCGAGGTCATCGTACTAGACCCTAATCATCTATGACACGCTTTATCTGAGCAGATAGTCACACTGGACAACGTCAGTGTAGCCTCCAGCTCCACTGTAAGAAACCTTGGAGTCCTATTTGACCAAGAGCTCTCATTCAAAGTACACATAAATCAAGCCTGTAAATCAGCCTATTTCCATCTGCGTAATATCGCCAGAATCAGAAATATCTTGCCTAAAAGTGATGCTGAAAGACTTGTCCATGCGTTTGTAACATCTAGATTAGACTACTGTGCCCTAAAAGCACCATAAAAAGCTTTCAACTGGTTCAAAATGCAGCAGCAAGATTACTAACAGGAACTAAAAGAAGAGAGCACCGCCGGTGCTCGAGTCTCTTCACTGGCTCCCTGTTGAGTTTAGTATCAAATTAAAAATCCTCCTCCAAATTTACAAAGCCATAAATGACCTGACCCCATCCTTCCTCAAAGATGCTATAGTACCTTATCATCCAAACAGAGAATTTCGCTCTCAAAATGCTGGACTTCTGGTGGTCCCAAGAGTCTCTAAAAGCACAGTAGGAGGTAGAGCGTTTAGCTACCAAGCTCCTGTGTTTTGGAATCGGCTTCCTGTCCATGTTAAAGAGGCTGACACAGTCTCTTTTCATTCAAGACCAGGCTTAAAACGTTCCTCTTTGAAATCGCTTATGGTCAGGCCAGTTAGGAACAGAAATAAAAACCTACAGTTCCCAGCTATGCTGCCCTAGGAGCAACTATGCTGGGGGAAGCATGGCAGCTTGAGCACTATCCTCTGCTTCTTACTACTCTTCTATCAAAAAATATTTAATATTTAATCGCTTTTCCTTCTTCTTCTCCCACTTCCCCGACGGGAGTGGAGCAGGCACATCGATGACCTGTGGATCCAGATGCTCCTCAACTACCTGGAGAAACGGTCTGCCTGGAGAAACGGTCCTTACTCCATATGAACGGTTCTTCATCGGCCTCGAAGAATTGGTTCTCCTCCTGAGTGGGTCTAGCGCCACCGTGTATCTGCAAATTGAGGCGCGTCCGCCTGTCTGTCCGATGGAGTCGGATCTCTCCTTCACTGTTGAACTCCTACAGGTCTCTACTTTTTCCCAAAGAGGTTTGGTAGTTTTTCCTGGCCGAGAAGGAGGGTCTAAGGACAGGGGAGCTTGGGACATCTGTCTAAAGACACAGGATGCTGCGACATTTCCAAGTCCCTATGAACATTGTTTATTTTGTTTTCCACTGTAGCCCCTCGAGGCAACTACTGTTGTGATTTTGGGCATTACAAAAATAAATTGAATTGAATTGAGATTACTATTTTGAAAATAAAATAATAACTAGACTAAATATTAGAAGGTTGAGCGTATAATCACCTCACTTGAAGCTCTTTTTAACTATGATATTAGTTTTTATAATAAGACAAGCTCTATGGTAATGCTGGGAGGCAGGGCTTGAGATGTCGAGAAAGTCAGCTTTCCTTTGGATCGCGTCAATAACAAACTGCTCTGTGAAGGACAGAAACGGCGCTCAGAGCTGTCTTTTGACAGCTCTTTGGTCTTGTCCTTTGAAGTAGTTTGAGTATGACTGATTGTGGGGTGGACAGGTGTCTTCATGCAGCTAATGAGCTCAAACAGGTTCTATTAATTGAGATTAATAAGTGGAGTAGAGGTGGATTTTTAAAGGCAGACAAACATGTCTTTGAGAGCCAGAATTGATTGGCAGGTGTTCAAATACATATTTACAGCAATAACATACAAATAATTTATTTAACTATCATACTGTAGGATTTTTAGTTGAAATGATCAAATCGGATACAATGTATCATAGGCCAGTCAGCAAACACTCCCCTGCCTCAATTGTGACACCTAACCAGCATGTGGCACCTTTATTCTCTTTTAGGACATTCAAGGCGCCATCACAGTCAGAAGAGAACAAACACTAGAACAAGGGACAAAAGGAATTCTTTAGAAGGTCAAACAGATCCACGTAGACAGTCTCCAATAAATGTTTGTGAATGTCATCAACAGTTCAGAAGTTAAAATCTCTTCACTAAACTGGACATCATCTCTGAAAGTGTCCATGGAATACTATGTGCCTACTGTTATCACTGTATTTGTATTAACGCTGTATTCTCTTCACAAGTGATAATTTGCAGTGTATTTACGAGTTAAAGTTCTGTTCTGTGTTTTAAACATGTTCCTTCCTAAATGAAGCCTTGATGTGCTGTAATGATGATTTTAACTGTGGTTTCTAAGTAAGGTGAACATTAAGACCTTTTTCCGTTTGCTTCGCAGACTTCGTTTTCTCGCCTTATCTAGGCTTGGCACGCATGTGTTAGACAAAGGCCGTGGACAAGCCTCATTTAAATTTACCTGCTGCTCATCACTGGAGCAGGCTTTTTTCAGTGCGTTTAAGAGGTAGGTTGGGCTCTCCAAGATCCACCTTTTGCTTGCTATTCTTAATTTTTACCCTTTTAATTAACCTTAAAAGTTTTTTTTTAATTTGATTTCTGTTAAAAGACTAATGCAGAGAGTAGACTTTAGACTACCCTAAAGTTGTGATAATTTGTCACAACTCCATCTTCCGGAGAAAAAACGGGGAACATCGGCTGGAGCCTTCATCACCGGTACTTTCGTCATCAGTGGAGCTTGCCTGACTCAGTACGTTAACACTAGGAATTTTAGAATTACTAGAACCCCCAAGGCCGTCAATTTGACCGTTTGAAACAAAAAAAAGTCTATTAATAATTTGTATTGTTATATTATCATTATTTAGAGTGCAGAAGTTGACCATCATCAGTGGATGGAGGAGTTGTTTGCAACCGCGAAGCCGCTGTTACAGAGACTATATGCATATTCATTCATTGATCTGGAGCCATCTTCCTAAAAAAAAAAGCCAGCCAAATAAATACTATTATAACACAGGATTCGTAAATACGACTTGATGTCTGATTCGGCTGAGCTGCTCAAAACCCATGAGTCCTCCTCTGATTCGCCTTCACCACCCGAATCAACCTCATTAATGTTTTGAAGCATTGCCAGTGCCTCTTGTACGGATAAACGCTTCAAATCCATTTTACCTTTAGCTTTGCTGTGAGTGACACTAAAGGTGACTCAGCGCTCGCGCAGCACTGTCATCCGTGGGGAAAATTACTATATAATTAATAGAGTCGTCAAATTGACTGGTGTGGGAGTTAGAGGAAAAATTACTCAGAATTCGTTTTAACGTTTTTATTTCAGTTGAATTGCAATATTGGACAAAACAAACCACCAAAAAAAACCACAACTTCTGTTTAAGTTTGATGTGCTATACCTTATTATCTATATCTATTAGCTTGACTTCTTGGATATTTTCATGCTGTTTTGAACGTTGTTGATTTAATTACTTAATAATTGCTAATGATAAATGTCCCTAAATATCTCTCAGCAGGAAGGTCGCCGTTTTGACGTCATAGTCAGACTGGGCCTTTCTGTGCAGATTTTGCATGTTTCTTTTAATGTCTGGGTGGGTTTCCCCGGGTTCCGTTTTTCCACATCAGTCCAAAAACATGCACAATAGGGAACTACCCAGCAACAGTAGACCTGAGCACGCTGACCACAAAATCCTGAAATCCCAGAGTGCTGTGCGGAAGTAGTTTACAGTTAATTGCTCCTGACACATTGCCTAAGCGGCAAATAAGAATGGGGCGAGACTTCCGGTTATGGCTCTGGTCTAGACTCAAGCATGCTGCATACTGCCAACATTTGCTTTATAAAGCTCTGTTTCACCCACAGAACCCCAAGAAGCCATGAGCAAGAGGTGAGTAAACACGGAAAAAACAAGGTGCTTTTGGAGCTAAACAATTAAAGCTGACAAACTGTAACCTCAGTTGAAGACAGACAAGCTAACAAGGCTAACATGGTTAACATGACCGGCTATACAGACAAGCCCTGTACCCGGTGAGGACTCCCCTGGCCCGCGCTTGTCGGACAGCCGGGAGGACATAACAAACTCGATGTGGCTGCGGAAAACCACCCTTGAGGCCAATGGTAAACCACTTGTACAAGTGTCCATCAGATGTGGCATATACCAAGGAGATGCTCTGTCCCCAGACTCTCTGTCCTCAGGAATGGGGCCACGATCACTGTCTTCCCCTACATCAGGCATGTCCAAACTACAGCCCGGGGGCCAAATGCGGCCCTCAGACCAATTTTTGTTGGCCCTCCGGCTTCCTGCTAATTTAGTTGAAACAAAAAAAAGTGATACTTTGTACTGGAAAAATTGGAAAAATTCAAGCATTTTGATGTTATACCAACCCAATATTAATGTTCCAAGTCTTATTAAAGGTGTGGAGGCTCATCGAGACTATGTCAAATGTAAAATTTAGAATTATTCACGTCATTGTCGGGTTGTCTGTGGCCCCCTGCTCCGTATAAGTATCAAAATGCGGCCCTCGGTGAAGAAAGTTTGGACACCCCTGCCCTACATGGATGACATCAAGCTGTATGCTAAGAGCGATCGAGACATTGACTCACTGATCCACACAAAATCGAATTAGAAATGTTAGTATTGAGAGAAGACTCACACTGGTGATTGTGAAGAAAAGGAGATGGAGGGGCTGAGGAGGCTGATGACAGTGGGCTCTGAACGGCAGACAGGCAACAGGAGGTGGGAACAGGTAAGAAATACAATCTTCCTGCTTTGAAAATATTGACACACTTTCTCACAGGTATGTCATGCTCCTCACATATGGTCCATCAATAATTGATCTTGAGAACACTGCCTCATGTGGCCCCCTTGGATTATCAGATCCTGCCAAACCGAACGCATCGTCGTAGATGGATGCATGTCTTGGATCAACATTCAAGCCCCCCCCCTCTCCGGAACCAATGTTCTCTGAGGGCTCCTGGGAGTAGAGATCTAACGAATGCAATTCCAAATCTGACCTAAATACGCAAATACATATTCTCTTAATGCTGCCAGTACAAAGCATGTGCTAATCCTGTTACAGTGAGAAGAGCCCCAGGCAGGAATCTACTCAACCCTTCTCGGTCCCACACAGAGAACCAGTTTACCAGTTATTTTTTATCAATCTCTACGCCAACCAAATATCTCCACATAATTCCAGGTTAAACGGGATTTTCACATTGCATGTAAACCCGAGAGATACAATTTCAATTTGCCAGACCACATGAACACAGAGGTCTGATTGTACTCGGAACACAACTGCATGTAACAATGTAGTCCGATCACATTAGGGTCAGGCGAGAAGAGGCATTTAATTTCACCAGGTAAGAAACAGACAGGAAAAAATTATTGTAGACATGTTGAACGTGCTCTCACTCTTTGTAATATGTATGTTTTTGGTCTCTTAGACATTGAAAAAAAGGTCTGTGGAAAGAATTGTATTTTTCCAGGACACCGTAGAAGTCTGATACTTTTTTCAACTATTAAGTGTTTCTGCGTGAACCCACGAGAATTTGCATTTGAGGTTTTGAGTAGAATCTGCTACTCAACTACAGGGTGCAATCAAGGGATTAAAGAACAATAAATCTCCACGAAGTGATGTGCTCACCTCAGAGTAGTATAAAGCTTAAATGAAACTCTTACTCCTTGGCTTTATTCGCATTTAACTGGGTACTTAAAAAAACTCCTCAGAGGTGGAAAGAAGCCATGATATCTCTAATACCTAAAGAATCAGCCTCATATAGACCCATTCCTTTTCTGAATGTGGATTATCGCAGTGCCTCCCCTTAGAGGATAGCGAAATGACATGCCCCTACAGCCTCGAGATATTTTACTGATATTATAAGTGGGAAATTTATTTTTATAATTATTTATTTGATAAATGTGCATATGTGGGGAATTTATGTGTAGTTATAGTGTTCTTTGGTATATGAAAATCCACTCTAAATTCACATTTTAAACCAGTGAGTGATAACAGTTTAAAATAATATTAGGAAATAAGAGAGCTTTGTATTAAATCTAGCACTAACTCATTCAATGAGTGAATTGATGTTATTGTCAAAATACAAGCAAAGGTGCAAAGCAAATATAAGAAAAATATAGTCTTAATTGAAATTTTAGTATTTAACCTTTACAACAGTTTCTACTCCTGTGGCTCTGTTTTGACCTGGTTCCGTCCTGTGTGAATCCTGGTTTGGGTTAGACCTGGTTCAGTCCTGTGTGGGTCCTGGTTTGGTTTAAAACGTGTTTGGATTGGATTTTGTCCTAGGCGAGTCTTTATTTAAAGTAAAATAAAATTAACTGAAGTAAACATGAGTTAGACCTGGTTTAGTTCTGGGTTGGTCCTGGTCTGATAGTGGTCCTGATTTAAACTTTAGCCCAGCATGAGATAGACCTGGTTAGCTCTGGGTTGGTCCTGGTCTGATAGTGGCCCTGTCCAGCGCTGACAGCTCCCGGCTCTCTGTAACAGCCTACTCCTGACATTCTCAAAGATATTGTATATTATTTATGTCCTTTTTGCTTGTCTTTAATTTAAAACATTACTGACATGGTAGAAACATGTCTCTTTCCTCCGCGTTGCGCTGCAGATCCAAACTTTTTCATTGGTTTGAATTGACACAACACAGAGCCTCTTCTCCTCTCAGCTCCCCAGTCTATTTTCTCCTCATCTCCATCTGTATCTTGTCTCCTCCCCACCCTCTGTCTCTCTTCTCAGCTCATTCTGTCTCTCCTGCTCTCAGCCCCCTCTGTCTTTCCTCTCTTCCTCATCCTCAGTCTCTCCTCTTTTAAGCTCCAGCTGTTTCTTCTCTCACCTGTGACAATGGATGGGTCAGTGTTACCTCTCTGTCTGCAGTGGGACAGCAGAGAACTAGCACTTCACTGCGATGAAAAAGGCGTTTCATGGAGAAGATTCAATTGCATTACTTCTGTGTCACAAAGTGGAAAGGGGATGAAATAAATGCACACACAACATATTCAGATATGACAGGCTTTATATTGCCAAATGAGTGGTAAGTTTGGGGAGTTAGTTAGACTCTGAAAGCGAGAACACAAGCACGGAGCGGGACAGAGCACATTGTACAGACAGTGGCCAAAGCCGTTGGTCTTCCTAAACCCGAAGCATGCGTGTGAGAGACCGGGGCACAGAGAAACAGACTGCTCGTCTTCTACTCTCTGTATTCAGAGATTAAGCCTGCTTTGCCGCTAGCTGTTTGTCTGTAGCTGAAAACACATCGATTGTGCGTAATATGTAATAAACTTCTCGCGCTCTCCCTGCCACAGCTCTGTGCCACCCAGCGCCCCGCACTTTGAGAAGCTCTTGACCATCGTATACAGTATACACTTCAGTAATGTCCAAAATAATGGCACAAATACTCCCAAATTTATTTCACAAGATAATATAAGATGATTTTTACACATATTGAATCCAATGCAAAAACAGCTAAGAAAGCTGATTCTGTTAGCTGGTCTTATTCATTAAAAATGCTCAACAAATTTCAAATAGATCCCTTAATCAGAAAAAATATTGGTGCTCTTTATGATGGTCCAACATCAATAATTAAATTTTAATTATTGATGTTGGACCATTTCAGTCTCTTCTCTCAGCTGAACACTTTTCTTGTCTTGTTTAAAAAAGTGTCCAGATGACTACAAATGTAGTTAATGATGTAAATCATTGACTGAGGTTCGGGAACGGGACCATGCCTCAACTTCCTACTCAAACCTACCCTCCCACCCCATGTCTCTATCATCTTCACCTTAACACATCACCATCTAAGGAGGGGGGGTTCTGAAACAGCGTAGCTGATTACCCGAGACGGACCCAGCCAACTCGAATTGATCCATCACCACCATCACTATTATCTTTTTTTTTTTTTTTTTTCATTTTTGTTTTTATTTTTCAAATTTGAAACAAACAAAGAAACATACCATAGAACAAAAAAAGAAAAAAGACAAAGAAGTCATGGCACACTGAGCCCAAAGTACACGTCCCATCTTGTCCAAAGTCCATCAAATTTGTCAATTTTCAAGGCCCAAATACATAGTTCCGAATTCCATCGGAATGGTGATGTCATAAATTGTCTGCAAGGATTTGTGGATCTCAGTCCAAAAACAGGACAGTCCCAAAACACATGATAGTTAGTTTGCTCCTGGCTGCCACAACCTCTCCAACAGTCTGCATTTCCCTGTGAGTAATGGGCACTTTGACATGGGGTTATAAAGAAGCGAAACACATTTTTCCAACAGAATTCCCTCCAAACATGAGATTTTGTGGTTTTCCACTGAGATGTACATATACTTTCCCACTCTTCATCTGCCAGAACAAAGTGACCCTCTCTTTCCCATTTACCCTTAATATAATCAGTAGAGTGACTGCCCCAATTGTTAATACATTTATACATTTTAGATATTAATCCCCTTGAAAGTTCCGATTTATATGCTTTAATGATTATTTTGGTGAAAGGGCTATGATGGTCATCATGACTTTTGATTTTTTTGTTTCTAATAATTCCTTATTTGTAAATGCCTATAAAAGTCATGTTTCTCCAGGACAAAGGATTCCTTCAACTCATCAAAGCTCTTCAGATGATTCTCCTTTACAATCTGGTAAAAGACCTTTTATTCCTTTTGTTGTCCAGACTTTAAATCTTGAATCTATGAAATTTTGATCATAAACCAACCAATTTAAGATTTTAACATCTTTGTTTAGTTTTGATCAGCTCCCTCCATGTTGTAAGACTTCCCCCAGGAGTTTTCCACCTCCCCCAAATGACAACTGTTTGTCATCTGCCAGTAAGGCCTGTACAGGAACCCCCGGCATAACAGCAATCTCAATATTCTTCCATTGAGCTGCATATTCTGGGTCACACCAGTACAGCATGGCTCTGATCTGAGCTGAAACATAGTGATTTTTTTAACAGGGCAAACCCCAGCCTCCTTTTTCTTTTGATAGCTGTAACGTTTTGAATCAGATACAGGTTTTTTTTCCTTGCCATATGCATCTCAAGATTGCTTTTATTCCACTCATCAAACAGCCAGTTGGGGATGGAAACCGGAAGAGTCTGGAACAGATAGAGAAATCTGGGCAAAATATAGATTTTTATAGTTTCAATCCTTGCCCAAGTAGGGCATAAGGTTCCATTTTTCAAGGTCTTATTTTATAGTAATAAAAAGAGGGGTATAATTTTTCTCTAGAATTGTTGATAGGTCTCTATGGAGTACCGCACCTAAATATCTAAGAGATTCTGTGTGCTATTCAAATGGGTATGTCGTTCTAAAGGTCAGAGGGGGATGCCAGAATGAAATAATTCGTTTTTTGTACATTTCATTTGTATCCAGACATTGGACCAATTTTTTTTAGAAAATAAATCACATTGGGTATGGAAATTTCTGGTTTGGTCAAATACAATAGATCATCTGCATAGCAGGCAATTTTATGTTCCGTCCATCAATTGTAACACCATGAATTGTTTTTGATTGTCTTATAAATTGGGCAAGCGGTTCCAAATACAAAGCAAAAAGAAGGGGAGACCAGGCGCAGCCCTGCCTGACCCCTCTTTCCAGAGTCAGTGGACCTGTCAGATGACCATTGATTTTAATTCTTGATTTTGGACCATCGTAAAGAGCCCCAATATTTTGTATAATTAAATCGTCGATTTTGAATTTGTTTAACTATTAAAATAAATATGACCAACAAACAGAATCAAAAGCCTTCTCAGCATCCAAACAAATTATTATGGCTTTATTTTGTTGTTTTTGTATATGATTCATTATGTGTCAGGATCGTCTTATCGTTTTATGTTATATTGTGTCTGTCGTTTGGTAATGAATCCTGTCTGATCATTATGGATTAAGTTTTGGAGTATTTGTTCCATTCTTTTAGACATAATTGAGGTGTAGATACGATAGTTCACATTCAGAATAGAAATAGGTCTATATGCGGCACAGTCCAATCGATCCTTCCCTTCTTTTGGTATCAGGGATATGATGGCCTCTTTCCAACTAGGTGGGGTCTGAGTCTTTTTAAGTGCCCAGTTAAAAGGGAAAGGAAAAGGAGTGAGTATATCTTTAAAAGCTTTATACCACTTTGAGGTGAACCCATCGCTCCCCGGAGATTTATTGTTCTTTAATCTTTTAATTGTGCCTTGTATTTCCAAATCTGTAGTTTCAGCTCCTAATTTTTTATTTTGTTCTTCTGTGATTAGAGGCAAATTGAGGGTGTCCAGAAAGGAATTTATACCATCTTCTTTATCGTCTGGAATTTTTGAAAAAAGTTTTTTATTGAAGGATTCAAATGCTCATTGAATTTGGTCTTGTTTAGTTAAAATTACATCATTTTGTCTCTGTTAATAATTGTTCTTTCAGTTTGTTCTTTTTTAAGTTTCCAATATAGTAATTTAGAACATTTTGATCCACTCTCATAATATCTTTGTTTGGTAAAGAGCATTTTCTTGACTATTTCCTGTGAAGTCAGATAATTAATTTCTCCCCTTACCTTTTTAATTTCTTGTAGCATTTTAGGACACCCCTTTTTGGCATAGTTTTCCTCCAACAATTAAATTTTTTCCTGCATATCATTTAGCTTTTTATCCCTTTTCTTTTTTTCGGAGGCTACAGCTATAATTTGTCCTCTCAATACTGCTTTGGAAGCATCCCAGAGGATGGGCGGATACATTTTCCCAGTATCATTTTCCTCCAGATAAGTCTTAATGTTGTTGGACAATTTTTCCTTAAAAAAAAGGTCATTAAGCAGGCTGGCATTAAACCTCCAAAGTGTGTTTTCTCATTTTTCTTCCAAATCTACAGAGATGTAGATAGGAGCTGTGAGAGAGACTCTGGGATGCCGCTGTGAACACCTCTCTCGCGAGACGGTGCGTGATCCAACATGGCAGCGCGCTGCTGCTAGGAAACCAATAAAACTTTCTCTTGACTTTTTCTTCTTTTTTCCTTTCATCCAAACCTTTACCTATTTTCCTTATCTTCGACACAACATCACCGCGAAGCAAAAAAAACGCGCACTTCAAACTCAACCACCACAACTGATTCAGCTTCATCATCACCACCATCAACTCTAAAAACAAACTGCTGTTCCGACATACTGTTGGAAATTAACGAGCGCTTATCCAACGCCAGACTTTCACTCATCGAAGTACTCCACAAAGAATTACAAAACCTTCGCCATAGCCTGGAATATAGTCAACAACAAGTCGATTCACTCACGCAAGAAAATAAATCAATAAAAAGCTCCATGGACACACTCACCACCAAACTCTCCACCGTAACCACTCAACTCACCACCGTAACCACTCAACTCACCACCGTCACCGCAGAAAACAAAGCAATGCAAGAAACCATCCTGGATTTACAGGCACGTAGTATGAGAGACAATATAATCTTCATCGGCATTCCCGAATCATCCACCGACAACCCTGAAAAATATGTTAAGGACTTCATGGTTAACCAGCTCAAACTTACTCTAGAGACTGTCAAGCACATCACCTTCCACCGCGTACACTGTTTAGGACAGAAACTTTCCACACTTTCCACCCACACCCGCCACAAATTCATGCGACTAACAATTTTAACATGGAACGTTCGAGGAGTTGGCTCAGAGACAAAAAAGAACAAAGTACAACATTTCCTCAATAACATGCAAGCTGATATATGTTTATTATCTCACAATGTTTATTATCTCACAATCAACCCAAAACACTTTTAAAACAAAACATTTTAACCACTGTTTTTCCTCCTACTATAATTCAAAACAGTGTGCATCTTAATAAACAATCAAATTAAATTTAGCCACCATAAAACCATTTCAGATCTAGAAGGCCGTTTCATAATCATTAACATTTCAATAAACAATATTCCAATTACAATTGGCAACATCTATGGTCCAGTTTATGACTGATTTTGGTCTTGGCGATGGTTGGAGGCAACAACTTTTTACTCCAATGTCCACCAAACCTACTCCCGTATTGATCTCTTTCTAACCAGTAATTCAATCATATCAAATATCATAGAAACAAAAATCAATATTAGCGACCACTCAGCAGTAACTCTCACATGGAACATACCTCCAATACAGAAGCATCCCACAAGATGGCGTTTCAACACATCGCTTCTAAAAGATCCAGAGTTTGACAGCTACTTTAAAAGAGAGTGGACATCCTTCCTTGAAATAAATGACTCTCCAAAGTCATCAACTTCATTACTCTGGGAAACATGGAAAGCAGTATTACGGGGGGAAATTATTTCATACTCAGTCCATAAAAAAAAGAAGAAAAAAGAACTAGAAATCTTACATGCAAATAATCCATCAGAAACCATCCAACTAATAAAATATAAATTCCTGCTTAATGAAATAATAAACAAAATAAACCAATTCCTTATTACTTCGTCATGAGACTTTTCACCACAGTCGAATCAAAATAAATAAATAAAAAACAGCTAAAACCTCCATTAGGAACTCATTTTTCTTTTCTTTATTCTTGAAATGTTTCAAAATTTTACTCATCTGATCTGGACCCAAATCAAGAAGACATGAACCAATTCCTCTAACACCCTCCTACCAAAACTCAACCCGGAACAAGTCAACACTCTCGAAACACCAATCACTGAAAAAGAACTACACTCCGCACTGAATCAAATGCAAAATAATAAAGCATCAGGACCGGATGGCTTCCCTGCTGATTTCTATAAACATTTTTGGTCAACCTTATTCCCACTATTCACTAGAACAATAACAGAAATAAAACAAAACTGCATTCCCTTCTCACATGAACACCCTAATATGACTCATCCCTAAACCCAACAAAGACCATACCGTCACATCTAATTACCGTCCCATCTCACTTGACATAAAAATTATCAGTAAAGCACTAGCTCATGGAATTGAAAAAATTATACCACATATCATTCAGATCAGACCGGCTTTATAAAAGGAAGACACACATCCAACAACATCCGCAGATTATATAATTAAATGCATTACTCCTCAATTACAACAGAAAGACACACTCATGGCCAGATTAGACGCAGAAAAAGCTTTCTATAGGGTCAACTGGAAATTTTTATTCACCACACAACAAATATTTGGCTTTGGAAAGTCATTTATTAACTGGATCAAGATTCTATACACATCCCCATCTGCCACAGTCACAACCAATGGAACATCACAAAGCTTCACACTTCACAGGGGGACAAGGCAGGGATGCCCACTCTCTCCGTCTCTATTCGCAATTTTTATTGAACCCCTGGCAGCAGCTATCCGCCTGAACCCATCAATCAAAGGTATTGAAACAACATAAGCCAATAAAATCTCACTTCATGCAGACGATATACAACTATTTATACAAGAACCTCAAACATCTATCCAAGAAATAATCAAAACAATTGAGTCTTTTTCAAAAATTTCAGATTATGCAATTAATTGGAATAAATCATCCATCTCCCGCTACAGAAAACCAAATGGGATGTGGCATCCCACCAATCTCCCATACCTATATGCCATGATCACATCACTTGCCCAGGCATCATTTCCTCCAGGCTGTCAGAATTGATAACACTCAACTTCACACCACTGCTAAAGACAATAGAACAGGCATGTCAAACATACGGCCCGCGGGCCGGTCCCGGCATACATGTATGAGTATGTCAAAAAAAGAAGCAAGACTCTAGCTCATTTCTATCAAAAGTTGTGATTTTGTAAAATAAATACAAACCAAATGCTCCCTCCGGCCTCTAGAGGGCAGTAAATGTGTAAATCTGGCCCCCCAGACGTTTTAATCTGGCCAGCCAAACATTTCTAATTTATATTCAATCATTTTCATTTCCGATAGACCTATAGCATTTTTATCGCTGGAACTACACGTCCCACAATCCTTTGCAGCGGCCGCCCCTCCCCACGCTGCTGTGCGCTGCCGGTGCAAGTGCTAAGTCTTTTAGAAGTGCCAACGCGCGTCGCTCACTTTACAGATTTGAGCAGAGGTCCTAACCAGGAAAGAGACGTTTTTGGGAAACACGTGAAAGAAAGAAAGGAGATGGTTTTGTGGACATTAGAGCGGCGCTAAAAGTGGAGCTAATGTGGAGCTACCACAAGAAAACAAACTTCTGTGATGACAGCTCTGTGAGGAAAACATTGCAAAACCTGGACAGATCATGAGCCACAGGTAAAAACACAGTTCAGAATGTAATAAGTATGAACTGTGTCCACACTAATGGGACTGTGAATACAAACACAATGCACTCATTTGGTTCACCACATGAATAATCTGTCACTAAAATCATCTTAAACTATAAAAATAGTGAGATCATATTGAGTTTGTGCAGCAACAACCAACAGGTCTGTGATCTCAACATTTCATATCAGAAATCATAATCAAAGTCCATGTTCTTGTTTCTGCTGCTGCTGCATGAATGTGTCCACAAAGAACTATTACTATAAAGCTATTTATTTCTTATATCTTTTATTGTTTTATATTTTACGTTATGTTCGGCCCGTGACCCAACCTGAGCGTCGAAATTCGGCCCGCGGCCCAAAATGAGTTTGACACCCCTGCAATAGAAGAAGACTTACTTCGATGGCTCAACCTTCCCCTCTCCATAATTGGTAGGAGAGCAGAAATAAAGATGACAATTTTACCAAAAATAAACTATTTATTCTCAATGATCCCAACCCACCCCACACTCACCTGGTTCAAATCAATACACTCCATTATCACTCACTTCTATTGGAAAAATAAAACACCAAGGATTAAACTCAGTACATTACAAAAGAGCAAAGCTCAAGGAGGACTAGAAGCACCAAATTTTCAATATTACTCATTGGCTAACCAACTACAATACGTTCCCAAATGGACCCACCCCACCCAATCTGATATTATATGGCTAGAAATAGAACAATCATTATGCAAAGAACTAAATATAGCTGACATCCCATTTCTCACCAAATCAATAAAACAACATACACGCTTTAATGCTATAACCACCACCTCTACTCTGACAGCCAGGTGGAAAATTACACACTTGCCCCATCTAACTTCACCCCACTTTGGAACAACCCTGACGTCTTAAGCAATAAAAAAACACAACATTTCCCCACATGGGCTGAAAAGGGTATCATCCACATTAAACATATATTTAAAAACAACATATTAACAACATTTCCACACTTGGTTTGGCATCAGGAGCAATAATTTTTGGAAATACAAATTTAGAACTCCCGCCTGCAATATCAGACTTGATTAATATCTCTAACCCAAAGAAACTTCTCTCTAAAATACACAAAATAATTTCATAGCCATCTCAGACCATATGCCTACCAACAATAAAATGTGAAAATAACTAATAATAACCTTTCAATAACCCCTGATGCCAACTTCTAGACCCAAATCTGTAAAAATATTTATCCTATGTCCAAACATGCCAACTTACAATTAACACAATACAAAACACTTCACAGAACACATTACACGGGTAACAGATTAGCTCAAATGGGTTTCACATCAGAGATTTGCACACATTGCACTCAGAAAAGTATTGACACATATATCCATGCAACCTGGCACTGCACTCCAGTCAAACACTTTTGGGAAGAGGTCACACAGTCACTATCCACTATAGTGGGCTGCCACATCCCATTATCTCCCTCTCTTTGCCTGTTAGGGGATCTCACAATAATTACTGAAAAAACCATAAACTTCAAAACACTCCTCACAGCTCTAACCATTGCCAAGAAAACTATCCTCATGAACTGGAAAACCCGCAATAGCATACACATTAACCACTGGAAAAATCGTATCAACGACTTAATTACAATGGAATATACACCTCCCCCCTATAATCACTCATCTGAAACCAATCTCCCCCACCCAACGCTCTCTGACCTATTACAGCTCTGATTCCCTTCTGTCCTTCTTCTATCTTCCACTCTTCACACATTTTAGTCATCTACCAACTTTGATGTTGGGGTCCATATGAACATTGTTTATTTATTTTTTTCCACTGTAGCCCCTCAAGGCAACTACTGTTGTGATTTTGGCCGTTACAAAAATAAATTGAATTGAATTGAAGCATCAGCATAGAAAGTGATATCACTCCCTCATGGAGCATAAACATTTAAAAGAGTGAAAAACTTTCCATTAATATTCCCTTTGACCAGTACATATCTGCCTTCTTTATCCTTACATTCAAAATTGTTCAAAAACTATTCGGTTTGAGATCAATATTGCCACTCCCCCCTTATGTTTGCCTCTGTATGATGAATAATAGGAGTTTTTTTTTAACAAAATTTTGTTCGTTTTTAATGTTAAGTGTCATTCAGGTGTCTCTTGTAAAAAATATAATGTCTATTCTTTCTCTTTTAATTTTTGTAAAAATTTTGGTTAGTTTGATTAGGTTCAGTATGCCATTCACATTGAAGGATGCTACTTTTAATACTTCTGATTGCCATTGGGTTGGTTGTATTGATCTCACTGTTGACAACTTTTGAATATTTTTAGTCTCTGGTCGAAAACAACAAACATCAAACCCAAAACCCGATCAAAAAAGATTGTTAAAGGGAGGGAAGTCCAAACCTAATGAAGGGCCCCCCCAGAAAAACACCCAGGCACTCCTGATACCCATCCTCAGAAGGAACTGGATATATAAGATATATATATATAAGAAGTGGCACTGCATTTCTACCCAATCTCGCAAGACCCCTATTTTCTGGCTCGGCCCAAACAGGGGAGGGCCTCACCCTGTGAGAATCAGTGACTATGTGAGTACAATCTGATCCTGCCCTGAGTTATATGATTTTCAACCATTGTTTTAAGCCCTAAAAGTCGGGTGTGTGAGTGAGTGAGTGTGTGTGTGTGTGTGTGTGTGTAAATTCACTTAAACACCATAGTACTATTAAAAACACTGGTTCAAATGCTATGTTTCCATAGTGATAATCTCTACAATCCCCCTGTTGAGCTGGCCATAAAGGTCAACTCACAACATAAGGTCCTTCACATGCTCTGTAAAGTCATCATTGAAGTCTATGCCAATTGTTCATGAGATACATCAATTGAGTCTGTTGTAGTTTGTCAATCTTTGTACATTGTAATGTACCAATTCATTCTGTTCACATTTTTGTAAGTCGCTATTGGGAAAATAGCACTCGGGATTGAGATGTACCAAGATGGCCGTAGACGGATGACCTGGTTTTTCGGTGCTCTTTGTTTTGTCTGTTTTTGTTCGTAAATTGTGTGTCAGCGTGCTTTTACACCCATGAAGAGCTCTCAACCATCCGAACCACAACTCCTACGGATTTAGTTCCAGTTTTTTAAGCATCTGCTGCAGAATTAGCCCTTCTCTTGGCTAAAAGAGTGAGACGCCGCAGATGGTGAAAACGAGCGGGGATCCTTGTGTGCCTCAGGAGATACGGCACATGGATGGCCTTACCTCGGATTTTCCTCTTTAAGGTGAACTCACTCTCCAACAAACTGGATGAACTGGCTCTGCTGATGAGACGAAACAGAGACTTTTCTTCATCTCCTGTTTTGTGTTTCACCGAGACATGGCTCAGCGAGTCGGTCCCGGGCAGCGCCGTGAAACTGGAGGGCTTCAAGCTGCTCTGAGCTGACCGCCAGAGAGATCAATCCGGGCGAAAATCACATGGCGGAGGAGTGTTTCTACATCAACAACGCCTGGTCTACGGATGTGACTATAGTCTCCAAGCACTGCTCTGCTGCTCTGGAATATCTTTTCATTAACTGCAAACCATTCTACTCTCCACGTGAGTTCGCCTCATTCATTCTGGCCGTTGTTTACATTCCACCAAGCGCAAACGTGCAGGAGGCACAGCGCGCACTCGTGGACCAGATTCTGAGTGTGGAGCGGACCTTCCCGGACTCATTGTCTATTATCCTGGGTGATTTTAACAAGGGGAATCTCGGCCACAAACTACCAAAGTACAGACAGTTTATTAAAGCACCGACCAGACAGCAGAGCACGTTGGATCATTGTTAAACAACAGTCAGCAACTCCTTTCCCAACCCCCGAAAAGCTGCTGGACCAGACAGTGTTTCTCTCGCCACCTTAAGACACTGTGCAGGAATGCTGTCCCTCGTCTTCACAGACATTTTTAACACCTCCCTGGAGTCATGCCACGTCCCAGCCTGGTTCAAGTGGTCCATCATTGTCCCTGTGCCCACAAAGCCCCGAATCACTGGACTTCATGACTAGAGGCCTGTGGCGCTGACGTCTGTAGTCATGAAGTCATTTGAACGCCTGGTCTTGCCCCACCTCAAGTCCTTCACCTCCTCCCTGCTGGACCCCCTGCAGTTTGCCTACAGAACCAACAGGTCTGTAGATGACGCCATCAAACTGGCACTCCACTTCAGCATCTGGACTGCCCAGGAACCTAGGCCAGGATCCTGTTTATGGATTTCAGCTCTGCGTTCAACACCATCCTCCCTACTCTGCTCCAGGACAAGCTCTACCAGCTCAACGTCCCTGGCTCCACCTGCAGGTGGATCACTGACTTCCTGACAGATCGGAGGCAGTGCATGCGGCTGGGGAAGAATGTGTCAGACACTCGGACTAACAGCACAGGATTCCCACAGGGCTGTGTATTTTCTCCTCTGCTTGTCTCCCTGTAGAGATACTGCTGCACCTCCAGCCACGACTCCGTAAAACTGATCAAGTTTGCTGACGACACCACCCTTATTGGGCTTATCTCGGACGGGGATGAGTCTGTCTACAGAAGGGAGGTGGACCGGCTGATGTCCTGGTGCAACGGTAACAACCTGGGGTTCAATCAGCACCACCATCACCAAGACCTCAAGTGGAAGCCCTCCATTAGCTCCCTCATCAAGAAGGCCCAGCAGAAGATTTACTTCCTGCAGCAGCTGAGGAAAGCCAAGCTGCCAGCACAGATGATGGCACAGTTTTACACGGCCATCATTTAGGCTATCCTTACCTCCTCCATCATCGTGTGGTACGCTGGAGCCACAGCAAGGGACAATAGAGACTTCAGCGCATTGTGCGTTCTGTTGAGAAGGTGATCGGCTGCAGTCTTCCATCTCTGCAGGACCTGTACGTCTCCAGGGCTGTAGGACGAGCAGGAGGGATAACAGCTGACCCTTCTCACCTTGGACATGGACTATTTGAGTCACTCCACTCAGGCAGGAGTCTACGGTCCATCCGGACCAGAATCTCCCGCCACAAGAATAGTTTCTTCACCTCAGGCTGTGGGACTCATGAACACTTCTTAAACACCTGCCACTTTAACTGCAACTATTCAATCACTCACTGCACTGTGCACTTTCTGCACTACAACTGTACATTTTACATAAAACTGTGTACATAGTAAGCCTTATTTAATTTGTTTCCTTAACGCATGCCCTTATGATTTCATATATGTTGTTTTATCATTGTTCATTGTTGTATGTTGCACCAAATCACCAAAGCAAGTACCTATGTTTGTGAAGTCTGTTCATTGGCAACGGCAATAAACCTTTCTGATTCTGATTCTGAAAAGCTTCAAATCCTGCTGCTACTTCATCTGCCAATTTATATTCGTCCGGTATACCTCTTGCCTGTTCTATGTAAGCACTAATGGATTCACTTTATTGCCAGAACTTCTGGAAAGTAGAAATTCTGGATCTAATCAAAGTATTTTTAGAAGCTTCTCCTGGATCACTGTATTGTTCTCCTAAGGTTGGATGAGTATACACCCACACATATCCTTCCAGGATCGGCACAATATAGATCGTTGGTCACATGGCATAAACAAGTATAAGTTATAATTTATCCAATCAAAAGGGTTGGTCAGCATTGTATGACTTCACAAAGATTTATGTCATAAGAGGTTTCTACATTTCATAAACTATGGTGTTTCATTTTCATCATCTATATCATTGCTTTTTATGCCGAATTCTCTGTACGGGGTGTGGAAAAAATGTCCAGCAGCAGTAGTAGAAGTGGTGGTGAAGACCGAACTTTGTCACACGAGGAACCAAGGTAAAAATGTGTTCTGGCTATTAGAATTGCTCATTGGTATATGCCATTTGTGATTTCAATGGTTCTTTCCAAATTGGGCCTCAACTGACACTGATGTGAATGCCTTCAACAGTCTACAAAATTCAATGTAAGCCAAACTATTTCCAGCTTTTTGAGCGTTTTATGCAGGTTCTCAATCCATAAGGGAATTTGCTTGTATATAACAACTCACACATTATAATATAATAAACGTTCAAAATAAGTATATATATATATATATATATATATATATATATATATATATATATATATATATATATACACACACACAGACATGTTCAAGGTTATCTATATAATTGTGAGAGGTTGAGTACTGTTATTTGCATTAAAAATGCTTTCTTCTTTTAGGATAGACTGGGATGATGAAACCTGGACCCCGGGGATGGAGACACAATCTGTCATCTCTGAGGAAGAAGAGACATGGGAGTTTACTTCAGACTCTACCTCTGGTATGTGCCTCAGGTAGGTGTAATTAACTTAACTCACATTTAAAATACAGCCATGGGTATCGAGGTGGCGCACCCAAAATGCCAACATAAAAGAAAAACCAAGTACCAGGGAGAAGCATAATTGTGAGAACAATGTCTTCCCCCCCACCTCAACAAAGTTTAATTGGTTTTTCACCCTTTCATTGACACCTACATGTCAAAAGCAAGATGGTCTCAACCAGCATGGGCGGGAACTCTGATAAAGATGGGGGGAGGGAGTTTTTGGTTTCGCTTGAGACTAATTCCTTTGTTTTACTAACAGCCCTGAGATGGGCTGTCTACATCCTATTGTACACTGACCCCTGGTTTATCAGGTTTTTCCACCCTGTGGGCAGGGCTTACACAGAGGAGGATATAAAACCTGAGTTTTACCACTTATCATATTTTATAATTATTTTATCTTTTCAGTGCTTTTCTATGTGTAACATGCTATATATTTATTTTTAAAAGGTGATGCTCGGATGGACAGCCCTGGGTTTTGTGCCCAGTTCTGCACTTACACCACATTGGAAAACGACTCGAAGAAGATTATCTCCATAGTCAACATGGACAAACGCAAGACAGGAGGCAACTCTGTGGCTATGGAAAAGATGAGTTTTGTTAAGACTACTGACCATGGTTGCAAGGACTTGGCAAACGTTAGAGTTTTGCACAGATGGCAACATTCAGATAGCCCTATTTAGTAAGTTGTACTTTTACTGAGTTTTGCACTCAAATTTAAATACTAAAGTCTATCAACTTAGTTTACAGACAGCAGCCAATACAAAGACAGTGGTGTAAAACACAGTCTGGATATTTGGCATGGTGCAAAAAAGCTTAGTAAAAAGGTTATTTTGGTATGTATTTCTGTCATGGCAGATTGGCAACCTTGCTTCTGTCAGTCTGCCCCAGGGTACCTGTGGCTATAACAGTAGCTTACCACAGAGTTTGGAGTGAATGAATAATGCGCTTTTGGCTGTCATGAAAGGCACTATATAAATTCAATAATGATTTTGAGAATGCCATGGAAATGTTATATTACATGAATCTTTGTGCTCTCTTTATAGATATGCCAGACTATACAGCAAGAGATCGAAGATGTGGCGACTCTACACCATCAAAAAAAGAGTACCTGTACATCCCAGACCTCCAAAGTGCCATTCTGCATTCACGATTGATGGCTTCTAGAGGGATGTGAGCGAAGAAGCTATCCTGACCAGATGACCCACAAAGGTTTGGCCTCTTGTCTGATGGCTCATCCCCTACAATCCAGGAACTGCAGCAGCAAAAAGCCAGTAGAGGACTAGGTAGGTTTTCATTTTTTGTTGTGTTAATTAAATAATTAAAGTATGAAGTCTTTTTTCTGATCATTATAACTTGGTGGCTCATGTGACAATGGTAACAATGTGTTTATGTTTAAAATCGTAAAAACTTGGTAACAACCTTAGTTAAATAGAAAAAAAAAAAACGGAAGGAATAAAAATACAAATTGTGTTTTATTATAACAATGTAAAAACATGCGTAACCCACTTCGTAATATTGCTCGAGTAGCATAAAATTATAAATTCCTATTTTTGTCGCATGCAACATCCGGTCACGTGGTTTACGTATATAGCACGTTACGTGCGCACTGCGTCACTTTAGCCAATCATGCTCTTGCCACGGCCGATACACCTGCATGTGCAGAAAAATTTACATTATGTACAAATGTAGCTATATATATATTATTTGCATCAAAGTATTGTACGTTCCCTGAGGTATATGCGTACAACAAACTGCAAGAACAAAAAAAACTAAAATGTGCTTACACTTGCACTGGAATGAAGCCTACATAATTGCTTTGAGGATCAGGAAAACAACCCCGATACCACCAAACACAACAGATAGGGATCACAACCCTGTTTTTTTTGGTGGTGGTATGGCTGTCTCTTGTTGCCTTTTCCCTTTGCCTTGGGACTGGGCCGATGGATCATAATCCATGTCTGAATCCTCATGGCTCCTCTCTTCAAAGTGAATGCACATGAAAAACAAAATTACGAACAAAATGGCATTAAAGAAGCTAGCATACGTACGTGATACCGTACAATTGCACTCGAGACACGATCCATATAACGTTAGTTTTCATTTTTAAATTGTTTTTTATAAAATTACATATAGTTTCTGTAAAGTACAAAATTGATGATACTGGTGGACTTACAGGAGAGTCTAACATTTTTAAAGTGATAACAGCTCCTTTTGTCTTGTAATCCATGCCATGCAAGTCCTTTTTGTTAATAAACAAACGCACGTGTAGCAGCAGAGGTGTCCCTGAGGTTTGATGGTAGGCGGCCTCTCGGAAAGAACAGGAGGGTGGGGGGGAGTGTGCGCATGCGCATGCGCATTTTAAAAAAAGGTACTAATTGATTTCTCAAATCGGCAAAAAAATCCTCTATTCAACCTTTAATAATGTGGAACGTCCTTCCTGGCAAGCTAATTAGCTCAGGTGTTTGAGATTGATTTCACTGACCCAAAGAACCCACAAGTTACTTCAAGTCGGTTTGAGACATTTCTTAACAGGAATGCCGTAAAACACATTAAAACACCAGCTTATAATTCTGCATTCCAACAGATTGCCTAAGAGGTTGGTCCAACGCATCAAGTATTTAGCCAAAAGTAAGGTAGTAGGTGCACTGCAACATTGTATTTATAACTTCTTGTATATCTACAGAAATATGCCACACTCTGCAACTAAGAAAACAGCAGCTGAACTGTTTTTAAAAATATTTTTTTTTTACTAGACTTTCACTTGTGAGGCCTGATGTACCTCAGTGTTCCACACACACTGGTGATTTTTCACTGCGGGTCAAAATGTGTTAGTAAGAAACTACAGAGAGAGAAGTGGTTGGATGTTGTGTGACTGATGTTTTAGGCCCTGTAACATATCTATGTCTATAAGCGGGAAAAATATTAAAATACTTACCACTTACCACTGCACCAGGACACCAGCTGGTCCACCTTCCTCCTGTAGCCAGACTGAGTGTGGTGTCGTCCGCAAACTTGATCAGTTTCGATCAGAGTCGTGGCTGGAGGTCCAGTAGTTTGTGTACTGGGAAAAAGCAGGGGAGAAAGTAGGGGAGAAAGTACACAGCCCTGTGGAGATCCTGACAGACATCAATCATAAATGTACTTTAGTGCCACCACCATTCCAAGAGCGGGCTCTACATGCTCACAAGTGTTTGTTCTGTTTACACAAATTAAAATAAGTGCTTAGCTGCTTAACCTGTTGTGAGCAACTATGCCAGATAAAGAAGCTGTTCAATGAGCACCTCATGTTCTGTCATTTTTCACAAGAGTATATTTAAGATAAGATAAGATAAGATCACTCTTTATTTGGCCCACAATGGGGACATTCCAGGTTGCAACAAAGGGGACAGAAACAGATTATGCACAGTATAAAAATAAAAACAGATAACTTAGAAAAAGAAAACTCTTATAAAGAAACTCTTATTAAAAAAAACTCTTATAAAAACAGAGGACTTAGGAAAAAAAAGAAAACTCTTATAATCTTAATAATACCAACACTCATATTTACAGCTGTCATATGGACAGAAAATATTGCACCAGGGATGATTGAAATTGTGTCACAGTATTGCACAGGAGTATAACAGTATTGCAGGAATATAACAGTTTGCACATGATTATGAAAGCTGAATGACACGTTCAGGACTAACAGTGTTTGTTGTAAAATCTAACAGTAGCAGGAAGGAAAGACCTGCGTAACCTCTCCTTCACACAGCGAGGGTGGATCAGTCTGTCACTGAAGCTGCTCTCCAGAGTGGACAGTGTCCTGCAGGGGGTGACTCATGGTCCAGGATAGATGTGAGTTTAGACAGGACCCTTCTCTCCCCCACCTCCTGCACATAGTCCAGAGCACAGCCCAGGACAGAGCTGGACTTCTTGATGACTTTGTCCAGCTTCTTCCTCTCCCTCTCTGTGATGCTGCTGCTCCAACAGACCACACCATACAGGAGGGCTGATGCCACCACCGAGTCATAGAAGGTCTTCAGGAGTGGCCCTGTCACTCCAAAGGACCGGAGTCTCCTCAGGAGGTAGTCGACTCTGGCTCTTCCTGTACAGTGTGTCTGTGTGATGAGTCCAGTCCAGTTTGTTGTTCAGATGAACACCCAGGTACTTGTATGAGTCCACTCTCTCAATATCCCTTCCCTGGATGTTCACTGGTGAGGAGGCAGGAGAGTGGCTTCTGCGGAAGTCCACCACCATCTCCCTGGTCTTCCCTGCGTTGATGAGGAGGTGGTTCTGCTGACACCAGTCCACAAAGTCCTGCACGAGTCCTCTGTACTCTGCATCGTCGTCGCCCATGATGATGGCAGAGTCATCAGAGAACTTTTGCAGGACACAGCTGTCCGTGTCGTGTCTGAGGTCTGCAGTGTTGAGGGTGAAGAGATAGGGCGCGAGGACGGTGCCCTGGGGCCCCCACACTGCAGAGCCGAGTGTCAGACACAGTCCCGGGATCTCACAAACTGGGGTCGGTTTGTGAGGTAGTCCAGGATATTTCCCTTTCATTTTAATCTGGACACAACAGCAAGAGCTTACGGGAGAACGCCGAGAGTGTACGGGTGAGCACTAAGAGCATACAGGAGAGTGTTGAGGGCAAGCGTGCAGAGAGTAAAAGTGTACGGTAGACTGCCAAGAGAAAGAGCATACAAGAGAGTAATTTTATGCCTTTTAATGATTTTAAAGCACTGGTCAAGGACTACCCGCAGTGCCAATGCACTTGTTTTATATAATTTGATCTCATATTGTATGTATAAATGTGTTTTGCACAATTTTATCTCATATTGTATGTAAATGTATTTTTATGTATTGGTTAATTTTATTGAATGTTTTGTTTGTGTTTTAGTATCCTGTTTGTTGTTTATTTTGTGTTGTGTTTTAACAGGGTACCCATGAAAAAGAGACATTTTCTCATTGGGTTTTCCCTGTATAAATAAAATAAAATTAAATGAGTGTCAAGAGCATACAGAGGCGTGCCGAGAGCGTACAGGAGATCGCCGGCAGAGTGCCTGGAGAGCGCACAGAGCAAGAGTGCCAAGAACAAAAGGGTTGTGAGCAAGAGCCTCGATAGCGAGAACAGGAACTCTAAACTAGATTTGACTAAAAATTGCCATGAAAAAAAAAACATAGTTAAAAAGTTAATAAATTAGGTTTAGAATAGATATCTATCATTAACAAAGATGCGTCAACATTTATTACATTTTACAAATACAAATATAAGAGAGCGACTTTATTTTGTTGAATGAATGTTTAGAGCAGTGGTCCCCAAACTACGGCCCGGGGGCCGGATACGGCCCACCTCCACATTTGACCCGGCCCCCTGAACAATAGAAGAGACGCATTATTCATGCTCATATGAGTCATAGATTCTGCTCTGACAACTGAAGCTGAACTTTTACCCAAGACTGTGCACGGCACAACACAAACTTTCTTTCTGTGAAGAACCCAGAGAGGGTTATTTGATTTTTATTGATTTCATGAATAGTGTTATTATATATTTCCTGAATTATTTTTTTCTGTTTTCTGTGAAGAACCCAGAGAGGGTTATTTGATCTCGGAAAGGGTTATTCATATTTGGTTATATGTGGCTTTCTGGAAAACAATACATGTTTACATTTAGGCACCCCTACGATCGTCACACTTTTTTCTGGTTCAAACTGACTCTGGCCCCCCATCAGAGAAGGGAAAAGTTATGTGGCCCTTACAGGAAAAAGTTTGGGGACCCCTGGTTTAGAGGATCAAAAAAGTTGTTTCTTTGTCTAAATTTTGCATAAACATTGACTGGAATGAGTATCCCTTGTGTGATGTCATTTCCTGTCATTTTCTACAGATTTTTCAATATTTTCTCCACAAATACCAACTCGAATGGCGTAAAACTATAATGTATATGTACAACACGTAAAAATAAACCAAATAAAGTCAAAATTTGAAAATCGTAAAAACCTGTCATACGCATTCAAGTTTGGTGTGTGTATGTGTTACTTTAAGAACTCATCTTTAAGTCTCTGGGAGTTATAATGTCCCATATAAATCTATGGATGCAAAAGTGTAATACATTTAATTATAAAACATGTTTAGGTGCATTCATTCAATCATTCGCAATCATTTAAGCCTTCACCCATTTAAACCATGTGGCACATCTTTTATCTGGAGAGTGTTGAGAGAGATGTACTTTCAATCTGTAAACCTTAATTTGCCTGAATGAATCCCGGGTCACCACTGTAATCCTCTGCCATCCATCACCACATCCGCTAAACATGCCCTTTACCTCAACGTCAAACGTTTGACCTACGTGTCCCATCTTCCTGTTGGACTGCTCCTGACACCCAAAGTGAGGTGCTAATCTGCCAGCTCCTATGCCCTCTACTAATCCCCCCACGAAAGAACCTTAGTCTGGCGCAGGGCAGGGGAGGTCTATGAGGGGGCAGATTTACACTCCACTCCACAAAGAAGGGATTAGCATGCTCCGGGTTAGGCTGGCACTAAAGGGGGGAAACTGGAGAGTTAATTAAGAGATTTCATGGTTAAACGAGCAGCGCTGAAGTGCTTCTTCCACCTGATGTGCTCAAGCGGCGTTAGTGCTGAGATAGGCTCCGGGCCGCAGTGCTCTGACCATTTTGAGATTGTAATGGGCGGATGACATTAATACTGCAGCAGATGCAGGAGCAAATGAGACACTGCTGGTTTAACCGGTTTGGGTTTATTTTATTTACCTTTATTTGCAAGGTAACGGAATTAACTGGTATCATGGTTTTTCACATTTGGATAACTAAATCAGTACCTTTTTTATCTACTCAACAAATAGTTTATTGAGACTTATTCAGGCTCAGTAACTACTTAAGGGGTTAGGAATAATGGTTAACATGATAATTAAGTATTTACTCATTCATTTGTAAATGAGTAAATACTTAATTGAACCAAGGGAGTTTGTTATTGCCACTTAAAAAGTCAAACTAAGTAAGTAAAAAAATATTTCTTATATAGATCTAAATAATAATCCAAATCAACACGTAGTAAACATTGCTATGGTTAAACTTCAGAATGACAATAAGAAAAGGTTTATTGCCATTTTCAATGAAAAAAAATTCACAAACATACAACAATTCAATTCAATTAAATGTATTTTTGTAACGCCCAAAATCACAACACCGGTTGCCTCGAGGGAGGATAGTGAAAAACAGAATAAAAGGAGAGATCTAACTCCCTCGGACAGACAGGCAGACGGGCCTCAATTTGCAGATAGACGGTGGAGCTGGACCTACTCAGGAGGAGAACTAATTCTTCGAGGCTGATGAAGAACCGTTCATATGGAGCAATATTAAATATTGTTTTATAGAAAAGTAGAAAGAAGCAGAGGATAGTGTTCAAGCTGCCATACTGCCCTCAGCATAGTTGCTCCTAGGGCAGCATAGCTGGGAACTGTAGGTTGTTATTTCTGTTCCTAACTGGCCTGACCATGAGTAATTTCAAAGTTTTAAGCCTGGTCTTAAAAGAAGAGACTGTGTTGGCCTCTTTAACATTGACAGGAAGCTGATTCTATAACACAGGAGCTTGGTAGCTAAACGCTCCACCTCCTACTGTGCTTTTAGAGACTCTTGGGACCACCAGAAGTTCAGCATTTTGAGAGCGACGTGCTCTGTTTGGATGATAAGGTACTATATTATCTTTGAGGTAGGATGGGGCTAGGTCAATTATGGCTTTGTAAGTTAAGAGGAGGATTTTGAATTTGATTCTAAACTCAACAGGGTTTAAGTTAGTGCAGAGACTTGAGCGCCGGCGAAATGTGCTCTCTTCTTTTAGTTCCTGTTAGTAATCTTGCTGCTGCATTTTGAACCAGTTAAAAGCGTTTTATGGAGCTTTTAGGGCACGCTGCGAGCAGGGCGTTACACTAGTCTAATCTAGATGTTACAAACGCATGGACAAGTTTTTCAGCATCGCTTTTAGGCAAGATTTTCCTGATTTTGGCTACATTACACAGATGGAAATAGGCTGTTTTACAGGCTTGATTTATGTGCGCTTTGAATAAGAGCTCCTGATCAAATAAGACTCTAAGGCTTCTTACAGTGGAGCTGGAGGCTACACTGACGTTGTAGAGTGTGACTATCTGCTCAGATAAAGTGTCTCGTAGATGTTTAGGGCCGAGTAAAAAGGCCTGGGTTTTTTCAGAGTTAAGAAGCAGATAATTAAGTGTCATCCAGGTTTTTATATCCTTCACACAAGCACTAAGTCTGTCTGCTTGATCGGTCTGATCGGGTTTCATTGATAAATACAGCTGTGTGTCATCTGCATAGCAGTGGAAGTTAATGATAAT
The DNA here is from genome assembly GCA_015082035.1 of Chaenogobius annularis. Taxonomy (NCBI): domain Eukaryota; kingdom Metazoa; phylum Chordata; class Actinopteri; order Gobiiformes; family Gobiidae; genus Chaenogobius; species Chaenogobius annularis. The sequence continues at coordinate 152,948 of BJKM01000752.1, forward strand.
GTTACCTAACGGCAGCATATAAAGAGAGTAACAGAATTGGACTGAGTACTGAACCCTGTGGCACACCGTAGGTTACTTTAGAACAGGGTGAGGAGCTCTGGTTTACATTAACAAACTGGTACCTATCCAATAGGTAGGATTTAAACCAGCTGAGGGCTGTCCCTCTGACACCTACATCAGATTCTAACCTCTGCAGTAGAATGTTGTGATCAATGGTGTCGAACGCTGCACTGAGGTCAAATAGAATCAGGATTGAGGCCAGTACGTCGTCAGCAGCTAATAACAAATCATTTGTGACTTTAACTAGTGCAGTTTCAGTGCTGTGGTGGGATCTGAACCCTGAAAACTTAAAATAAGTTATTGTCCTGTAGATGGCGACAAACCTGTTAAACTACAACGATTTCAAGGATTTTAGCGACAACCGGGGATTTGAAATAGGTCTGTAGTTTACCAACAGGTCAGGATAAAGATTAGGCTTTTTCAGAAGCGGTTTAATAACTGCATGTTTGAAGGACTGTGGAACATAACCATTTTCTAATGAAGTATTTACTATATTAAGAATAGAATATATAATTAGGGGGAGAATGTCTTTGAGGAGTCTGCTTGGAATCGGGTCTAGAATACAAGTTGACGTTATGTCTGCGTGATCAACAGCAGTGAACCTTTCTAACATTACTTGGGACACTAGTTTTACAGCTTGGGCTTGTTTAGGGCTAATAGTGGGAGTATTTCCATCCAAATTATCTCTGAGTGTTTTTATTTTATTGATAAAAAATAGAAGAAAATCATCAGAGTTTAGAGTGGCTGGGATTGAGGGCTCTACTGCGCTGTGACAGTTTGTTAGCCAGGCTACAGTACTGAAAAGAAATCTAGTTTTATTTTTGTTGACTTCTATTAAATTTGAATAGTATCTGGTTTGGGCCTTATGCAGAGCCTGCTTATAGGACAGTAGACAGATGTTCCATGCTTTTAGGGATTCCTCCGTGTGGGAGCGACAAAATGGTCTTTCTAATTTTCTAACTCTTTGTTTATGTGAACGCAGTTTTTCATTGTACCACGGGGAGAATGACCTAATGGCCTAATGCGGAGCTGCAACATCAAAAGCAGACCTCAGAGAAATTGATCACTTACACTGGGACTAAAGCTGTTTTCAGCAGGATCACGACATTTAGCTGAATATTGGCTCTATTATTTCTTTGAACATTGAGATAGATTTTTCCGATATTGTCCATTTCATTGTGACTTTATTCTCTGGGGCTGGATAATCTTTAAGAACAAACTGAAAGGTAATTCGGAAATGATCTGACAGTATAGGGTTTTGTTTTGAGGGAAAACAATGAGGTCACTAATATCTGATCAATATGTTAGAACAAGATCTTGAGTGTGCTTGTGACTGTGAGTCGGTGAACAATAATAAAAACAACATATATGAAATCAAATAGGGCATACATTAAGAATGAACAATTTAAATTTACAATGGGATCAAATAAATATGTACACAAAATGTACAGTTAAATTTACAGATGTAGTACAGAAAGTGGCCGTGTAAAACTGTCCACTGAAAACTGGTCAAGCTGCTTTCCTCAGCTGCCACAGGAAGTACATCCTCTGCTGGGCATTCTTGATTAGGGAGCAGATGTTGGGCTCCCACTTGAGATCCTGGGTGATGGTGGTGCCAAGGAAGTGGAAGGAGTTCACGGTGGTGATGGGGGAGTCTGTCATGGTGAGGGGGGGCTGTGACTTTCCTGAAGTCCACGATCATCTCCACTGTCTTCTGGCCATTGAACGCCAGGTTGTTACCGCTACTTCAGGACACCATCCGGTCCATCTCCCTCCTGTAGACAGACTCATCCCAGTCAGAGATGAGCATGATGAGGGTGGTGTCTTCCACAAACTGGATCAGTTTTACGGAATCGTGGCTGGAGGTGCAGCAGGGAGAAGACCAGAGGAGAAAGTACACTGCCCTGTGGTATACCTGTGCTGGTAGTCCGAGTGTCTGAGACCAAATGTCCGTAAGTCAATAATCCACCTGCAGGTGGAGTCAGGCACGTTGAGCTGGGAGAGCTTGTCCTGCAGCAGAGCAGGGAGGATGGTGTTGAATGCAGAGCTGAAGTCCACATGCAGAATACTGGCATAGGTTCCCGGAGAGTCCAAATGCCACAAGATGAAGTTGAGTGCCAGGTTGATGATGTCGTCTACAGAGCCAACAGGGAGGTCCAGCAGAGAGGAGGTGAAGGACCTGAGGTGGAGCAAGACGTTCAAATGACTTCATCACTACAAACGTCAGCGCCACAAGCCTGTAGTCAACAGGAACAAAGATGGATAACTTGAAGCTGGTTGGGACATGGCATGATTTCAGGAAGGTGTTAAAAATGTCTGTGAAGACGGGGGTCAGTTCAGCTGCAGAGTGTCTTAAGATGGCAGGAAAGACGGGGGTCAGTTCACCTGCAGTGTCTTAAGGTGGGAGGAAAGACATTGTCTGGTTCAGCAGCTTTTCGGGGGTTGAATTTCCAAAATATTCTGTTTAAATCCCGTCTCTTAACTGAGAGTATGGTAGGGGAGGTGGGGGGGACCGGGATTGGGTTGGCAGAGGTGGCCACAGTGGGGGAGGGGGGGTGGTCTCAAACCTGGAGTAGAAGGTGTTGAGTTGCTCAGCCAGTTTCCTGTCATCTGCAGCGTGGGGGTTCTTGGCTTGTTGTTGATGAGAAGCCGGATCCCACTCCCCACAGAGGCAGGGTTGTTGTTAGAGAACTGCTTTCTCAGATGCGTGTTGTACTTGGACCTCTTTGCTAAATCCATACTTCGCATCTTTGTAGCGCTCTCTGTCACCATCCCTAAGCGCTGCCTCTTTCTGCTGCCTTAACTGCCTCAGTTTTGGTGTGAACCAGGGTTTATCATTATTGAAAGTTACTTTGGTGTGTGATGGTATAATAATGTCTTCACAGAATCTAATGTATGAGGTCACAGTGTCCATGTACTCATCCAAACTACCTGTGGCAGCTCTGAAAACCTCCCAGTCTGTAATGTCCAAACACACACGACGCTCCTCCACTGCCTCATTAGTCCACTTCTGAGAGGTCCTCTCTACAGGTTTGGAGAGCTTCTGCCTCTTTCTGTACGTGGGGATCAGTTGAACCATGAATCTGAAAAGCCCACAGCAGCTCGGGCCAAGGCGTGAAATGCGTTGCTGACTGTTGTGTGTAACGGTGCTCAAGCGTGTTCTGCTCTCTGGTCAGGACTTTAATAAACTGTCTGTGCTTTGGTAGTTCATGGCTGAGATTCCCCTTGTTAAAATCGCCCAGGATAATACACAATGAGTCCGGGAAGGTCCGCTCCACACTCGAGCGAGCGGTGGAATGTAAACAGCAGCCACAATAAATGAGGCGAACTCACGTAGAGAGTAGAATGGGTTGCAGCTAATGAAGAGATATTCCAGAGTAGGAGAGCAGTATTTGGCGATCACAGTCACATCGGAAGACCAGGCATTGTTGATGTAAAAAAACAAGTGTTTTTCCTCTGGAGAAGTCCCTTAGTCAATTTTTTCATTTTCATTTTATTTATACAGGGAAAACCCAATGAGAAATGTATCTTTTTCATGGGTACCCTATTGAAACACAACACAAAATAAACAAACACAAATAAATCATTCAATAAAATTAACCAATACATAAAAACACATTTATACATACAATATGAGATCAAATTATATAAAACAAGCGCATTGGAACTGCATGTTATGATCCTTCCCTGCTGCTCTTTCCTCCTCCTCTCCCTGCTCCCCCTCCTGTGTTTTGTGTTTGTTTTCTCCTTATTTATCAGTTCCTGGGTGGATCCTTCATTCCCTCCTCCTGCCCTGCAACTGATCTCCAATCACCATCTTCTACTTCACAAGCAAAGCTGACCAGTCTCCAGCGCCAGATCGTTCCGTCATGTTGTGTGGTGCATAAACACTCAGGCAATTTTTCCATTTTGCTATTCTTACCATTCTTTTAAAATCATTAAAAGTATAACTATAATTACAAATAACATTTTTTCTATTTAAAAAGTATCTGGGTTTTGTTCCACAGGGAGGGAGCAAAGTTGCTGAAAGCCTTTTTACCTGTCCGTGTTAAAACGATGGGTCTGTAAGATAAAAAAATCCTGAGACCTCAAACTGTGAATACCTGATCTGATGTGCAATAAACTTGATAAATAATCAGGCAATATGCCAACTAGAGCTTTAAACACAAACAAAAGGCAGTGCTGTTCTCTTCGTGCATCCAATGATTGCCATTCTACTTTATATTATAATTCACAGTGGTGAGTTCTGTATCCTTCTCCTGTAATAAACCTTACAGCTGAGTGATAAACCGAGTTCAGAGGTTTTTAACACTGTTGCTGTAGAATGCATATATATATATATAATGTCAACATAATCTAGAATTGAAAGAAATGTAGCCTGGATAAACTGTTTTCTACAATTAAGAGGAAAACATTTTTTATTTCTAAAGAATGACAATCTGGCTTTAAGATTATTTGTCAGCTCTTGTACGTGTTTGTTGAAGGAGAGTTTATCATCGATCCAGATACCCAAGTATTTGTAATGGGGTACTTGTTCAATCATATTACCATCATTGAATAGATATATTTTTTGGGTCAATAGAGTGTCTTTTGGAGTAATAATTTTAAATTAACACAGTTGTGTTGGATGGAGTGAAAATCCTCTTGAATATTTTGAATCACTTGGGCACAAGTTGCCTTAGCATACAGAATTGCATCATCTGCATACAAATGCCACTGTGTTTTAGATTATGCCCAATTGAGTTAATACAAATTTTAAATAACAGTGGTCCAAGGACAGAGCCTTGAGGGTCCCTTTTTATTATAGTAAGAAAATTCAGATTGAAAGCCATCAGCAGAAACAGCTTGAGTTCTACTTGTCTGTCCGCGAGTAGCAGCTTGAAGCCCTCCAGCTGTACAGCGCAGTCCAGGACCGACTCGCTGAGCCATGTCTCCGTAAAGCACAAAACAGGCCATGAAGAAAAGTCTCTGTTTCGTCTCATCAGCAGCACCAGTTATTCCAGTTTGTTGGAAAGTGAGTGAACATTAGAGAGGAAAATCCCAGGTAAGGGCGTATGTGCGCCACCTTTCCTGAGGCGCACAAGCGCTCGTTTTACCCGTCTGCGGCGTCTCACTCTTTTGACCAAAAAATGACTAATTCCGCAGCAGATGGGAAAAAAACTGGAACTAGATCCGTAGGAGTTGTGGTTCTGATAGTTAAGAGATCTTCACGGGTGTAAGAGCATGATGACACACTATTTACGCACAAAAACCGACAAAATAAAGTGCACCGAAACACCAGGGTGGCCTTCTCCGGCACCATCTTGGATATGTAGTATGATGAACTTGTAGCGCTTCATAATATTAACCGCACGTTGTGTTTGTTTTAGGTGCTTGTTTTCCTGGATAAGAAGCCCCAAAAATTGTCTGTGTGGTCATTCAGCCGCGGAACGCAGTGGTGTGATGTTGGTTTCACAAATGCGCAGTGGCTTCATCAATCTATGAACAGCTCTGGAGCAGTACAACTACATTTTGTGATTGTGTGCCTTTGAGGAGGAGTGGCTATTGCACTGTGGAAGCTAGCTACTGTATTGGACATCTTTTTGGTGTGAGCATAACAACAATGTGCAGATTTGTGCAAGATTTTTGTGCAGCTGCAACTTCATTATTCGTGCCTGAGATGAACTGGGATGAACTAACAGCTGCAATAGAACAGGGAAGACATGTACAGGGTGCACTAATGCAACATCTATTGTCCCACCATTGAATATATGACCACAATGCAATGCAGATGTTTTGAAACGTTTTGTTGAATAAATAAATAAATCATAAATGTTTTTCCCTACTATATTGTACTGTAGATTCTTTTCTAAGGCAATTACACAGACCACAGAACTGTAAATATAAAGAGTTTGCATTCGAACTGAAAGATTCTGAAAAATATGCATGTGAAGTGGCTTCCACGTCAACATTTTTAGACACCTATATTTCGCAAGAACAATATATGTTAAGGTAAAAACAAGAATTTAATCCTAGATACCATATAACAATGTGAATATATATACATACATACACACACACACACACACACACAGTATTGTAGAAAAAGATTCAGTTGTAGTCATCTGGACTGTTTTGAAAAAAACTTGAGAACTCAGGTTTATATCCTACTCTGTCAAAGCAGGTATATATATATAATGTGTGTGCGTGTGTGTGTGTGTGTGTGTGTATGTATGTATGTATGTATATATGTGTGTGTGTGTGTATGTGTGTATGTATGTATGTATATATGTGTATGTGTGTAAGTGTATATGTATATATGTGTGTATATGTGTATATATATAACATACATATATGTATGTATATATGTGTGTGTGTGTGTATGTGTGTATGTATGTATGTATATATGTGTGTATGTGTATATGTATGTGTATATATGTGTGTATATGTATATATAATATATGTGTGTGTGTGTGTATATATATATATATATATATATATATATATACATGTGTGTATGTATGTATATGCGTATATACATGTGTGTATGTATATACGTATATACATGTGTGTATGTAAGTATATACGTAAATACATGTGTATGTATGTACGTATTATTCTGTCTCCACTAGTGTTTAGGAACTAGCTTTACATAGTGAACAGTTGCTCCAATAAACACCGAGGGAGCCGCTTGCAGTTTTGGACATTTACTGAAGTTTTGATTGTAAAACTGTAACATACAAAAATAGATGCATATTACAATCATGTGACTACATTTATGTGAACATAACATATGCAAACAAAAACGTGTGTAAAAGTGGAAACTATGGTAGCTCTGAGCGGACAAACCACATGAACTCAAAAGATAAATGACTTTTACAACAGGGGGCATCACATGTATATACATATATGTATGTATGTATGCATGTATGTATGTATGTATGTATGTATGCATAAGATTCTCTCCTCCCTCCTGTGCGGACGTGTTTTCCTCTGCTCCCGCTGCTGCCTGCTACTTTTGCCTCTCTCGTCGTGTTTTTTCTCTTTTTCCCTCTAAATCACAGTGCGCTGGGTCACCTGTTGTTCTCCCGGAATAATGAATCTAATTGATTGGTCTCTGAGTGCATTGGATAAAGTTTTTTCCCAGAGAAAAGCTTCCCCGGGAGAAGCAACCTGTCCCGACGGGACGTCCCCTGCGGGGTACGTTCGGGACTATTTGAAGAACTGGCAGGTTCTATGCATCGAGCCCTTGCTCATTGAAGATGTGGAGGACCTATTTGTATTTGGATTTATGATAGCGGGATTCCTCCTAATTGGGCTCGGAGTCGCCTTGGTCTATCGGAAAAATGGGAAGACAGAAAAATTCACCCAACAACTGTCTGACATCAACATGAAAAGGTTTTTGGATTTGAGTGAAAGAATGAAAGGACTCGAGCAGAGACTTGAGCACAGCACGGTGCAACTCACTGATCTGAACCGTAACATCTTATTTCGGACCACGGAGATGCAAAAGACTTTGGGGGATTCAATCAAGGAAATGGGAACTTTTTGCTGTCGGACGGAGTAACTCAATGAATCAAGCTGATCGCACACAGAGGACCAGAAACGATTGGATTATTTTGATCGTAAACTATTGATCAACAAAATGTATAAAAGTACTTATTTCTCTCCCTTGTATCTCTCTCCCCTTTCCTTATCTGGCCCCGGGCTGGGGAGCAACAGGCGTTCAAGGCCGTGCTGAAGACGCAGACACTTACACAAAACAAGATTTGGCCTTCACTCACCGTCTGCACATCCCACATCTTAATCTTTGTGTTATCTTGTTTGTGTCCCTGCCCCAATATCCACTGAAAATATCCATCACGTTGACCTCGTGTAATGTACTCAATATGTGTTGTTTATCATTGTATGCTTATTGCTGAAACTGTTTTTTCATTTTCCAAGAGTTCAAGTACCCGAGTAGGCGCTGCGCGAAAGCGAGCCGCCCCGGTGGCCGGTGCTCTTTATGCATGTCTCTCATGTCGCATCTGTCACCAAGTCACGTTCCTATGTTGTGAATTTGTTCATTGACAATGGCAATAAATATATCCTGATTCCTGATTCCTGATGTATATACGTATATATATGTACACATGTATGTGTGTATATACGTGTATATATATGTATGGACGTATGTATGTATGTACGTATGTATGTACGCATGTCTGTACGTACGCATGTATGTATGTACATATATATGTATGTATGTGTATATGTATATATGTATATATAATGTGTATATATATATATGTGTGTGTATATATATTTATGTGTGTGTATATATTTATGTGTGTGTGGTGTGTGTATATATACATATATATATATATGTATATATGTTCAAATCTAAGCTAAAAACGGTTTAGTTTGGCTTTGCATATGACTGAAATGCTTTTTCTTTGCACTCTTCTCTTTTATGTCTTGAACTATTTGATGGATAGCCTGAAAATGGCACTGTATGTATATATATATATATATATATATATATATATATATATATATATATATATATATATATATATATATATATATATAGGGATGCCTTGTGACATCCCTATGCTTTATGACATTGTATGTGCTTCAAAGATCAAGCCCACTCTCTTAATGTTTAGTATTGTTGTTGTCGGGGTTCAGTGAACGTGTTCGTAACCTGTGTGCACCTGTTTGGTTCAACAAAGCTCCTGAACCCTTCTTTGCGTCTCCTCGTGGTTTCCATCGGTCCAGCTATCTGTCCGGGCCTCAAGTGGTGCACTGGCCGGGAGTCTGGGGATGTCTCCCCAACATTAATAGTCCTTCGAGCCGGATTTGAGCTGTTTCTGCCCTAGAAGATGGATAAACTGGATGGTGGAATCAGCGCCGAGGAAGACGCTGTCGCCAGTGCCGAGGAGGATGCCGTCGCCAGGATGGAGGAGGAAGAACTAGAACGGGAAGCACGTATTTTGCAGCAGGCTCAATACCGCGTGGCTGCGAAACTGCGCCGCTACCGAGAGAGTCAGCAGCTCACCCGAGCAGCCCAAGGCAGTGCACACTACGGAAACTCTGCAACCTGTGTCAGGGTCGCCACCTGCAGATTCTGCGACCAGGTTAACGCCAAGACCCCGGCGGCATCTGCCCCAGCTACTGTCCCGACATGAGAAAGGGAGCCGTCTGTGGGAGTCATGTACCTTGACCCTTCCGACAGAGCGACCGCGTCCTGGTGAAGATCGTCCCAGTCGTTCTCCCCCATGATGGTAAGACCTTGAGAACTCATGCAAAAATTTGATGATGGGTCTGAGAAAACCATGCTGCTGCTGCTACGGAGCTCAACCTCCAAGGCAGCCCAAAGACACTTCCATTGCGCACCATCCGACAACATGTGCAGACTCCACACGGCTCTTGTGTCTCATTCAACATCCCCCCTGCCGGTGGACCTAAGCTGAAGTACAGGGTCAACAATGCCTTCAACGCCACCGGTATTGCCCTGGTGGAGCATAGTTACCCAGTCGACTCTCTTCAGCAGAAGTACAGACATCACATTAGGTATGGAAATTTCTGGTTTGGTCAAATATAATAGAACATCATCTGCATAGCAGATTTTAACACCGTGAATTGTTTTTGATTGTCTAATAAATTAGTCCAATGGTTCCAGGCACAGCTCTGCCTGACCCCCCTTATCCAAACTCTGTGGATCTGTCATATGACCATCCATCCATCCATCCATCTTCTTCCGCTTTATCCGTGGCCGGGTCGCGGGGGCAGCAGTCTAAGCAGGGACTCCCAGACTTCATTTTCCCCAGACACTTCCTCCAACTCCTCCGGGGGGATCCCGAGGCGTTCCCAGGCCAGCCGAGAGACATAGTCCCTCCAGCGTGTCCTGGGTCTTCCCCGGGGCCTCCTCCCGGTGGGACATGCTCGAAACACCTCCCTAGGGAGGCGTCCAGGAGGCATCCGGAACAGATGCCCGAGCCACCTCAGCTGGCTCCTCTCAACGTGGAAGAGCAGCGGCTCTACTCCGAGCTCCTCCCGTGTGACTGAGCTCCTCACCCTATCTCTAAGGGAGCGCCCAGCCACCCTGCGGAGGAAACTCATTTAGACCGCTTGTATCCGCGATCTTGTCCTTTCGGTCACTACCCAAAGCTCATGACCATAGGTGAGGTTAGGAACGTAGATTGACCGGTAAATCGAGAGCTTTGTCTTTCGACTCAGCTCCTTCTTCACCACAACGGTCCGATGCAGCGACCGCATCACTGCAGACGCTGCACCGATCCGCCTGTCAATCTCACGCTCCATCCTTCCCTCACTCGTGAACAAGATCCCGAGATACTTAAACTCCTCCACTTGGGGCAAGGACTCCCCACCCACCTGGAGAGGGCAAGCCACCTTTTTCCGGTCGAGAACCATGGCCTCAGATTTGGAGGTGCTGATTCTCATCCCAGCTGCTTCACACTCGGCTGCAAACCGTCCCAGTGCATGTTGCAGGTCCAGGTTTGATGGAGCCATCAGGACAACATCATCATCTGCAAACAGCAGAGATGAGATCCTGTGCTCTCCAAACCGGACCCCCTCCGCCACCTGACTGACTCGCCTAGAAATTCTGTCCATAAAAACAATGAACAGAACCGGTGACAAAGGGCAGCCCTGGCGGAGTCCAACACGCACTGGGAACAGATCTGACTTACTGCCGGCAATGCGAACACAGCTCCTGCTCCGGTCATACAGGGACCGGATAGCCCTGAGCAAAGGGCCCCGGACCCCGTACTCCCGCAGCACCCCCCAAAGGGCACACCGTGGGACACGGTCGAAAGCCTTCTCCAGATCCACAAAGCACATGTGGACTGGTTGGGCAAACTCCCATGAATCCTCGAGCACCCGATGGAGAGTATAGAGCTGGTCCAGTGTTCCACGACCAGGACGAAAACCACTCTGCTCCTCCTGAATCTGAGGTTCGACTATCGGTCGGATTCTCCTTTCCAGTACCCTGGAATAGACCTTACCAGGGAGGCTGAGGAGTGTGATCCCTCTATAGTTGGAGCACACCCTCCGGTCCCCCTTCTTGAACAGAGGGACCACCACCCCGGTCTGCCAGTCCAGAGGCACCGACCCCGACCGCCACGCGATGTTGCAGAGGCGTGTCAACCAAGACAGTCCTGCAACATCCAGAGACTTTAGGTACTCGGGGCGTATCTCATCCACCCCCGGAGCTCTGCCACCGAGGAGTTTGCCAACAACCTCAGTGACTTCGGCTTGGGTGATGGATGAGTCAGCCTCCGAGTCCTCCGTCTCTACTTCCTCTTCGGAAGACGTGGCAGTGGGATTTAGGAGGTCCTCAAAGTACTCCTTCCACCGCCCGACGACGTCCCCAGTCGAGGTCAGCAGGTCCCCACCCGCACCGTAAACGGTGTTGGTGGAACACTGCTTCCCCCTCCTGAGGCGCCGGACGGTTTGCCAGAATTTCTTTGGGGCCGACCGATAGTCCTCCTCCAGGGCCTCCCCGAACTCCTCCCAGACCCGGGTTTTTGCCTCTGCGACAGCACGAGCTGCGGCACGCCTGGCCCGCCGATACCCCTCAACGGCCTCAGGAGTCCCACAAGCCAAAGAGGCCTGATAGGCCTCCTTCTTCCGCCTGACGGCATCCCTTACTTCCGGTGTCCACCACCGGGTTCGGGGGTTGCCGCCACGACAGGCACCTGAGACCTTGCGACCACAGCTCCGAGCAGCCGCATTGACAATGGAGGTCGAGAACATGGTCCACTCGGGACTCAATGTCCCCAGCCTCCCCGGGATTTGGGAGAAGCACTCCCGGAGGTGTGAATTGAAGACCCTGCTGACATCGGGCTCCGCAAGACGTTCCCAACAGACCCTCACTATACGCTTGGGCCTGCCAAGTCTGTCCGGCTTCCTCCACCGCCAGCGGATCCAACTCACCACCAGGTGGTGATCGGTTGACAGCTCCGCCCCTCTCTTTACCCGAGTGTCCAAGACACGCGGCCGGAGGTCAGATGACACGACAACAAAGTCGATCATTGACCTCCGGCCTAGGGTGTCCTGGTGCCACGTGCACTGGTGAACACCCTTGTGCTTGAACATGGTGTTCGTTATGGACAGTCGGTGACTAGCACAGAAGTCCAATAACTGAACACCGCTCGGGTTCAGATCACCCTCTCCAGGTGTCACTGTCGTTGCCCACGTGGGCGTTGAAGTCCCCCAGTAGAACAACGGAGTCCCCGGTCGGTGCACTGTCCAGTACCCCTCCCAGGGACTCCAAGAAGGCCGGGTACTCAGCACCGTTGTTCGGCCCGTAGGCCGACACCACAGTGAGAGACCTGTCCCCAACCCGAAGGCGTAGGGACGCGACCCTCTCGTTCACTGGGGTAAACTCCAACACATGGCGGCTGAGCTGTGGGGCAATAAGCAAGCCCACGCCAGCCCGCCGCCTCTCCCCGCAGGCAACACCAGAGAAGTGGAGCGTCCAGCCCCTCTCAAGAGGATGGGTTCCAGTGCCCAAACTGTGCGTGGAGGTGAGGCCGACTATATCTAGTCGGAACCGTTCAACCTCCCGCACAAGCTCAGGCTCTTTCCCCCCCAGCGAGGTGACGTTCCATGTCCCCAGAGTTAGTCTCTGCGTCCGGGGATCCGGTCGTCGAGGCCCCTGCCGTCGACTGCCGCCCAGATCCCTCTGCACCAGCCCCTTACGGATCCTCCTGCAGGTGGTGGGTCCACGGGAGGACGGCCCCACGTCACTCGTTTGGGTTGCACCCGGCCGGGCCCCGTGGGGAAAGACCCGGCCACCAGGCGCTCGTCGTCGAGCACCCACGCCAGGCCTGGCTCCAGGGTGGGGCCCCGGTAACGCCAATCCGGGCGACGTAACTGGCCTTGTTTTTTTTTTTCGTCATAGGGGGCTTGTGAACCGATCTTTGTCTGACCCGTCACCCAGGACCTGTTTGCCTTGGGAGACCCTACCAGGGGCTTGAAGCCCCGGACAACATAGCTCCTGAGATCATTCGGGCGCTCAAACCCCTCCACCACGTTAAGGTGTCGGTTCAGGGAGGGGCTGTCATATGACCATTGATTTTAATTATTGATGTTGGACGATCGTAAGGAGCCGCAATATTTGTTATAATTAGATCGTCAATTTGAAATTTGTTTAGCACTTTAAATAAATATGGCCTGCTGAGAGAATCAAAGGCCTTCTCAGCGTCCAGACTTATTATTACTGCTCTGTTTCGTTGTTTTTGTATTTGGCTCATTATGTGTAAGGATTGTCTTATGTTATCTTGTGTTTGTTGTTCGCTAATGAATCCTGTTTGATCATTATGGATTAGATTTGGAAGTATTTGTTCCATTCTTTCGGAAATAATTGAGGTGTAGATACGATAGTCCACAATCAGAATAGAAATGGGTCTGTATGAGGCACATTTCAGTCGGTCCTCTCCCTTCCTTTGGTATCAGGGATTTGATGGCCTCTTTCCAACTAGGAGGGGTCTGAGTTTTCATAAGTGCCCAGTTAAAGTTGCCAAAATGAAAGGAGAATGTGTGTCTTTTAAAGCTTTATACCACTCTGAGGTTAACCCATAGCTCCCCGGGGATTTATTTTTCTTTTTAATCTTTTGATTGCACCTTGTAGTTCCAAAACTGTTATTTCAGCTCCTAATTTATTTTGTTCTTCTGCCATAACAGGAAAAATTTTGGGTATCTAGAAAGGAATTTATATCATCTTCTTTATCATCTGGAATTTTACATAATTTTGCCTGTCCCGTATTTTGAAAATGTTTCTTTCAGCTTGTTGTTTTTTAAGTTTCCACGATAGTAATTTAGAAGAATTTTGATCCACTCTCATAATATCTAATAAAGAACATTTTCTTAACTATTTCCTGTGAAGTCAGATAATTAATTTCTCCTTATCTTTTTAGTTCTTGTTGCATTTTAGGACACCACTTTTTGTCATGGTTTCCCTCCAACAATTTAAAATTGTAACGTTCACTCACTTTCCAACAAACTGGATGAACTGGCGGTGCTGCACTAATCTCGTGCTCTGGAATCTCTTTTCGTTAACTGCAAACCATTCTACTCTCCATGTGAGTTACACCGAGGGCAAACATGGAGGCACAGCGGGTGAAAGCGGACCAGGCATTGAGTGTGGAACGGAACTTTCCTGACTCCTTGTGTATTATCCTGGGTAATTTTAACAAGGGGAATCTCAGCCATGGACTACCAAAGTACAAACAGTTTATTAGTGTAAGTACTTTTTAAGTACTTTGTTGAAATTGGTAATTGTGTTTCAGATCACATGCCCCTGACCTGTGAGGTGCCCCAAGGTTCAATCCTGGGACCCCTTCTGTTCAACCTCGGATATCGACCAGTGGATTCACTCTGTCACTGCATCCATCAGATCAATGTGCGGATGCAAAACAACTTTCTCCAGCTTAACTCAGACAAGAATGAAATCATCGTCATTGGCCCACAGAAACAAAGAGAAAGTGTTCGCAGTCACCTCCAGAGTCTCGTTCGAAAACCTACAAATAAAGTTAAAATCTGGGGGTAATAATGGACTCAGACTTGAATTTCAACAGCCACTTCAAATCAATAACATCAGCAGCCTTTTACCATCTTAAAAAACATTGCCAAAATCAAGTATACTGTCTAAACCAGATTTGGAGAGACTTAGCCATGTGTTTGTCTCTAGTAGATTAGACTACTGTAATGGCCTGCTCACTGGCCTCTCCAAACGAGTTGTAAAACAGCTGCAGTACATCCAGAATGCTGCTGCTCGGGTCCTGACTAGAGCCAGGAAGTACGATCACATCATTCCTGTTCTCAGGTCTCTGCACTGGCTTCCTGTGGCTCAGAGAGGAGACTTTAAAGTAGCTTTGCTTGTATACAGTTCTCTCCATGGCCTAGCACCAAAGTACATCTCGAAAATGTTAGTGCCATTAGAACCATCTCAGACTCTGAGGACCTCAGGGACCGGCCTCCTGCTGGTGCACAGAGTCAGGACTAAACATGAGGACTATGCGTTTCAGTTTATTGCAGCTAAAATCTGGAACATGTGAGACAGGCCACTACTCTAACTTTTGTTTAGCTGTGCTTAAACTCTTCTCTTAGTAAAGTTTTTGACTTAATTCAAATGTTCAAGGGGGCACTTTAGAGCCTTTGTAAAATATAGCTATATATATTATACATCATTGTATTCAGCTCATCATTTTGCACAAAAAGTTTATTTGTGCCGGGAAATAGGACATCTCATGACAGAGAGTTAACGCTTTAAAAAAATATTTTTTTGGTTAACATGCTTGCCATGGCAACATTTGGAATTGTATCAAAAATCTAAAGATTACCTCTAATCGAACATGGGTGTAGTTCATTTTGACAAATGCTCTCTTTTGACATAAAATCCAAGTTGGAAAAAAATAAACTCTGAGGTGTAAAAGTCTACGATAAAAATGGCCCGTCACTGCCGCAATGTAGTTGGACTTTCGATGTGGTGCTAGCGAGTCATTTTGCCGCATACATTTTTTTGGACACCAAAAAAATATAAATTTTTCACACATCTTGAATTCAGGGTCGTATAAAAATCACCTAAACATATGTGTTTCTATGGCCGATTTGTTACTGTTGCCATGGTAACATGGTATGAAATAGAAATATGGTATGGAGGACGTATTTGCTGAATTGTCTTGGAATATTTTCACCAAAAAAGAGTTGTATTGGCTATATAGCCATTTTAGGATTTTTGTTTAATGGGGACATAAAAAAAAAATTCACCAACCTTGAATTTTGGGTTAAAAAAAAGATTATGTTTTCGTTAACATTCAGGTAGTCAAAATTGGGGTGGTTTGTGGGGGGGAAATTTATATAATAATAACAGAAACATTTTTTTCAAACATTATTTTGCTCTTATAAAGGACTCAAGCTTGAGTCACGTAATTTTGTCACATTGTTCCCCATTGCAAATTAACCCCTTATAATTTTTTTTTTCAGTTGTCTACAACAAATAGATTGTATTTTAGGAAATGTTTAAACTTGTAGAGGGCACTAGAGAGCCATTTTAATAGATAGCCACTAAATTTGACACTCCAGAAAACATTTTATCCCCCAAAAAGTTCAAGAAACGTAGATTTTTTTTTTAATTGTCAAAAAATTGCAATTTTGTTTAAATTTCACTACGACCACACCCGAAGGCACTCCTTAGAAAAAGATTCAGTTGTAGTCATCCAAGAGTAATTCTCAATCAGTGAAACAGTGAAACAAGTCTGAGAATTTCCCTGAGAACTAGGAGTTCTCAGACTTGTTTCACTGATTGAGAATGACTCTTGGATTAGAGTCAAAACGTAACGTATCAAGTCCAGATGACTACAACTGAATCTTTTTCTACATATTCATCCTTTGTTTACTACTCTATATTTGCGTTTTTCCGGCCCCCGGACACAATTTTAGTGTCCCTGTGTGGTCAAACCAAGAGCAGTCCCAAAACTGTGGAACCATCTTGTACGTTTACCACAGAAAAGACTCACATGAAAAGGATTTAAGTGGGATAGATCTCAAAGACACCTTGGTCTAAAGAGGTCCTTGAAATATTTTGGAGAGCAAATTTGAGACCATTGTTTGCAAATACTTTACAGTGCAAGAACATTGCTCACAATAAGACATGTTTTAATTTTGGTGGAGAATTAATTCCATTTGATATTTTATTGTCCACTGTATTATGATTTAAGGATTTCTTTGTATGACTTAATACAACGGAAAAATCCTGCATTGCTGCCTGAAAGGAAAATTATTTACAGGTTATTTGAAAATGAAATGTTCTGTGTGTCAACCTTTGTGGAGAAGGCCTGGACAGTGGCAAAATGTTTTTTCTATGTTTGATACCGTTTATTACATGGACATTTTTCTTTATGCAATGTCAATATAATAGTGCATGTGGCATATATATATATATATATATATATATATATATATATATATATATAATGTGTGTGTGTGTGTGTGTGTGTATATATGTATGTGTGTATATAATATACATATACATGTGTATATATACATATATACACGTGTATATATACATGTGTGTATATATACATATATACACGTGTATACAGTGATCCCTCG
Organism: Chaenogobius annularis; assembly: GCA_015082035.1. Lineage (NCBI taxonomy): Eukaryota > Metazoa > Chordata > Actinopteri > Gobiiformes > Gobiidae > Chaenogobius > Chaenogobius annularis. The sequence continues at coordinate 170,108 of BJKM01000752.1, forward strand.
CTATATCGCGTTTCATCTTTCACGGCTTCGCTGCTCCACGGATTTTTTTTACAGTGCGGATATTTTTACAGTACATTGTGCTCTGAATCCTGTTTGGCTCAGGGGCTTTACCGTTGTCTAGAAATAAAATATTGACGCTGTACTGTATTGGTTTTTTCACTTGTCAACAGTTTTCGTTTCTGTACATTCTGCCAACTTTACTTTGCATTTTCTCTCTGTGACAAAACCCACAATGTCAGCGCACGGCACAAGAATGGGACCCTTTGATGAGTCGTTCTTTGCAGTTCTCAAATATAATCGAAGGTGGCATATCCGTTTTATAAAAATCCTCTTGCTCAGAAAAAGAAAGAGCGCCAACAACGACCCATAACAATGTTCTTCTCTCGGAGAAAGACCCCTGCACCTTCAGTAGAAACAGACGCTACAGCGGGGCGGAGTCAGGACGACGAAGAGGCACAGCTGGGACTGTGACATACGCCAGTGACAATGTTTCCAACCTTGTATTACTATATTAAAATACATTTTGGGCTTTAAAACAGGTTTTGATTTTTGGTTTTATTCTATAGTTCAGTATTGCATTGTAAAATAATAAAAAAAAAAAATAAAGCTGACTACTTCACGGATTTCACTTTTCGCGTGTTATTTTTGGAACGCAACTCCCGCGATAAATGAGGGATCACTGTATATATACATATATACACATGTATATATACATATATACACACGTGCATATATACATGTATATATACATATATACACGTGTATATATACATATATACACATGTATATATACTTATTTACGTGTGTATATACATATACACAATATATATACACATATATATGTGTATATACACATATATATACACACATATACACATATATATACACACACACACATATATATATACACATATACATATATATATACACACACACACACATATATATACACACACACACACACATATATATATATACACACACACACTTATGTTTATTGTGTTTGGTAACCTCATGTTTATTTCTTGGTATAACACGCCATTTAGTGGTTGTTATAATCTGCAAACTCCACAGACAACAAAGATCATCTGTTGTCTGTGGAGTTTCTGGGTCCATGTTTAGCTGTTTGGATAGCTAGCTCAGCTGCTAGCGAGGCCATTTACAGTGAAAAGACAGCATCACGGCAAATAACAAAGCTAAAGAAGCCACCGCGTGAAGCCTGTGCCATCTCAAAGAGCTAAGTAAAGTGCATACAAAGAATAGAATATTCTGAAATAGAAGTCAGCGTATCAACTTAACTCATCCAAGCAAACATTACAAAAGCGCAAAATGTCTGAAAGTAAATCCCTGAAGAGCGACTTTCAATCAGTCCATTCACACAGACCAACATCAAAAGCAAGTTCAACTGCTAGCATTGAACTGCTCAGAGCTAAAGCAAAGGCAGAAGCTGCTCAAACAAGAGCCACTTATGCAAAGAAGGAGATAGAAATCAAAGTTGAACAAGCAAGCTTACAAGCCACACTTGACGCACTCAGAGCAGAACAAGAAAAAGAAGCTGCAATAGCAGAAGCCAATTCATTAGAAGCGAGACTATTTGAATTGGGCTATGAAACACGCAGCACGGCATACTTGTTGAAAACCAGGAAAAACACACTGCCCGATATGTTTTAGAACAAGCAGCTCTCACTGAAACAGAGCCTCTCAACGCTGTAAAGACTGAACATATTGGTCACAAATTCCCCCTTCAGCAAGTTGTTGCAAAACAAGAATGTCAAAAGGAAAACAGATCAAACGACTTCATACGCACCGAAGCCAAAACACGAACAGACCCTAGCTTTAACCTTCACAGCTTCAATCAACCAGTGACAACAGAAAGAAAACATGCGCCTGAAAGGTTTTCTAAAGTGCCCATATCTGTACACAAAACACAAGTTCAATACAAAACAGAGGCAGAAAAGGCTAAAAATGCAGTAAGTCCAAGCAAGCAATGTCCAATTCACAATAAGCCTCACCCTCTAAAACGATGCAGAGGGTTTAGAGAGAAAGCACTGGAGGAGCGTAAACAAAGATTCAGTTGTAGTCTAGCAAGGGAATGTTCTAAGATCACGCTTGTGAATGTGTACCCCACAGGCCACAAAGAACAAACAAAGAAAAGATAATGTACGCTATCTTGGATGACCAAAGCAACCGCTCACTTGCAAGTTCCCAGTTCTTCAATGTGTTTCAGATCCAGGAAGAAAGTCACCCTTACATGTTAAAGACGTGCGCTGGACTCACAGGAGTATCAGGAAGAAGAGCTTGAAAAGTTGAGTCTCCCTCTACCAACTCTACTTGAATGTAATGACATTCCCAACAACCGCTGAGAAATACCTACTCCGGAAGCTGCCCATCATAACGCCCATCTACAACAAATCGCCGACATGATCCCACCATTGGACGCTAACACTGACATACTTCTTCTGCTGGGCAGAGATGTGCTACGGGTTCATAATGTTAGAGAGCAAATAAACGGCCCAGGTGACACTCCTTTCGCTCAAAGACTCGACTTGGGATGGGTTGTGGTAGGTGACGTCTGTCTGGACGGAGTACATAGACCCTCACAAGTGAACAGCTACAAGACTTTCATATTAGAGAACGGTCGTGCAAGTCATCTTCAGCCTTGTAACAGTCAGCTAACTGTTAAAGAGACATTCACAAAAACTCCTGAGTACTGTTACAACCATACAAGTTCACATGTGTCAGGAAGTAGTGTGGACAGCATTGGACAGCAGCTTTTTGCACGCACAGCAGACGACCACAAGCTCGCTCCCTCAGTTGAGGACATGCAGTTTCTCCAAATAATGGACTCTGAGTTCTATCAAGACAGCGACAATAGTTGGGTGGGTCCTCTGCCCTTCCGATCGCCACGGCAACGGCTACCCAACAATCGACAATTGGCTTTTGACCGTCTCAGATCACTCAGATGCACCCTAGAAAAAAGGCCTGAAATGAAAGCACACTTTCAGGAGTTTATGGAAAACATGCTCACTAGAGGACACGCTGAAATTGCGCCAGCCCTTGGTCAGAATCAAGAATGCTGGTACCTTCCTCTGTTTGGAGTTTATCATCCAAGAAAGCCTAACGCTAACAAATCAGGGTTGTGTTCGACTTGAGTGCTCCATTCGAAGGGGTTTCTCTCAACGACGTGTTACTCACAGGCCCCGACCTTAACAACAGTCGGAGAGCTCATGAGGTTCAGAAAGGAGCAAGTTGCCATAACAGCTGACATTGAACACATTGTTCCATTGTTTTGTCGTCAAAGAATGCCACAGAGACTTTCTTCGCTTCTTATGGTACAAAGATAATGACATGTCCTCCGAAGTCATCGAGTATCATGCGTGTGCACATCTTTGGGAACAGTCCTTCCCCCTCCGTTGCCATATATGGCCTAAAGAAAGCAGTAGCTACTGGCGAAGCAGACTTTGGAAGTGACGTGCGCAGATTCATTGGCGAGATTTCTATGTTGATGATGCTCTCAAGTCATTTGCTACTGAAGAAAGAAGCTGTATACACCCTGAAACAAGCACAGCAGGCTCTCGCTGCTTCAAATCTCAGGCTACACAACCGACCTGCTGTCCTGGAAGCCTTTCCGCCGGAAGAGAGAGCGAAAGACATCGAAAACTTAGACTTGTGTGCTCAAGATATTCCAATACAGCGCAGTCTGGGGCTATTGTGGAATGTTGGTGAGGACACTTTTTATATTCAAAGCCGATGATGACCAAAAACCCTTCACACGTAGAGGCGTCCTCTCTACCGTCAATAGTCTCTATGACCCCTTGGGTTCCTCGCACCGATCACAATTCAGGGTAGGTCAATACTCAGAGAACTTACAAGTTTAACAGATGATTGGGATGCACCTCTTCCAGACAACATGAAAGCAGAGTGCTGGAAATGGAAGGACTCTCTTCAAAACCTGCAAAGTCTCCAAGTACCACGTCCATATACCTCACTCTCGACAAATAATGCAACAAGGAGGGGTCTACGGTGTATTTGCTGACGCATCTGTAAAAGCTATCGCTGCTGTCGCCTACATTAAAGTGTCTACATTGGACAACACAGAAGTTGGCTTTGTGTTTGGAAAGGCAAACTTGGCTCCACAAGCAGGCCTTACAATCCCAAGACTAGAGTTATGTGCCGCAGTGCTTTGCAGTTGAAGTTGCAGAGTTGATAATGGCAGAAATGGACATTAGGAGTATTACACTGACAGCAAAGTTGTGCTAGGCTACAAATGCGACCAGTCACGGAGATTCTATGTGTACGTGCACAACAGGGTCCAAAGTATCCTCCAGTCTACATCCTCCAACCAGTGGAATGTATGTTCCATCTGAACTCAACCCAGCTGACTATGGGTCCCGTTCTGTACCAGCAGTGCAACTGAGCAGCACATGGTAACATGGTTAGGAGGACCAGCCTTTCTTCTCAAACCTTCAGTGCAAGTGCCATCTAAAGAAATGTACGATCTCGTGGACCCGCTCTCGATGCAGAGGTACGTCCCTTGGTGACAACAAATCTCACACAAGTCACGAGGCTGACCATAAGTCCAACACATTTTGAAAAGTTCTCAAAGTACAGTATCCTCATCAGAGCAATCCGCTCGCTTGATTCACATTGCCCATTCTTTCAGCCCTTTGAAGCAAAAATATAGCTGTCATGGCTGGCACCTTTGTCGACCTACAGAAGAAGAGCTGGCAAAGGCAAAAGTTTGCATCATCAAGAGTGTTCAAAATGAATACTACAAAGTGGAAATAGAATGTATTCAAAGAAGAGAAAAAGAATTCCCCCTCAAGCAGCCTCTGGAAGCTCTACCCCATTCTACACAGTGATGGACTTTTAAGAGTTGGGGGCCGAATCGCACAATCCGATCTGGGCATTGACATCACTCATCCTCTCTCATCATTCCTGCTCGACATCACTTGGGGACCCTCCTAATACACCACTACCATGAGACTGTGAAACATCAGGGGAGACATTTCACAGAGGGTGTGCTATTATAGCAGCAGGGTTTTGGTTAGTAGGAGCCAAGCGAAGCATTAGCTCTGTGCTTTTCAAGTGTGTCACCTGCAAGACACTGCGAAGAAAAGCTGAGTGTCAGCAAATGGGGAATTTACCATCTGAACGTGTGCAAGTTTCACCCCTTCACTTATGTTGGTGTAGACGTGTTCGGTCCATGGGATGTTATCACCTGACGCACAAGAGGAGGCCAAGCTAGCTTCTAAAAGGTCGGCCGTGATGTTTCTCATGTATGTCAACGAGAGCAGTCCATATCGAGTTAATCGAAACAATGAGCACAGACAGTTTTATCAACGCATTGCGACGGCTTTTTGCAAATCCGAGGCCCTGCAAACAAATAAGATCTGATTGTGGCACAAACTTTATTGGAGCCTCCCGCAAACTGAAAATGGATGCAAATGCAAATTTTGTGGCCGAAATCACCGAAAGCTACCTCAACAAACAAAACTGCTCATGGATCTTCAATCCGCCTCATGCATCCCATATGGGCGGTGCCTGGGGAGCGGATGATTGGGATCGCCAGGGCGTATCCTTGACTCCATGTTCCAAGACTGTAAAAAGGGCACTGTTAACTCATGAACTATTGTCAACATTTATGGCTGAAGTCTCTGCCATCATGAATGCTCGCCTCTAGTTCCAGTATCCACAGACAAAAGTGGGACATATCTTGAGGCAGGAATGAAGACAATGGAGATTATTATGTGGGCAGGGTGAATATAAACAAGCTATGCCGGCTCATTTAGTAGAGTTTCCCCCCAAAATTGGAAAACCTTTGTCAGATCATGCTGCTTGGTGGTCGAGTGGTTAAAGTGGTAGCACTCATGCCAGGCTCCACGTGCAATTGGCCAGGATAAGTCACCACTTATCCTCACACCGTCAATGCTGCTCACTATGAAAACAATATCAGCTCCGCCCCCTCCTGGCAACTTTGCAAAAGGAACACTTCTGAAAGAACAATGCAAAAGAGTTCAAAGTCTCGCTGACATGTTCTGGTCCAAATGGAAACGGGAGTATCTTCATACATTGCAGTTGCGCCACAAATGGCAAGATAAGAAGGACAGTCTCAAAGAAGGGGACATCGTTCTGCTCAAGGACTCTCAAGTGAAAAGGAACGAATGGCCCATCTCTGTCATCAGCAAAACGTTTCCAAGCGAGGATGGACTCCCCAAGGAATACAATGATTGACGATTTAAATGTGGGATAGTTATAATCCTAGGCGGGGAGTGTTATGTTTATTGTGTTTGGTAACCTCATGTTTATTTCTTGGTATAATACGCCATCTAGTGGTTGTTATAATCTGCACCTTTTAGCGTCAGTAGAAGAAGTACGCTAGACAGGAAGTTGCTGTTTTCTAGCCACGCTTTTCTCAAGATGGCGGCTCCTCATTCATGGCCTTTCTTTTTGGTGTTTGTTTAAGCATTGTCTGTAAGTATTGCACGGCATGTGTAGACACCTGAAATATTGTCTTTTATGTTTGGAATGTCACAGGAGCACGTTTTTGGTCTGCTATTCATACGTAAATCGTGATGTACTCATGTTATTGTTTGGGCTCTCTGCGATTTGAAATGATTATTTAGCACTGTATGTTGATGTACATTTTGTATGTGCTTTATTGTTGCAGTTTCACAAAAAATTACGGATCTTCAGTAAATTTCAACAAAGATCATCTGTTGTCTGTGGAGTTTCTGGGTCCATGTTTAGCTGTTTGAATAGCTAGCTCGGCTAGCCATTTACACACACACATATACACACACACATATATAATATATATATATATCTATATATATATAGATATATATATATAGCCGCCTAAAGAGGTACACAAGAGATAATGAAGCCAGACGAATATATATCTACTTGAGTTGCTGTTCGCAACTCAACCCACGAAAGTGTACGCTCAATGGCAGGGTAATAACAGAAGAGCAGACCCACCAAGGCTGGAAACTGAAAAATACTGGGAAAATATATTGGAAAAAGAGGCAACACATAACAGTGATCCACAATGGCTGATGGATCTAAGAGCGGACCACAGCAACCTCCCTGAACAGAACCCAGTTACCATCACAGTGACAGACATCTAAGAAAGAGTCTCAGGTATGAAAAACTTGACAGCACCGGGCCCTGACATGATTCACGCATACTGGCTAAAGAAACTCACAACACTCCATGAGCGCTTGGCAGCACAAATTAACCAGTTGCTAAGAAATGGGACTCTGAATGGCTAACCGAAGGGCGTACGATCCTCATCCTGAAGGATCCCTCCAAGGGTACAGCCCCATCCAACTATCGGCCAATAACCTGTCTCTCCACAACATGGAAGCTCATGTCAGGCATCATCAGGCTAAGATAAGTGCTCATGTATTGATCCATGTGCCCAGAGCACAGAAGGGCATGGGCAAAGACAATAGAGGAGCCAAACACCAACTCCTGGTTGACAGAACAGTCGCTCAAGACTGCAGAACCCGACACACCAATCTGTGTACTGCCTGGATTGATTACAAGAAAGCATATGACTCAATGTCACACACGTGGATCACTGAATGCTTGGAGATGTACAACATCAATAGGACTCTAAGAACCTTCAAAGCAAACTCGATGCGGCTGTGGAAAACCACCCTTGAGACCAATGGACCACTTGCACCAGTGTGGCATATACCAAGGAGACGCCCTGTCCCCACTGCTGTTCTGCATAGGTCTGAACCCTCTCAGCCAGATAATCAAGAAGACTGGCTATGGATACCGATTCAGGAATGGGGCCACGATCAGTCACCTCCTCTACATGGATGATATCAAACTGTTCGCTAATCGCGAGCGAGACATCGACTCTCTGATCCACACGACCAGGATCTACAGCACTGACATTCGGATGTCATTCGGGTTTGAGAAGTGTAGTCGGATGGTGACAAAAAGAGGGAATGTAGTCCACACGGAGGGGGTCTCACTCCCAGAAGGAACAAGAGCAGACTTTGAGGATGGCTACAAGTACCTTGGAATACCACAGGCAAATGGCAACCTTGAAGAGGTAACAAGGAAAGCGGTAACAGCCAAATACCTACAACGAGTAAGAAAAGTCCTAAGAAGCCAGCTCAATGGCAAGAACAAGTCCCGGATAATGAACAGCTATGCCCTGCCAGTGATTAGATACCCTGCAGGAATAATAAGGTGGCCAAAGGAAGAGATACAGACCACAGATGTTAAGACGAGAAAGCTGCTCACCATGCATGGAGGGTTCCACCCAAAATCCAGCACCCTGAGACTGTAAACTAGCCGCAAGGAAGGAGGCCGTGGACTATTGAGTGTGAAAGCCACTATCCAGGATGAAACATCCAAGATCCACAAGTACATCAAGGACAAGGCCCCAACAGATGACGTGCTCAGGCAAAGGATGAGGTGCTGGAGGAGGGACCATCATGGGAGGACATGATATGTACCACCGGAACATAACCGAAGTGGCTGATATCAAGAAATCCTACCAATGGCTAGAGCAGGCCGGTCTGAAGGACAGCACTGAGGCACTCATCATGGCTGCACAGGAACAGGCCCTGAGCACCAGAGCAATAGAGGCCCAGATCTACCACACCAGACAAGACCCAAAGTGTAGGTTGTGCAAAGGGGCCCCTGAAACAAGGGGTAACTTGCAGGGTGCAGGGCATCTTGCAGGGTGCAAGATGCTGGCAGGAAAAGCACACATGGAGCGTCATAACCAAGTGGATGGCATAGTGTACAGGAACATCTGTGCGGAGTATGGACTGGAAACCCTGAGGTCGAATTGGGAAACACCCCCAAAGGTGGTAGAGAATGACCGAGCCAAGATCCTGTGGGACTTCCAGATACAGACTGACAGAACTGTAATGGCAAACCAACCAGACATTGTGGTGGTGGATAAACAGCAGAGGAAAGCCGTTGTGGTTGACGTGGCGATACCAAGTGATGGCAACATCAGGAAAAAGGAACATGAGGAACTGGAAAAATACCAATGGCTCAGAGAAGAGCTGGAGAAGGTGTGGAAGGTGAAGGCGGAAGTGCCCGTGGTCATCGGAGCACTCGGGGCAGTGACCCCCAAACTGGAGGAGTGGCTACAACAGATCCCTACAAAACTGGCTACAAAACATCAGACATCTCAGTGCAGTACTAGGAACAGGAAAGATACTGCGTAGAACCCTCAAGCACCCAGGCCTCTGGTAGAGGACCCAAGCTTAGAAAAAGGGATGAGACCACCCGTGGAGGGTGAGGGGGGAATATATATATATTTTAATATATACACACACATACATATATATATATATATATATATAATATATAATATATAATATATACACACACACACATATATATACATTATATATACATATATATAACATATACACAATATACACACACACACATATATATATAATATACATATACACATATACAACATATACATATACACATATACACACAACACACATATATATATATATATTAGTGTATATATTACACACACATATATAACACACATATATAAACACAACACACACACACATTTCCTTCGTCCTATATGAACACATCACTTGAGTATGGACTCTTTAAACAGATCTGAGTGGGCTTCACACCCTGTGTCTCCTGCTGACCCCTGACCTCTCCCCCTTCTCCTGGTTGTCCCACAACTTGTACTCCTGGACCGCTGGGTGACCACCTCCTTTGTGTGGGCCCGGGTACATGTCTGGACCCTCCCTGCTCTGGTCTGAGGGACTGAGGGACAAAAGTGGGACAGATCTTGAGGCAGGAATGAAGGAACAATGAGATGGAGATTATTATGTGGGCAGGGTGAATATAAACAAGCTATGCCGGCTCATTTAGTAGAGTTTCCCCCCAAAATTGGAAAACCTTTGTCAGATCATGCTGCTTGGTGGTCGAGTGGTTAAGGTGGCAGCACTCATGCCAGGCTCCACGTGCAATTGGCCAGTGCCAGGAGTTCGAATCCGGGCTCTGACACTGCATGTTCTCCCTTCTCTCTCATCCTCCTTTCAAATAAAGTGTATGATATTTTTTTAAATAACCTTTGTCGGATCTTTGTCGGATATTTTAAGGAAAGCTGCTTTGTACCAGTTTGTCGCACGTATTGAAAAACACCTTCTCCTTGCTATAACCTCTATTTTGTGCGAAAACAAGCGCGTTCTGTTGTTGTGCGTCGCTGCTCTTGCTAATCCACAATTTTTTGTTTTAGCAATGTTTTTCATTACTTGAGGTCAGGACTGCACATGCTTATTGAATGGCATTGTTTTGTGGGAACCTGTCAACTTAAAAGATAAATAAAGCTGAAGTCAATGGCATTTACTTTGCTTGTTTATTTGATATTTTAATTATTATGTTACGGTGTTCAGCAACGCAAAAGTATTCTCTGCAAACGATATGGGTTATATGAGCAATCGCTGTTATTGTTTTCTTCTGGGATTTTTGGCTCACACGCTTCCCCTAATAGGCAGAAAGCGAGTGCAGCAGGTGAGAGCAAGGTCTGTTTTAGATGTTGTCTCCCATTTTATGGTCAAAATTTCTGTTGATTTTGTTTTATATAATAGAGCATGTCACCTACATGTTATCTCTGGAACTGTTCAAAAACAAACAAGAAAGAAAAACTTAACTGCGAGCAAATAAACGGGCCACTTATGACTCCAATGTTAAACACAGCTCTACATCACCCTGATCTATCACCAGAGCCACTGCAATTATTATTGCAATCAAACCAAGTAAGCAAACAGGCTTTAACATGTAACTGTCTAAAAACAGTTAGATGTAGACATAACCTGTTCGTTTTATGTGAAGTGGAGCAAAACTTTGGACCATTTTTACACTAACATGGCTGCTGCCTACACTCTTCTCAGGCCACATGTGGCTCACACACTGATATTAACATTTATGCTCCCTCTGTCATGGACTACATCACCACCACCATCGATGGCGTCACGACAGAGAAACAGATCACCACATACCCCAACCAGAAGCCATGGATGAGCAAGGAGGTGCGTCTTCCACTTAAGGCCCGTAACACGGCCTTCAGATTAGGGGATGCGCAGGCCTACAGCACATCCAGGACTAACCTGAGGAAGGGCATCAAGAAGGCCAAGAACTGCTACAAGCTAAAAATAGAGGGTCACTTCTCCAACTCCGACCCCAGACGCATGTGGCAGGGCATCCAGGCCATCACCGACTACAAACCCAGCAACCTCACTCCCACAGCCACAGATATCTCCTTCCTGAACGAGCTTTAACCACTTTCTATGCTTGCTTCGAGAGGGAAAACAGAGACACCGCCACCAAGACACCACTCCCGCAGACACACCAGACCACCACGCTCTCGCTCCACGGTTGTTCTACACAGCAGCTGAGCCGGAATCAACGCACACAAGGGCTGCTGGACCTGACGGCGTTCCTGGATGTGTGCTCAGGGCATTGTCGGAACAGCTCACTGGGATCTTCACGGACATTTTCAACCTGTCCCTTCCCCAAGCAGCTGTGCCGACATGCTTCAAAACTACATCCATCGTGCCAGTGCCGAAACACTCCAGGCCGACGTGCCTCACTATGACTATCGCCCTGTAGCACTCACACCCATCATCATGAAGTGCTTTGAGCGGCTGGTCCTGGCACAACCTGAAGGAACTACCTCCCACCCACAACTGGACCCATACCAGTTGCCTACCGCAGCAACAGGAGCATAGACGATGCAGTCTCCACAGCACTGCACTCTGTGCTCACGACACCTGGACCAACTCCAACACCTATGCACGATTGCTGTTTGCTCTGACTCTCAGCTCAGCTTTCAACACCGTCATCCCCTCCAAGTTAAGTCACTAAACTTGGAGACCTGGGCATAAACCACCTCCCTCTGTAATTGGACTTTGGATTTTCTCTGACTAACATGACCAAACAACATGTTAGGTCAGGCCACACCTGCTCCACCGCTGTCTCACTCAGCACTGGTGAACCTCACAGGGCTGTGTGCTCAGCCCATTCCTCTACTCCCTCTTCAACCTACGACTGCAGACCCATGCATGGATCTAACGTCATCATCAAGTTTCGCGGGCGACACCATGGTGATAGGGCTCTCATCACTAACAACGATGAGACAGCCTTACAGAGGAGGGGAGGGGAGAGGTACAGCACCTGGCCAACATGGTGCGCTGAAAATGACCTGCTCCTAAAACACGAGCAAAACCAAGGAGCTCATTGTGGACTTCAGGAAGGAGAAAGGAGGCATGCCATGCACCCATCCACATCAATGGGATGGACGTTGAGTGTGTCTCCAGCTTCAAGTTTCTGGGGACCACCACATCTCGGAAGTCCTGTCCTGGACCACCAACCACCTCCAGCCTTGTCAAGAAAGGCTCAACAGCGCCCTTTCTTTCTGAGGACACTGAAGAAAACCATCTGTCTTCAGCCATTCCTGGTGAATTTCTACCTGCCGCGTGATTGAGAGCATCCTAACAAACTGTATCACAGTCTGGTATGGGAGCTGCTCTTGTTGGCGGAGCGGCAAGGGACTGCAGCGAGTGGTGAAAACTGCCCAACGCATCACAGGAATTCCACTTCCAGCCATTGAGGAAGTCCAGAGAAAACGCTGTCTACGTCAAAGCTCGCAGCATTCTCAAGGACGCCTCCCACCCTGCACACAGACTGTTCTCCCTTCTGCCCTCAGGCAGGCGCTTCAGGTGCCCCCGGACAAGGACTAGCAGACAGAGGAACAGTTTTCTTCCAGCACTACTGGACCTTCCTGCAATCGAACATCTTTGGATTCTGGTTGCACTGAAAACCGTACTGTACGTTGTACTAGTCTAGTAATGTTAGGCAGCTACTGTTTATTATTATGCACTAATGTTCACTCAATCTGTACTACTTTAATTTATCATATGCCCATTTGCCTTTTGTAAATTATGTCTATAGTCCCCCTGTTTATAGTCTACATACAGTTAATGCACAATATTGATATAATATGCATTTTACCTCAATCAATTCTGTAATATTTGTACTTATATACTACAGCTCCTTATTTTAGCTATCACCTATTTATTATTATCTGTATATTGTACTTACTATTATTGCACTTCTGGTTGGATGCTAAACTGCATTTCGTTGCTTTGTACTTGTACATTTGTAATGACAATAAAGTTCAATCTAATCTAATCATCTAATCTAATCTATTCCATTCATCAATCAGCCGGTTGGAGATTGAAACTGGGAAAGTCCGGAAAAGATTGAGAAATCTGGGCAAAACATTAATTTTAATGGTTTCAATGCTTTGACTTAAGTGTGGAATAAGGTATTTTTTATATTAGCGAAAACACCTAAAGAGATTCCATTTTCCATTTAACTGGGTAGGTTTTTCTTAAAAGGGGGTTGCCAAAATAGAACTTCATTTTTTTGTACATTTAATTTCTATTTTGAAGAAAACGCATCACATTAGGTATTGACATTTTTGGTTTGGTCAAATATAATAGAACATCATCTGTATAGCAGGTAATTTTGTTCCATCCCATCAATTGTAAGGAGAGGGGAAAAAGCACAACCCTGAAATGTGTTCAGCAATTTAAATAAATAAGACCAGCTAACAGAATTAAAAGCTTTCTCAGAGTTCAAACTAATTATTACAGCTTCATTTTGCTGTTTTGTATATGATTCATTATGCGTGAATATTGTCTTATGTTATGTTGTGTTTGTCGTTTGTTAATAAATCTTGTCTGATTATTGTGAAGTAAGTTTGGAAGTGTTTGTTCCATTCTTCTGTACATAATTGAGGTGTATATACGATAATCGACATTCAGAATAGAAATAGGTTTATAAGAAGCACATACCCTTTTTAGGTATTAGATATACTGCCTGTCCAGAAAAAAAGGGGCAATATTTTGTGGGACCGCCTTTAGCTTTGATTACAGCACAAATTTTCAATAAGATTCTGAAATAATAACATTTTTGTTTCCATCCTGTGTCCATTATTTTTCACCAATTGATCTTTGGAGTGCCCAGCACGAAAAAGCCTTCTCCAGCACATCCCAAATATTCTTAATCTGTAGTAGATTAGTTTCTGCTTCTCCGTAGATGTTTTCTCTGCTTGATGCCAATGATTCCACCCTTCTCAAACATACTGAAATTTTTTCCATGACCTCGTATTTTTCATTTTTTTAAAAGTGCTCCATTAAATGTTGTTAAAAGTAGAGGAGTCAGTGTTTCGTTTAAAGCTCTATACAACTCTGTGGTGAACCCATCACTCCCCGGATATTTATTGTTCTTTAGTCTCTTGATTGCACCTTGTAGTTCCAACACTGTTATTTCAACTTCTCATAATTCATTTCACCTTTATCTCCTGAAATTTTAGAAAAAAGTTTTTGCAGAAAGATTCAAATGATGATTTCAATTTGGTCTTTTTTTTTTTTTTTTTAATGGCTCTCGTTCAGCTTGTTGTTTTCTCAGTTCCCAGGCTAATAATCTAGAACATTTGTATCCACTTGCATAATATTCTTGTTTGGTACAGAACATTTTTAACTATTTCCTGTGAAGTCAGATGAACCATCATCAGATTATTTCCTCTTGCACTTGAGGAATCACCTTCTAGAAATGGTTTACTGTACCTCAATCAGTTATAGTTGTTCTTGCAGATCATTTAGGTTTTTCTGCCTTTGTTGTTTTTGTCAAGGCAATGGTTATAATTTGCCAAGGCAATGGTTATAATGCCTTTATTGAAAATAAAAAAGTAGCCCATTCTAGTGAAGACTGTATGTGGACTATTCAATTAAATTCAATTTATTTTTGTAACGCCCAAAATCACAACAGTAGTTGCCTCGAGGGGCTACAAAGGAAAACAAAATAAACAATGTCCATAGAGACTTGGAAATGTCCCAGCATCCTGTGTCCTTAGACAGATGTCCCAAGCTCCCCTGTCCTTAGACCCACCTTCTCGGCCAGGAAAAACTACCAAACCTCTTTGGGAAAAAGTAGAAACCTGTAGAAGTTCCACAGTGAAGGAGAGATCCGACTCCCTCGGACGGACTAGAGAAATGGATGTATTGGCACAGAGGTTCATCTCTCCAGATATCCATCAGTTTGAAGAATTCAACATTTATTTGTGTCTCCAGTGCCCCTTGAGCTTTACAGGTCTCATATAGGTTGAACAGGAAGATTCTAAGATGCCACAGATTAGGGTTCCCTCAGAGTGATAATATTAGTGTGAAATCACTCCTTGATGGAGCATACACATTCAATATAGTGAAAACCTTTCAATTTAATAATTATTTAAACCAGTACCACACAGGTAGTTCTGGCAGCAGTTAATTACATTCTATATTACTAGGCAAGAAAAGGCATGTTTATTTGTAGAGCACATTTCGTACACAAAGGCAATTCAAAGTGCTTCACCCAACAGGAAAAAAAATCATTAAAATCACAAAGACATGACAGAAATAGTTTAAGACATAAAAGAGAAGAGTACAAATAAAAATCATTTCAGTCATGCACAGTGAAACAAAATCGTTTTTAGCTTAGATTTGAACAATGCCAGAGTAGAGGCCTATCTCACATCCTCAGGAAGACTTTTCCTGTCCATTATTACCACCAGATTTCTAACTTGATTTGTAGGTTTTAGAGCGAGACTCTGGAGGTGACTGCAAACACTTTCTCTTTGTTTCTGTGGGCCAAAGACGATGATTTCAGTCTTGTCTGAGTTCAGCTGGAGAAAGTCGTTTTGCATCCACACACTGATCTGTTGAATGCCGTGACAGAGTGAATCCACTGGTCCATATTCACCTGCCGTCAGTGAAACATAGATCTGAGTGTTGTCTGCATAATTGTGATAGGACACATTTTCGCTGCGTATCAACTGACCTAACGGCAGCATGTAGAGGTTGAATAGAAGGGGTCCCAGGAGTGACCCTTGGGGCAGCCCACAGCTCAGGGGCATCTGGTCTGAGACAAAGTTACTAATTTCAACATAGTACTTCCTGTCTTCCAGATAGGACTTTAATCAGTTTAGGGCAGTGCCAGTGATGCCCACCCAGTCCTCTAGTCTCTGTAAGAGGATCCCATGATCGACAGTGTCAAAAGCAGCACTCAGATCTAACAGAATTAAGACTGAGGCTTTGCCCCCGTCAGTGTTCATGTGGATGTCATTTGTCACCTTGACAAGAGCAGTCTCTGTGCTGTGATGAGGTCTAAAACCTGACTGGAAAACATCAAATGAGTTGTTTGTTAAGAGGAAAGCCGTGAGCTGTTGGTAAACAACCAGATTCTATTCGAACTAAATTTCCTGTGTTTTTGTCAAGCCATGTTTCAGTTAAAAAGATAAAAAATAAAGATTATAAGAAGAAATAAAAGTATTAATTAAGAATGATTTGTTACATAAATATCTGACATTTAGCACAGCAAGTTTCAGACTAGTTTCAGTGGGACTGGGCGTTATCTTTTTGCAGGGGCAGCCTTTTGCATTTGCATTTTGTTTTCCCATCTTTGTGATGTCACTACAGAAATAGCACTAGGGGATGCTGTTTTTACACAGGGCCCCGGGTTGGTTTGATTTTTATTATGACTATAAGTCCTGGCAACGCTGAGACCCAGTGCACCCTAGCACCCTTCGCTGCGGCCATCACCATTGGAACTGGTAAACAAATTAGCTACTGTTAAAAGGGACTAGTTTCAACTAAAACAGAGATAACTGATCCCTTGAACCGTAAATGCACAGCAAACTGGTTTTTACATCCAACAATTGGATCTACCATGGTATAAGCGGATTAAACAACTCGGAGCCATGCGGTACAAAGTTTTAATGCACTGCGTGTTGTGGTGTCCTAGACTCTGCATTAAAACAGTGTAACGCACTGCTCCTCGTTGTTTAATCCTTACATATCATTGTATTTACATTCAAAACTCTGTTCAAAAGCTGTTCTGTTTTAAATCAATATGGCAACTCCCCTCCTGTGTTTGCCTTTGTATGATGAATAGTAAAAAAAAAAAAGGATAACAAAATGTAAACTTTTTATGTTCTGTATCACCTAAATGGGTTGGTTTCTTGTTAGTAAATAATGTCTATGTTTTTATTTTTCCATTTTAATATTTTAGTTTGCTTGATTATGTTCAATATACTGTTAATATTAAAGGATGCTCTTTGTAATTTTTTGGAATACAGTAGATACAAGCCTTCTTCCACTCCCCTTGGGGAATGGTACTGTTTCAGACACTGCCGATGCTGACCAGTTGAGCTGGATGCTCCTCAACTCTCAATTCTCTACTCTAGATGTACGGATCTTCCTGGTTCCTTGATGTTAAGTGCTTTGAGTGCCTTGAAGGTAGGAAAGCGCAATATAAATGCGATCATTTACCGTTTTACCATTTATTTTTAACTGCCTGCCTTGCTAGATGAGCCACCCTCTCTCCTCCTGACTGGTTTTGGCTCCACAGTCTATCTGCAAATTGAAGTGCTTCAACCTGTCCATCTTTGGGAGTAGATCTCTCCTTAACTGTGGTTCTCCCTGAAGTTTCTCCTTTCTCCCAAAGGTTTTTATATTTGTTTCTTGCCCAGAAGGAAGGTCTAAGGACAGGGGATGTTGGGACATTTGCAAATTTCCTATGAACATAGTTTAATCTGTCTTTCACTGTCGCCCTTTGAGGCAACTGCTGATATGATTTGTGATTCTGCTGTTTTGTGATTTTTCAATTCAGTATATATCAGGAATCAGGATATATTCATTGCCATTGTCAGTGAAAATTCACAACATAGGAACGTGATTTGATGACAGATGCGACATGAGAGGCATGCATAAGAGCATCAGCCATGCGGCGCCGACTGGGAACTTGAACTCTTGGAAAGTTAAATACATTTTCAGCCATAAGCATGACAATGATACACATATTATGAATACGTTGCACAAGGTCACGTGCGGAATTTGTGGATGTGGGGGAAGGTCACAAACAAGAAAAAAGATAGATAGAGGATAGTGCAGACGGTGGACTGAAGTTCATGAATGTTGTTCATGTGCGTGTGTATGTGTGTGTGTGTGTGTGTGTCTTGGTTTCACTGGCAGAAAAGATAAGGGAAAAGGAGCAGAGAGAACTGGAACATAACAGGGAAAAAATACTTTTTAATACATTTGATCAGTAATTTGCCAGATAAAATAGTTCAACCATTTCTGGTCCTCTGTGTAACGATCCGTTTGTACCATTGAGTTACTCCATCTTTCACAAAGTTCACTGTTCTTGATCTCGTCCCACTATCATCTTCTGCATCTCTGTAGACTGTAGTAAGATGTTTTTGTCCAGTTCTACGAGCTGTGCCATACCGTACTCAAGTCTCTGTTCGAGTCTTTTCATCCTTTCACTCAATATATATATATATATTTGTATTGTTCAGCTACAAAGCTATATTTAAACCCAATTTATGCAGTGAGTCTCATTTCTGAAACAGCTATGTGGAAATACAAATCCCGTGGTCATAGAAAAGATGTCAGTATGTTTGAGAAAGGTCAGAGCAATGGTATCAAGCAGAGAAAACATCTAAAGAGAAGCAGAAACAAATCTACTACATATCTGAACCCCATTGAGAATCTTTGGGATAAGATGGAGAAGGCTTTGTGTGGTGGTCACTCTCCATTCCACTCACCAGTATCGATACAAGAACAGTTGGTGAAAAACAATACAACACTGGATGGAAATACGTCTTTTAATACTGCTGAAGCTTATTGAAACTATGCTAAAGAGAATGTGTGGATTTAATGTATTTCTGTACTGCCCAAAATCACAGGAAAGGAAAAACAAAAAAAAGATGGCACTGCTCTATACAAGTGGTCTGGGCTTCTCTCTTTGGGACACACACGAACATAAGGATTACTGCTCTGTTTAATCATCTTTACTGTGCTGGCCCTGCCCCCTGCCTGTGATGTCACAGTCACATACACACACACACACACACACGTGGATTATGGGAAGGCTGCTGACACAGAACTGACCCCGTTTGTTTGCACCTACAGAGGGAGAGAAGGAAATGTAGAGAAGCGAGAACAGGTTCAGATTCAAATGTTTCAGTGTTTTTAATGTATTTTATTTTAACAAATTCCCTGCCAAGCTTGTTCACACAAGATACCCCATAGCCTGCTAGAGTTTTCACTAAATTTCAACATTCTTCACTCCACAGAACACTTTATGCTATAGGTTTACTCACATGTTAAACGTCCACTGCTCTATAAAAAAAAGATTATTGTGCATTGATTCATTCCATTTAGAGGCATTTGAGAGAATTCAATTAAATTCGATTTATTTTTGTAACGCCCAAAATCACAACAGTAGTTGCCTCAAGGGGCTACAGTGGAAAACAAAATAAACAATGTTCATAGGGACTTGGAAATGTCCCAGCATTCTGTGTCCTTAGACAGATGTCCCAAGCTCCCCTGTCCTTAGACCCTCCTTCTCGGCCAGGAAAAACTACCAAACCTCTAAAAAAAAGAAACCTGTAGGAGTTCCACAGTGAAGGAGAGATCCGACTCCCTCGGACGGACAGGCGGACGCGCCTCAATTTGCAGATACACGGTGGAGCTAGACCCACTCAGGAGGAGAACCAACAATTCTTCGAGGCCGATGAAGAACCGTTCATATGGAGTAGAGACCGTTTCTCCAGGACGACCGTTTCTCCAGGCAGTTGAGGAGCATCTGGATCCACAGGTCCTCGATGTGCCTGCTCCACTCCCGTCGGGGAGGTGAGAGAAAAAGAAGGAAAAGCGATGAACAAATTGCCAGTGAAATTAAATATTAAATATTGTTTGATAGAGAAAAAGTAGGAAACAGAGGATAGTGCTCAAGCTGCCATACTTGCCCCAGTATAGTTGCTCCTAGGGCAGCATAGCTGGGAACTGTAGGTTTTTATTTCTGTTCCTAACTGGCCTGACCATAAGCGATTTCAAAGAGGAACGTTTTAAGCCTGGTCTTGAATGAAGAGACTGTGTCGGCCTCTTTAACATGGACAGGAAGCTGATTCCACAACACAGGAGCTTGGTAGCTAAACGCTCTACCTCCTACTGTGCTTTTAGAGACTCTTGGGACCACCAGAAGCCCAGCATTTTGAGAGCGAAGTGCTCTGTTTGGATGATAAGGTACTATAGCTCATCTTTGAGGTAGGATGGGGCCAGGTCATTTATGGCTTTTGTAAGTCAGGAGGAGGATTTTGAATTTGATTCTAAACTCGACAGGGAGCCAGTGAAGAGACTCAAGCACCGGCGTAATGTGCTCTCTCTTCTTTTAGTTCCTGTTAGTAATCTTGATGCTGCTTTTTAAACCAGTTGAAAGCTTTTTATGGCGCTTTTAGGGCATGCTGCGAGCAGGGAGTTACAGTAGTCTAATCTAGATGTTACAAAGGCATGGACAAGTTTTTCAGTATCACTTTTAGCCAAGATTTTTCTGATTCTGGCTATATTACGCAGATGGAAATAGGCTGTTTTACAGGCTTGATTCATGTGTGCTTTGAATGAGAGCTCTTGGTCAAATAAGACTCCAAGGTTTCTTACAGTGGAGCTGGAGGCTACACTGACATTGAAACCATAGAGAGAGGAGGAGGACCTGCAGCAAATTATACGGTGACATTAGCCACTTGACGCACAAGGCAGCGCCTACTGTAATTCTCATTTTCATGTGCTCTTGAGTGATACTGGATTAGAAATGTGATTTGAATTTATATAAATGTGTATATATATATTATTATATATATTATATATATATATATATATATATATATATATATATAATATATTGTATATAGTTAGGTATATTTATATATATTTATATTTATATTTATATATATATAAATACATGAACGATTATATATAATTTTTGGGACTAGTAATGTTAAATTGAGCATTTATTCATTTAGTCATTTTTGTTGTTGTAAAAGGAGAAGATGCCCAATATCAAGCATTCAACAGAACACATATAGCACACACCCCAACAGTAGTCTCTTCTCATCCCTTTAACTCATCTGGATTGCGTGTTGAAACTGCACTTTGGTCGCCTCCAGGCCGGGATCCCTCTGCATCCTCCTGGCTTGTCCACACTGGAGAAGAGGAGGGCACGCTCATTGATATTTGCTAATTTCGGGTCTGGATGACCCACAGGCGTCTGTAGAAGTAGAACGCCTCCCCCCTCCCGCCACAACATGAAAAGTGTGGTTTGGGGTTTGTTTGATGTTTGTATTTTTATACATAAAACAACCAAATCATAGTAATAAAAGAAAAAGTGTTTTTAACCCGCGCACTATCTTTGAGGGAGCACAAGGGTTTTAATCACACGCAGTAATCATATACAACAGGTGTGCTGGTTATGGTGGGGATGTTCCTTTAATTTATCTTTAATCCACACTGAAACCCGGTCTTGTAATTTTGTAACTCCACTTGCGGGGGGCTCTGGCATTGCGCCGTCTCGTCTGTGGGTGCTGGGAATGGGAAGAACACACTAAGAGGCCCGTAGCAAATACTGATGAAGCATTTCCAAAAGCCTCACAAATGTATGAAGCATTATAATAACATGATAAGACTGTAACATCAACGGTTATTTTGCATTATAGTTCATGCTAAAACTTTAGAGCAAAGGGCTATATGGTTATTATTTTGTTTATTTTTAAAATTTTACCATCTATCTAACAGAGACAATTCAGTGCAGTGTAGGCAAGTCTTGATATATATCTTGCAGTTTGAAAACTAAGTGATACCACTAAGTTATAGACTTTGTGATGAAGACATGAACAGCGAATGCACAGAGCAGGTGCAGCGGGGTGAACTCACGGTCTCAATACAAACTGTAGTAGAGAAGCAGGGTCATTGAGTTCATATCGTGGGGCTGCAGCTGTGGTAGTGAGGTCAGTCACATAGGTGGAACTTAACAAGGGGAAAACCAGAATAACAATGAAGCTACCAGAGGGGTGACCAACGCGTGCCCATATCTAAGGAGTCTATAGGATAAGGTTATCCTACGATGGGAGTGTCGGGGCCGAGAATCATGAATCAAGGGGAGATATAATGGCGTGTAACTGTCGGAGCAGAAACTGTCCGGGTCTTGTTGGTGTTGGGTCATCTTGTGTGGCTCATCAATGAAGACTCTATGTATCATTGAAACTTCTCAAGTCTGGGATTACATTTTGGAGTATTTGTTCCATTCTTTTGGACATAATTGAGGTGTATATACAATAGTACACATTCAGAATAGAAATGGATCTATATGAGGCACAACCGAGTCGATCCTTCCCTTCTTTAGGTATCAGGGATATGATGGCTTCTTTCCAAATAGGAGGGTAGTTTTTTAAGCGCCAAGTTACAAGCAGTCAAAAGTAAAAGAGTAAGTGTGTCTTTTAAAGCTTTATACCACTCTGAGATGAACCTATCACTCACCAGTGATTTATTGTTCTTTAATCTTTTGATTGCACCTTGTATTTCCACAGCTTTTATTTCAGCTGCTAATTTGTTATTTTGTTGAAAGGAATTCATATCATTCTCTTTATCTTCTGGATGTTTTGAGAATTTTTTTTTTTTATAGAAGGATTCAAATGCTGATTGAATTTGGTCTTGTTTGATTAAGATTACATCACTTTGCCTGTACCGTATTTAAAAATCGTTCTTTCAGGTTGTTGTTTTTTAAGTTTCTAAGATAGTAATTTAGAAAATTTGTATCCACTCTCATTATATTTTTGTTTGGAAAAGAGCATTTTCTGAACTATTTCCTGTGAAGTCAGATCATTAAGTTCTCTTCTTATCTTTTTAATTTCTTGCAGAAATTTAGGACACTCCTTTTTGGCATGGTTTTCCTCCGGCCTCAGTGATTTTAGATCTTTATTGAAGATAAAGAAATAGTCTATTCTGGAATAGATTGCATGTGGATAAGAAAAATGGGTATATTGGTGTGCATTAGAGTTCATCTCCATCTAGAAGTCAATCAGTCGTATATTCTTCATTAATTTACAGAACTTCTAATCTATTGTTCCTCCCGTGCCTCTCGTATTTGACACGTCCAATGTAGGTTGGATGCGAATATTCCAATTACCGCCACAAATTAAGGTTCCCTCAGAGTGGTTTACAATCAGGTCTATAATATCTGTATGGAAGGTGATATTACTCCCTGAACGAGCATACACACTCAGCAGAGTAAAAACCTTTTCATAAACAGTTCCTTTTATCAGTGCATAACTGCCCTCTTTGTTTTTACTTTCAAAACTCTGTTCAAAAGCCATTCGGTTTGAAAACAGTATTGCAAATCCCCTCTTCCCCTCCTCTATGATGAATAGTATAATTTTTTTAATAACAAAATTTAGTTAGATTTTTGATGTTCAATGTTATATAATATAATGTCTATTCTTTCTTTTCTCATTTTTGCTAAAATGTTTGATCTTTTGATTGGGTTCTGTATGCCGTTAATGTTAAAGGATGCTACTTGTAACACTTCTGATGCCATTGGATTGATCATATGGATTTTGCCATTGATCTCTGAATGCTTTTAGACTCTCTGGTCGAACACAACTAATAAACATAAGAACCACAGAAACAGGAATCGGATCAAATATAACATAGAAAACAAAAAAGGGTTCATGTTGAAAATGTGCACCAAACTCAAAACCTGATCAAGCAAATTATCAAAAAGTGGAGGGAAGTCCATTCCTAACGAAGGGCCTCCAAAAGCTCCCAAGCTACTCCTGGTTCCAATCCTTACAAAGAACTGAATAAACCACCTTCCCAGTGCACCATGCCCACAATTCCAATCTTCCACGTTTGGCATTCTAAGTCGATGCAACTGGGCATGTCCCAAAGCAGACAGCCAACATGGAGCATAAAGTCTGATGTCAAAAACAAATAAATGACATCACTATTATCAGTCTCTTCAAATCAATAGTAATGTATCAACTTGTGACCACAATCTGAACTCACATACCCCACGCTGGTGGCTCCATCTCTTGTCATTATTCAGTTCAGATGTTTTGCATCTTCCTGAGAGCATCTCTGCTTCTCCCGGTGGTCTGAACATGTGTGTACCCTTTACCCTTTACCCTTTGTATGTCACCAGAAGAGTCGACAGGAAAGAGAACCCATGTATCAGTTTTTTCCCCCTGAGCTCCTCACAGATGTGGTGGAACTTTCCTTGCAGTTGACGAACCTCATATGGGATATCTGAGGCAAAGAAGATGCGCTTGTCTTTGTACTGGAGGTTTTCTTTAACTTTTTTAGCCTTCATGACACGTTCCTTCACACGATCGTTAAAAAACCTTTTAATCAGACCTTGTGGTTTATCAAAAGCTGGTCCTGGTTTGTCTTTCGATTGTGATGGGAGGGACTTCCACTCCTGAGCCTACAAGGAGCTCAGGGATGATCTCCAAAAAACGTTAAGTATTTTCTCCCTCCTCCCCCTCCGAGATCCTCACAAGGCTAAGGCTGGGTCTACGCGCTCTGGACTCCAAATCCAGGATAATATTTTTCATATTATTGTTCCATGTCTGCAGAGTCATTACCTGCAGTGCCTCCATCTTTGCCTTCATAGTCTACAACTTGTCCGTATTGACTGAAATACATTGTTCAGCTTCATCCATGTATGCTCCATCCGCTCCTGCCTCTTTATCTCCTTTATATCAGAAACAATTTCTTCAAATCGGGCCGTACCAAGCGCTGATGTAATTTAAGCCCTCAACGCCGCCATGTCACGCTGCATTTCACTTTTAATTTCATGCATCATAATCGCCAGTTGGTGTAAGGTAATCTACCCTCCACGTTTGGACAAGTGCGACCTTGGGGACCTGAGTTCGGTGACGAAGCTTTGTTCATCGGCCGAGAGTGGGCTGTTAGCTGCTGCGTCAGACCTGTTAACCATGTCAGCCTTAGGCCTGCTCGCCATATTTGCCTCGTTAGCCTTGTGAGGCGGGCTGTTTTTCACTGGAGCCGTTGACCCTCAGCTTTCTTTGTTTAGTTCCTGTAGCGCCACCAGGCTTGTGCCTTCCACATTAGTTCATCTCTTACTCCTTGTTTCTTGGGATTGTGTGGATAAATCTGTACTTTTTAAGAAAAAAACTTTGACAGCGGCGGAGCAAAAGTGCGACTCTCTCTGATGTCATACCAGAAGTCCATTTGATGTTTTCCATCAGGTTTGAAACCCTTTCACAGCACTGAGACTGCTCTTGTCAAGGTGACAAATGACATCCGCCTGAATGCTGATGCGGGAAAAATCTCAGTCTTAATTCTTTTAGATCTGAGTGCTTCTTTTGACACTGTCAATCATGGGATCCTCTTACTAGAGGACTAATGAAGGGCCCCAGAACATCTCCCCTCCTGCTCCTGGTACCAATCCTCTCAAAGAATTGCATACACTACCTCCCCAGACCACAATCTCCCACCTTTGACCCTCAGATGAGTGCATGTAACTAGACACAGAGTTTCTGTACAAAATAGACAGCCAACACGGGGCATAAAGTCTGATGTCAAAAACAAATAAATCACCTTACAATCATTACTCTCTTCAATACAATACTTACTTATTATATGACCATTACTTGAACTCACACACTAGTTGGTGGGTCCATTTCTTGTTGCTGTTCATTTCTCTGTGTTTTGCATTTTTCTGAGGAGCACCTCTGCCTCAGCTGGTGTTTTGAGCATATATTTTTTACTTTCAAGTCACCAAAAGAACAGGGAGCGAAAATCCATGCGGCAGTTGTCTCTTTCCTTGCTTTCTGCTTTTTGGGGTGAAACAGTGATTTTTAAGGCAAATCTCAGCAGTAGTGGAGGGAGGTGTCTCTAGACATCATAACTGGAAGTCTGCCATTAATTTCAACCTCAACAGTAACAGTTTTTGTTTAGAGAAATTGTGTGTGGTCTTGCCTCTTAACAGATTAACCAGGCCCATCCCTGCTTAGCTTCCAAGATCTGATATAGCATGGCCTAGCATGAATCTGGTGCATGTGTGAAAGATTGGTGGTGGGAGGGACAGATGGTGAAGATTGGCAGCCACACTTCCATAAATCTGTCCCAGAGAAGCTGTGGCTACAATAGCTTACTAATATCTTACTAAGGGAGTGAAAAATGTGCTGTAAAGCGTCTTTTATTGTCCAAAAAAGTGATTAAATAAATCAAATGCATTATTATTGATGCACATATGAAATATTTGCTACATTGTTTACAGAAAATGTACCTATAGATCCCCTTTTTTGACCCATTGATGCACTCATGTTTTTGTATGTTTTTTCCTTTTCATCATATTGTTAAAATAGTTTGAAAAGGTGAAATAAATGTTATGGTCCTCAAATGTACCAACTAAGAAAATATTTTGAGTTCTTATAGTATCACCAGAACTGTATAAGGAATACACCAGGTCCAACGAATGATAATCCAGCTCTAAGAAGGACTATGCTATGATTTAGTATGTGTACCACCAAGCAGCTGGCGTAATACCACTGAAACCACTGCTATAGATGTTCAATGTGTGTAGTTAAAACTTTTTAATTAAGAACTCTTTAGTATACATTTTGTTCCCTTTCTCTTGTATGCCACTATTAAGCACAGATGGCTGTACTCCTCTGATGAAGGTGAATATGATAGCGCTATACAATATAAATAGGCTGTGTCTGAAAAGGCTGGTCCACATTGTTCCACGCCCAGCCCAGTACAATGAGCCAAAACGAGCCGTGCACCTGCGCTGTGACGTCTCCTCCTACCTGTTGTACTCTGTTTCCGGGAGGGTCGGGCTGAGTGCGCGTGCGTGTGTGTGCGTGTCAGTCTCCACATAGAGCTCGCGCCGGTCACAACCCTCACATGAGAGGGAGAGCGAGAGAGAAAGAGAGCAGCGTCTGAAACAGAAACACTGGTACATTTACGCGCATTTCACTCGCTTTTACGCATCGTTATGGACGTTTGTGAGCTGGATATGTCCCCTTTTTCGGCGGGACACGTTCAATGACACCGGCGTTCGAAGACAGGATTTACAACCGGCACGGCGTTAATTCCAAGCAGGACTATTGTGGCACGGCTGCACGGCACTTTGGAGCACTTCTTAAGCCCGCAGGTTCTTAACGGTATAACCCCGAAACCATCCCCAAATGCGTATTTCTGTGCGCTTTTTCGCATAGACGCTCTCCTTCCGCGAATAACACGAGCCCAGCGGATGTAGAGCTGACTTGTGCGCGCTTTGTGCACAGCCTCCGCCAGGCAGTGAGTGTAGTGTGTGTGCGGAAAAGAGCGAAGTGGTCAGGTGCTGCGTTCAGTGACGAGAGGTTTTGCTGTGGACCGAGCGCCAAGGATGTGCTGTGACCGCTGCTGTTGAACTCTTCCTCTGGAGCAGAGGCGAGGATGACAGGACCAGTGTCCGCGGCGGTGTCGCTGTTCTTCCTGGCTCTGTGCGGTGGAGACTCCCGAGCGGCCAGTGTGAGAAGCGGGCACAAAGGTGAGTCATGTCCTGGCTCGAACCCACACACTCACGGTCTTCTGCGTCCACGGTGGGCTAGGTTTAGTCTGGGGTTTTGTTTGTGGTGAAATACGCACGTGTTTAAAAGGTCTGGAGCGGAGGGAATAAAACTAAACCAACTAAACCAGGACTACTAATCCAGGACTAATCAAGGACTAAACCAGGACTAAATCGGTGATAAAATGGAACTAAATCGGGACTAAATCAGGACGTATAAAAAAAAAAGTTCACGTGATACAGTTCTGTCAAAACAAGGACATGAGACAAATGTTGAGGTTTAAGTCCTTGCCTAAGATAAACCCTGCACTTTATCTTATTATATGGGTCAGACTTTGTAAACTCACCTGATTTTACAGTTGTTCCTTGCTGCATATTTTGTACATTTAGATTCCACATTATCTTCATATTATGTTTTTAAATGCCTAAGAAATGATCGAAATAGCCATACTTTCAACATTTGTGAATAACTGATTTGAACTTTGGGCAGGTTTTGTTGGGTTAGGGTTTGGTTAGGGTCGCTAACTTGTGATAAATCTGGTGATAAAGTATCGATATCATCTATCAATCAATCATGGGAAAAATTACAGACAACACATATTCACAGTCTTGATGATTAAAATGGGTGTGTTTCATATAATGTTTGTGCAGATCAAGCCTTAACAAAAAAATTGTGTAGTTCAAATGTATTTGGTTCCTAAAAATAGTGAGACAATCACAGAATCATGTTAAATATATAGCTCATCGCATGTATCTATTGCAAACTCATAATATCCATGTACTTTGAGCTATATATTATTTATTGGATTATATTGGATTGTTGATAATATTCTGAGCACTGTTAAACAACAATCTTTAAAATTCTGTAAAAAGAGCTTGTTGAACAGGCTGTTGTAAGCTGTTAAACAAGTGTATAAACTTACATTTATGCCTATTTGTGGGTAATTTTGCAAAATTTCACATTTGTCAATTACTTAAACCTCAACCAATAACACATTTTTCATGGCTTGTCAAAATATCTGTAATACTATAATTACAGCACCTTAATTAGTCTTATCACAAAGACTGAATTCATAATGAACAAATTGTTTATTAAGAATGTTTTTTTAAGTACATAATTAAAACTCCTAACCCTAACTGCTTAAGTAAGCATGAACAAACTACCGGTATGTATTTCCGAACATGGAGGACATGATGCTTATTGCATTCATTGAAATTGTGTTTTGAATTCAATTGCGATTAATAATGCAGCCCTACTTTGCTTGGATATTTTGTCTTTTTTGTCCGCGTACGACACGATTTAAGGTGTAGTGTATCGAATAAGTAATAAGTATCTTGACTAATTATACATTATACATTGTAATTATTTTTTCTGCTCATTATTTCTTTTGGAAAAAGATTCCGTTTTCGTCATCTGGACACTGTTTTCTGAAAAACAGATGATGACAACTGAATCTTTTTCCAATAGAAAACTCCTAGACGAATGAGGGATTACACTGTCTCTTTATTTATTGCTGATCATGTTTGTTTTTTCTTAATAATAATGTACATTTATAAAAGGGTTTACTGGAATTTGGCTTTATTGTGTTAATGGCAACATTATGTTTATTTTGTTATCATGACACCTTTACTTGTGTTTTGGGTTTGGTTCCCGTAGTGCACAGGTGAAATGAAGCGGTGTGCAGTAGGTAGTCATTATGCGTCACTCAGTTTGAACAGGCTATCATCATCAGAGCTGGGCAAACAATGGTGCCTTCAGGTGTGGTAGGATCATTCAGTGCTTGGGTTTTGAAGTGGTCACAGCTTTATTGGCCTGTGTGAGAAAAGAGAAAAAAAAAGAGAAAAAAGTATATATAAAAGTAAAAGGACAATATATATATATATATATATATATATTTTAAAGGATCAAGTCTTAATAATAAAGAAACTACTATTTGTTTGCGTTGAAAATGGGTCTGTAGGTAAACACAAATAAAAAATTGTGACATTTCAATTAAATTCAGTTCAATTCCATTTACAATAATTCCATTCCAACGCCTAAAATCACAACAGCAGTTGACTCAAAAGGCAAAAAACAGATTAAACAATGTTCATTGGATATTACCAAATGTCCTAGCATCCCCTGTCCTTAGACCCTCCTTCTCGGCAAGGAAAAACTACCAAACCTCTTTGGGAAAAAGTAGAAAACTCTTGGAGTTCTACAGTAAAGGAGAGCTTTGACTCCCACAGATGGGCAGACAGTTGCGGACAACACTATCAGGTTCAAATGTTGGATGTTTTTAGTCTACTTGTAGTCGGATTTAACACGCTCCATAGTCAGCATGAGGTGGACCGGGCAATTTAAAATGTCCAAAAATCTAATATAATGATCTCTGTGTGTCACAGATTACAACTACTCTCCTACACTTTCTTTCTTTTTCTTTCATTCTGTCAGACGTGTTCTGTTTCTGTCTGGGTACAAACATGGTTATTTACTTACATTATACTTCTGCCTAATCTGTTTCTGTACCTAATCTTTGTTGCAACACTGGAATTTCCCCATTGTGGGACAAAAAAAGGTGATCTTATCTTACATAAGCTCCTCTTCCCATACAATGAGTGGGAGAGGGGACTAAATGGGCAGGGCTAACATTACAAACTAACAGATGTTCTTAACTCTTGGTTTCAATATTGCGTATAGCCCCTTTCAGTTGCTTTTAACAACAGCTGTATTCTGATTTATGTGGTTCACTTGCAGACTGCTTGTTACACCAACTCTGGTGCCCCCGGGTTCATATTTGTTCTTGCGTTAAGCCATATGAATCTGCACGGTGTTTGTCACTTGTCTAAAGACAGTAGCGCCCCAGACCGCTGCAGTGACTGGGAAAAAATGACTTCTTGCGGATTCTGCGCAGACCCCCGCAGTGCGCTGAGGTCAGTATAACATGACTTTTCACTTCCCATCACTTCCTTAGTCTTGCAGGACCCACATGTTTTATTCTTTAATATTATTGTTGACTTACTGTATTTTTTTCCCCTCTTGACATTGTAGAAAACGATTCAGTTGTAGTCATCTGGACTCTGTTTTAGAAAAAACAAAACGTTTCAACTCTCATCCAAGAGTCATTCTCAATCAGAGAAACAAGTCTGAGAACTCTTGTTTATATCTTACTCTGTTGAGAGCCCTGCCCACAGGGCGGGACCTCCTGCTAATGGCCCATTGAAACTGGGATGGGCCAATTGTTCTATTGTTCCCTGCCTCACCTTGAGTGCCTATTTATGCCCAGGGCGTCTCTAGGGTTTCAGCAGACCATTATAAACAACTGGAAGGTTGAATCTTAAACCTCCATTACGATTTAATGAAGGATTCTCTTTTTTAACAAAAGATTGCCTCCTTAACTCCTCTTTCAAACCATCTTTTTTCCCTGCTCAGAATCTCCACCTCACTGTCTTCAATAGAGTGGTTTGTGGCTTTAAGATGAAGATGCACAGCGCTCTGGGGTCCTGAACTTGCGTGTGTCTTCTGTGCTGATAAAGCCTCTTGTGAAGTGGCTGTTTAGTCTCCCCTATGCACCGCTCTTTACAACTTTCTTCACTGCATTGGATAGAATACACTACATTGCTCTGTTTTTGTGTCGGCATCTTTTCCTTAGGGTGAACCAGTTTTTGTCTTAACGTGTTGCCTGGTTTGAAATAAACAGGACTTCGTGTTGTCTAAAAATTCGTCGCAGTTTTTCTGACAGTCCTGAGACATAAGGGATAGAGACACCCCTTCTTCTTGGTTCTGTTTCCCTTTTGTCCCTTTTGTCCTGCTTTTTGGTTCTCTTCACTTTGTTCAGACCCCAGTTCGGGTATCCACAGGCTGAGAGAGCATTCCGGACGTGTGTTTCCTCTTTCCTCTTGCCCTCTGAGCTGGTGGGCACCGCTTGTGCTCTGTGTTGTAGTGTTCTGATCACTCCCAGCTTAGGGCGTAGTGGGTGGTTAGAGCCAAAGCGCAGGTACTGGTCAGTGTGTGTGGGTTTCCCATATACTTCTATCTGGAGCTTCCCGTCTTCTCCTCTGATAGTGGAACAATCAAGAAAGGCTCTTGACATTCAATCAAGAAAGGCTCTTGACATTCTAATATTTTAGAGCTGGAGTACCCATTTATTCTTGTAAAGGATGACATTTAGGTTTTTCCCCCATAGGCTATATTGTAAAAGCAGCACTTCGTAACAAAAAGAGACCACTGTGCACTATCTTCAGGTGATATGTATTGTCGTAAACCTGGAAGAAAGAGCCGTAGGCTATAAATGGAGCCTTGGCGTTTCACATTACCATCTGAAAAAGAATGGTCAAAACTCATGCTTTTAGATATTAATAGTGTCATAATTTCAGATGGGGGGGCAAGAGCCAGAATTCCCTATTGATTACACTGGACTTTGCCTCAAAATATCAAAAAGGTTAATTCACAAATGCTTAATCTGATTATTTTTTAATAGTGACTAGACTCACCAACTTCTTGTATTATACCAAAAACCTGCATTTTAACAGTATTAATTTTAGCTGCCCCCATCTGAATTAAAGGGCCCATATCATGTAAAATCGACTTTGGATGATCAGACGAACGCAGCTCCTCACTAGGATGAGTGTTGCAGCACGCTTCCCTGTTTCAGCCCATCCTCCAGGAAGCACTCTGTACCTGTAACACCCCCACCTATCTCAATCCAACAGGAATTATGTTTGATTTATTACAAACAGATTAGTCTGATGCTGTGCCTTTATAAACATAGGACAATAGGCAATGCTGAATTTGTCACCATTTGGAATACATTATTGCCTGTATTAAACAGGCCTACTTAAAATAACTCTATTATTTGTTATAATGTTTGTACAATGTTACTCCTCCACAGGACAGAGCATCACTCTCAGTAACAGAGACATTAGGTGATGTTTTAGCCCTCTGTTTATAAATGGCTTTTAAATGTTTTTTCACGTGTTTGAGGCCTTTTAAAAAGGCAATTTGACCAAAGTTTGGATTTCACTTTTACTCTGAGTGAAGACACCAAAGTGGTAAAACGAATACTATGTCTCAGTAGCGTGCAGTGACTTTTATGTTCATCAATATTTAGTGGATAACATTTGCATGCAAAAGTGAAAATGAAACCACATGCAAGGGTGAGTCTCAAACCACAATCTCCTGTGTGAAGAGCATCTGCCTATCTTACTGAGCTATACTGTCTGTAAGTAGTTGCAATCAATAAAAACATTACACAAATTAGCACTCTATATAATTAAAATACTGCTTGTATCTTACCAAGATCTAATCATTAGAAATGTGAACAGAGCCTTTGCAACAGAGACTTTTTCAGTCTATAAGCTAGTTTTTAAGTCACTTGTTGAAACTTGGCACTGCTGTAACTTCACTTGTCCTCTGCACATGCACAGTTAGGCACAACCTGCAACCATCAAAGACTCCCACATATGCCCAGACCTCTAAAACAAGCTGCTGTCTGCTAAGGTTGTAAAAGCACGTTAGAGAGCGGTGCATAAATGGACCTCTGAACGTGGTCAGACAATGAAAATGGGCAGGAGAAGAAGAACCAAGCAGTTGTGTGCTGGATTGTCTCGGAGGACCCTTTGCACCCTTGCAGTTGTGTGCTGGATTGTCTCGGGGGACCCTTTGCACAACCTACACATTGAGTCTTGTCTGGGTTGGTAGATCTGGGCCTCTATTGCTCTGGTGCTCAGGGCCTGTTCCTGTGCAGCCATGATGAGTTCCTCTGTGCTGTCCTTCAGACCGGCCTCTATCCATTGGTAGGATTTCTTGATATCAGCCACTTCGGTTATGTTCCGGTGGTACGTCCCATGTAGGGGCTTGTCCTCCCATGATGATTCCTCCCCCAGCACCTCATCCTCTGTTCCCCATTGAGACATTCACTGAGGACGTCATCTGTTTGGGCATTGTCCTTGATGTACACTTGTTGATCTTGGATGTTTCATCCTGTATAGTGGCTTTCACACTCACTAGTCCACGTTTGGGTGGAACCCTCCATGCATGGTGAGCAGCTTTCACTTCTTAACATCTGTGGTCTGTATATCTTCCTTTGGCCAATTTATTATTCCTGCAGGGTCAGGGTATCTGATCACTGGCAGGGTGTAGCTGTTTATTGCCCGGGACTTGTTCTTGCCATTGAGCTGGCTTCTCTGGACTTGCCTTACTCGTTGTAGGAATTTGGCTGTTGCCGCTTTCCTTTTTACCTCTTCAAGGTTGCCATTTGCCTGTGGTAATCCAAGGTACCTGTACTTTGGTACTTGTATCCCCTTAAAGGGACAGTAAATATGCCTCATATGGGGTTACATTTCCCTCCAAGGATGGTTTAATGTACCTTCATTATTTCCAAAGGTACATGCCCCTTAAACATACTATTAACACTATATAGGCCTATATAATTGGCGTATATAGTGCCTACTAATATTTTATTATGTATCGACGTACAATATAAAGCAGGGAAGAGAAAATCTGTTCATTAACTTGACTAGACGCATTCATACAGATGACTATTTTGAAAAATAAGCTTGTTCTTATAATCACTTGAAGCTATTTTTAACTATAATATTAGTTATTATACTAAGACAAGCTCCATGGTAACGCTGGGAGGAGGGGCTTGAGACGTGTTGCGTGCGCCTTTCCGAAACTCTTATCTTATTTTACAGATACACAGAGTCTACAGTTGTTATTTTGTCCACAGTAAATTAAAACGGATAACTTAGAAAAAAAGAAAACTCTTATAATCTTAATAATAATAACACTCTTATTTACAGCTGTCATATGGACACTGTAGTGATACACATGTTGTCTTTTGACCCGTGAGTCAGGTCTGGCCTAGAAAGTTTCTTTTCAATGCAACAGATCGCAATAATTATCGCCGTAATCCCGTGTGTGTGTGTCTTTGTATTCTGCCGCGTCTACATTCACTTCCTCATTAAACTCAAACTCCGTGAATATGAGTCTGATTGTAATAAAACACAGCGTTTTGAAGCTTAAGACTTGTGTGTGTGTGTGTGATGTGAGTGAGTGAGTGAGTGAGTGAGTGAGGTGAGAGTGAGAGTGAGAGTGAGAGTGGAGTGTGAGTGTGAGTGTGAGTGTGAGTGTGAGTGTGAGTGTGATGTGTGAGTGTGAGTGTGAGTGTGAGGTGTGAGTGTGAGTGAGTGTGAGTGAGTGTGAGTGAGTGTGAGTGAGTGTGAGTGAGTGTGAGTGAGTGTGAGTGAGTGTGAGTGAGTGTGAGTGAGTGTGAGTGAGTGTGAGTGAGTGTGAGTGAGTGTGAGTGAGTGTGAGTGAGTGTGAGTGAGTGTGAGTGTGTGAGTGTGTGAGATGAGTGAGTGTGAGTGAGTGTGTGAGTGAGTAGTGTGAGTGAGTAGTGAGTGATGTGAGTGAGTGTGAGTGAGTGTGAGTGAGTAGTGGTGAGTGAGTGTGAGTGAGTGAGTGTGTGAGTGTGAGTGAGTGTGAGTGAGTGTGAGTGGTGAGTGTGTGAGTGTGAGTGAGTGTGAGTGTGAGTGTGAGTGTGAGTGTGGTGTGAGTGTGAGTGTGAGATGTGGTAGTGTGAGTGTGAGTGTGATTGAGTGTGAGTGTGAGTGTGTGAGTGTGTGAGTGTGTGAGTGTGGTGAGTGTGTGAGTGTGTGAGTGTGTGAGTGTGTGAGTGTGTGAGGTGTGAGTGTGTGAGTGTGTGAGTGTGTGAGTGTGTGAGAGTGTGAGAGTGTGAGAGTGTGAGAGTGTGAGTGAGTGTGTGAGTGTGTGAGTGTGTGAGTGAGTGTGAGTGTATATAATTTTATATATATCTATAATCTATATCTCACACACACAATATGTCATCATCCAGCCATTTTAAATGAGTCTCAGATGGCTCTCCGCATCCTCCCAGTGGTAGGCAGCGCTGGCTCCAGAACAGGACCGCTCTTTGTCTGCTCTTCTGGGGTCAGCTTTTCTGCTCGCAGCTCACCCCCTTCAGACAGTTCCATGCAGCAGATCAAACCTCACACATCCATCACAGAGGATACAAGAGGAAGACACAAGAGCGCCTTTGAGCACGGACAATGTCTCACAGTGTGGATGACACGACTGCAGATGTTTACAGTCTGTTTGAAGCATGGAAATTTAAGATGTCTGCTGCTCAAATTTTGTCTTCAAGTGACAAAAGCTTTATGTTGACAATTATTTGAACATTTGTGTTTTTTACACTGCTCTTTCAGATATGATATAGTTTTTCACAATTTGGAAATAGCAGATGTTGTGCATTATTTCTTTGCTTTATTTCTTTTGTACCTCTAATACCATCAACTTTAAATGATATATCTGATTTTGCAGTTGCATCCAGATAGTTATTCTTACAATTACTCTTTCTTGAGTAGAAATTTTCCCCAAATACTGGACCACTACTTTGTACATCTACTTTTGAAGTTCACAATTCACACGGCACTTTTCAAAAACATTCAAAAGATTAAAATCTGAAATCTAAGGGGTTTTGTTCGAAAATCCCCTGAAATACATGCATTCTTAGTTTGTGTGGACTTGCCATTCCACAGAAATGTGCCGGAATTTTGCCTGATTGTGCCACCTTATTGCCTCCATGGAGAGTTCAGTGTCATACTGTGGAACATTCCAGGCAAAGCAATAACATTTCCATGGAGACAAGTTAAAATGGAACTATTAAAACAAAATTATTAAGTGCAAGTGATCTAAAAGATTTCATTTCAAGGGCATTAATAATCATGATTTATTTTTATTTTGACTTTTTTAAGTTAACAAAATCATTGAGCACAGTGTTAGTATTTACTCCAAGATTCAGTGAGAGGAAACCAATTGTGGGTTACATCACAGTTCATGACCTGGACTTGTTCCATGGCTACCGGCTAACAGCTAGCACTCAGTCCCGTCCTCGGTGCTCTAGGCTACAGTAGACTGCAGCGGGTGAACAGGATCTGCCAGAAACTTTCTGGCTTTGGTCACCGACCTTGTTTTAAATAGGTCCAAGAGGTCCCAATGAGTTTACCTCACTCTTTCTATGCTATGTAGACGGCCACCATTTTTCAGGTTCAACAAATTGAACCAACAAAGAAAATAAAACTTTAAAGCTAATTAAAAAAAAACAACTGTAAAACCTAAAGACACGACATTACAGACCCTAAGATTTCTTGAAAGGTGCATCTTTTGACGTGCTTTACTGCACACTACATCTTCCTGGGATTCAAAGGTCAACTTGTTGTCAATTTGGGTGCCCAAATACTTGTTTTTGTATTATTTATTTATTTACAAATACAAAACAGTAACAATAACCCTAACCCTGAGGACAGTAAGAACAAAAACTGCAAAAGACAGACATTATAGAAGTAGAGGGATAACAGTCTAAAAACTTCAGAGCGGGGTGATTGTGTCTGTGCGTGTGTGTGTGTGTGTGTGTGCGTGCGTGCGTGCATTTGTATGCGTGTGGGTGTGTGTGTGTGGATGTACGTGTGTTTGTGTGCACGTATGTTTATTTGTGCATATGTGTACATGAGTGTATGTGTGTATGCATTCAAACAGAGTAAAAATGTGTTACATTATCATTACCATCATCACATATATTGTTGTACATGTAGATAAAGTCATCTTTTTAAAATAGCAATCATTATATACCACTACCCATTGTCATTGCATCTCTCTATCTCTCTATCTCTCTATCTCCCTATACACATTCATACACACACATAGATATAACATATATACATACGGTACATATACGTGTCTGAGAATCTCCCTTCGGATAATTTCTGCCCCCTTTTTTTCCCCCCTGTGTCATGTTTAGTGTCTAAGGTGCATTAAAACTTGGGACAGAGATGTTGTCCCAAAGAAACCACCTCTTGTTGGTCCTGCCAGCCTGAGTGTGTTTCGGTGTGTGTATATTTCCCTTACTACACTGTGGTGCATTAAAAACACGGGAAATGATGGGGGGCTAGTATTTTAGGGACAACAGTTGTGACAACAATAGTAGTGATATAAACGATAACAGTGATAATAGCACAAACAACTGCAGCAATGATAATGATGATAAAACAACAACAAAAATACATGTATCTGTTAATAACGTGTTTGTGTGGCAGAGTGGTGGTTGTGTAGGAGTTGGCTCACAGACAAATACATAAAGTTGGTAGATGACTGAAATGTGTGAAGAGTGGAAGATAGAGGAAGAACAGAAGAGAATCAGAGTTGTAATAGGTCAGAGAGTGTTGGGAGGGGGAGATCGGTTTCAGATGAGTGATTATAGGGGGGAGGTGTATATTCCATTGTAATGAAGTCGGTGATAAGATTTTTCCAGTGGTTAATGTGTATGCTATTGCGTGTTTTCCAGTTCATGAGGATAGTTTTCTTGGCGATGGTTAGAGCTGTGAGGAGTGTTTTGAAGTTTGTTTTTTTCAGTAGTTATTGTGAGATCCCCAAGTTATTGGGAGATCCCCCTAGATAGAGGGAGAAGGATAATGGAATGTGGCAGCCCACTATAGTGGATAGTGACTGTGTGACCTCTTCCCAAAAGTTTTTTTGACTGGAGTGCAGTGCCTGGTTGCATGGATATGTCTATACTTTTCTGAGTGCAATGTGTGCAAATCTCTGATGTGAAACCCATTTTAGCTAATCTGTTACCCATGTAATGTGTTTTGTATTAATTATAAGTTGGCATTTTTGGACATAAGATAAATATTGTTACAGATTTGGGTCCAGAAGTTGGCATCAGGGGTTATTGAAAGGTCATTTCCCGATTTTATTGTTGGTAGGCATATGGTCTGAGATGGCTTTGAAATAATTTTGTATATTTTAGAGAGAAGTTTCCTTGGAGAACAGATATTGATCAAGTCTGATATTGCAGGCGAGAGTTTTAAATTTGTTGGTCTGACGTTTATTTTTTCCATAACTGATGATTTGATTTGCACAATTTCTACAGGCTTCCCTTCTATGAATACTGAGGTCTGAGCCAGTGGGGCTTTCCAAAAATCAATGTGAATTTCTTTTGTATTTGAAACCTATTTGCAAGAACGACAAGTGGCACCACTCAAAGAGGGGCCAAAAAGCATACATCTTATTATTTAATCCATTTGTGGCCATTATATTTTATTTTTAAATGAATATGCTGTATTAAAGGGTAGGGAAATTAATTGTTATAAAACCAAATTTTCCTCTCACAGGAATGTTTGCAAGTTTAAACATAAAACAATACAATATAAATGTTTCCTTTTCTTTTTGCTGATAATCATGAATAATCGTAAAATTGTGATATATCTCCTCATGATAATCGTGACTCTAAAATTAATATCAATATATAACCCTAGCGCTGTTCCACTGTCCTCAGAAAATGCAAAGAACAGCTGGGAATATTGATAGGCCTACCACGCACCCCAAGCATGACAGGGAGGAGCTCATGGGGCTTGTGGCGTACACATCAAACATCGGCACCAGACATCCGCAGGGTGCTTATGACCCCAGCGATGGACTCGCTTCTAAACCAGATCTACACCCAGACTAAAGGCGCGTTCACACCGTGGCGGCCAAATTTGCGTTGGCCGCAGAAATTGGCCGCCTGGCCCCCTCGAACGCATGGCCAAAAAATAAACTCTCCACAGCAGAGGCGCGGCCGAGGCGGCGAACGCACATGTGCAGTGGAGGAGTTGTGTCCTATGGCAGTTCAGGTTAAGAGAATGGCTTTGATGTATTTACTTTACAAAGTCTAAAAACGGAGGCGATCGGCTCGGCAGCTTGTCTGGGTCCTGCAGATGCTTCCGAAGTGAGCAGAGTTTAGTGAATATCATTATTTGTGCAAAGAGCTGCGTCGCTGATTTTTTTTATAGGCCCGGAGTTTGCTTTGGTCCTTCTTCCGGGTAGTGCGTACGTACGTCACTGTCTTCCGGGTTGTGCGTACGTACGTCACTGTCTTCCGGGTAGTGCGTACGTACGTCACTGGAGCGTAATCTCTAATTGGTTGCTGCGCCGCGTCTGCCGCAACAAAGTTTAGCTTTGTCCAACTTTTCTTTGGCGGCCACTCAAACGGCCAAGTCTCGCTGCGTCCACCTCTCAAAACGCAGGATTGGTAGGATTCGCTCAGGATGCTCAAGACAGCTTCAGGTGTCGTGGCACACAGTTCCAAAAATCCATTTGCCTGTAAACTATGTTGCAGACTAATACATTAATTAGCCTGTATTGGCCAACACACAAATCCCATGTGAACAATAATACATTTTAACTTTTTACAGTAACAAAGGGCTTTAAATGTTAAATCCCGTAAATACACTTAAATAACATCTAAACACCTATCCCCAAAGATAAATTATTTCAAGTATGCTTCTACTGCTGTGCACTGTGGCCTCTGAACTTTGACCTCGACAGCCTCCATTAGATTTATCTAAAAATGCTAACTATGCTAATGCAGTAGCGCAACAATCAAATGTTATTGTATGGATTGTACAATAAGGTTCTGAAATTTTGTTATATATAGTTATACACGTGTGGAGACAGTGCAGGAGAACTGTCCCCAAGCTTGCTTAAAATCCTCCATCATTGTGCCTGTCCCCAAGAAGCCCCGGATCACTGGACTTAATGACTACAGACCAATGGCGCTGACGTCTGTAGTCGTGGTCATTTGAACGCCTGGTCTTTCCCCACCTCAAGTCCTTCACCTCCTCCCTGCTGGACCCTCTGCAGTTCGCCTACAGAGCCAATAGGTCTGTAGACGACACCATCAACCTGGCACTCCACTTCATCTTGCAGCATCTGGACTCCCCGGGAACCTACGCCAGGATCCTGTTTGTGGACTTCACAAACTGCTGCACCTCCAGCCACGACTCCGTAAAACTAATCCAGTTTGCGGACAACACCACCCTCATCGGGCTCATCTCAGACGGGGATGAGTCTGTCTACAGGAGGGAGGTGGACCGGCTGGTGTCCTGGTATAGCCGTAACAACCTGCAGTTCAATGCCTAGAAGACAGTGGAGATGATTGTGGACTTCACGAAAGTCACAGCCCCCCAGCCCCCCCTCACTATGACAGACTCCCCCATCACCACCGTAGACTCCACCACCACCCAGAGCCTCAAGTGGGAGCCAACATCAGCTCCCTCATCAAGAAGGCCCAGCAGGGGATGTATTTCCTGCAGCAGCTTAGGAAAGCCAAGCTGCCAGCGCAGATGATGGTGCAGTCACGGCCATCATTGAGTCCATCCTCTCCTCCTCCATCATCGTGTGGTACGCTGTAGCCACAGCCAGAGATAAACAAAGACTTCAGCGCATTGTGCGTTCTGCCTAGACCGGTACGTCTCCAGGGTTCAGGAACGAGCAGGTTGGATCACTGCTGACCCTTCTCACCTGACCCTTCACACGGACTATTTGAGCCACTCCCCTCAGGCAGGAGGCTACGGTCCATCCGGACCAGAACCTCCCACCACAAGAATAGTTTCTTCCCCTCTGCCGTTGGACTCATGAACACTTCTTAAACACCTGCCACTTTAACTAATTTATTCACTCACTGCACTGTTCACTTTCTGCACTACAACTGTAAATTTTACTTTAAAACCTGTGTACATAGTTAACCCATTTTAATTTTTATCTTATAGTAGATTGAAATTGTTTCTTTAACGCATGTCCTTTTGATTTCATATATGTTGTTTTATCATTGTTTGCACCGAATCACCAAAGCAAGTTCCTATTTTTCTGAATTCTGTTTATTGGCAATGGCAATAAACCTTATTCTGATTCTTATCCTCACTCCTCCATCACCGTGTGGTACCCTGGAGCCACAGCCAGGGACAAACAGAGACTACAACGCATTGTAAGTTCTGCTGAGAAGGTGATCGGCTGCAGACTTCCATCTCTGCAGGACCTGTACTTCTCCAGGGCTCTGGGACGAGCAGGTGGAATCACAGCTGACCTTTCTCACCCTGGAATCATGAACGCTTCTTAACACCTGTCACTTTAACTACAGTTCAATCAATCACTCACTGCACTGTTCACTTTCTGTCCTACATCTGTAAATTTAACTGTAAATTATTGTGTACATAGTAAGCCTATTTTTATTTTATACTATAGTAAATTTAAATTGTTTTCTCTAATGCATGCCCTTTTGATTTCATATATATTGTTTTTATTATCGTTCATCATTGTATGTTGCACCTTAATGCCGAAACAAGTTCCTATGTTTCTGAATTTTGTTCATCAACAATGGCAATAAACCTTTTCTTATTCTGATTCTGATTCTGATCCTCCCTCCACAAGAGCAGTTCCTTCCCTCAGCCGTTGGACTCATGAACACTTCTAAACACTTGCCACTTTAATTACAATTTAATCAATCACTCACTGCACTGTTCACTTTCTGTCCTACATCTATAAATTTACCTGTACATTTTGTGTACACAGTAATCTAAATATGTTTTTTTTTTTATTGTTGTTCATAATTGTATGTTGCACCATATCACCAAAGCAAGCAAGTTGGTAAAATGTGTTTGTGGCTGAATAGGGACAGTTAAGCACTAATCACGAGACTCCAAATTTATATTACCACCCTAACCCTTTAATGAATGCCTGAAGGATGTGTGGTTCCAGACTAAACATCTTTCTAAAGTATAGGAGCAGTCTTGGGTGGTCAGACTAGGGACATTTGAGTGTGAAAAGGAGTTGTTTGTGTGATTCTCAGTGATCCAGGTCAGAAAGTCTGGACAGCAAGTAGAGGAGGAGCCCTGGGGGTAGAGGGTGGGACAGGTCCTGGGTGGCTGCGTACATGTGTGACTATGGTTTGATTAGAACACTGCGGTATCTGCTGCTGCTATAGAGACTTATTAAAGTGTCTGGCTCGATGATATGTGGGTAATGATGGAGCCAAGGTGGGAGGCAAACAGGAGGGCAGAGAGTAGCCATGAACTGCATAGTATGTAGAAAGAGTACTGTACAGTTTGTTACAGAAAACTGTACAGAGAGCTGTGCAGTATAGAGAGAGGAGAGCAACAAGTTCCCACACACAGGGAGTATATTGTTTACTAGAAAAACAAAAGAAAACTGCAGAAATGGAATATCCACAATGTCAACAGTCAAAAGGCTGCAAAAGATAAAAACAGAAAAACCTTCTTGTCTGATTGCTTCTGTGTCCTCCTTATGTGAATGACTGAATTTATTCCTGGAGCTACAGCAATACATAACGTAGTAAAAGCGGCAAACGCCTGTATATTTAAAAGCCTCAATTTACATCAAAGACAGTAAAGCTGCTCTGCAACACGAGTCTATCTATCTTCTCACCATTTATAAACCAAGCTGTTATATATTGCTTACATATTACATGCTAGTAAGACAAAATTGTGGTATATAAAAAAAAAAAGCTTATAAGAGTGCTTTGCATAGAGCAATAACAAACTGTGGCTGCCGTGCTTGCAGGAATTAGGTTAGTCGTTCCCTTAGGTCCTGGATGAAATGCATGTTGTTTACGTGACTCATGTTTATTTTGAAAGGGTATCGCAAGTTTATTTTATCATGTTCCTCATTCCAGTTTTTTTTCTCCTGAAAAGCTTTTTTAGACACCCCTTTGATGCTGAAAAATTAG
Organism: Chaenogobius annularis; assembly: GCA_015082035.1. Taxonomy (NCBI): domain Eukaryota; kingdom Metazoa; phylum Chordata; class Actinopteri; order Gobiiformes; family Gobiidae; genus Chaenogobius; species Chaenogobius annularis. The sequence goes on from BJKM01000752.1 coordinate 213,148, forward strand.
AACTCCAAACTATTTTAAGAGATATGTATTGTAATTACGCCCAAATGGAAATCCGACATTGCTGGTGAGGATTGTCTGACCGAATAATATTAAAAGTGATTCCTTCGTGTTTGATGCGCTACTGTGCAATTTTTGGTGTAAATTGAGGTGATTTGGTTATTTAGGGCAATTTCTGCACTTATTGTTCATGTTATGCTTAATTCAAAACATCGACTGAATGTTATGTAGATATTCCTTTTGGGCCACATGGCCAGCCTATCCCGGCCTTTTCCACCAGCAGCACCTAGAGTGTATGATTTAGGCAGCACTAGCTTGGGTCTTTGGATATTTGTGGTGGAGCCAGAACTATGTGGGAGGAGAGAGCCTCTTTTAACACATGTGGCACACACTTTGAACACTGTAAATAACTGGAGACAGAAGATAGCCTTTTTGCTTTAACTTTCGCCATGTCTCGCAATTTTTATTTTTAAGAAGAAAACATTAGTTATGTTTGGGTGACGTCAGTTGCCTCTGGATCGAGAGCCAGGCACTGAGCATTCGAGACCAAGCCATCAAACATAGCCGCCATTTTGAGCCAATGGCAGCACTCATTGGCGGGTGTCGCCAATTTAGCCTTTAGCGGCTAGCTACATCAAGTAGTTCTCTGTCCACCGAACATGGATGCTCTTCTCCCACACGAGGTTTGCAAACCACGTGACCGCTCTGAGAGCTGCTAGAGCGGAGCAGAGCGAGCCGAAGCTAAAGATTAAAAAGCTGTTGTAAAGAATACTGAAGGATTTTCAACAGAGGAAAATTTAATGATCGCAAAATAGGCAAGATTTTTCATAACACCATGTCAAAGTGCCCATTATTTACAAGAAAATGCAGACTCAACTGAAGAAAGGTGGCTTGCGCCACGTGGAAGAGTTGAAGTATCAGAGGTTCATTGAGGGAAGGATGGAGCATGAGATTGACAGGCAGATGGGTGCAGTGTCTGCAGTGGTGTGGTTGCTGTAGCAGACTGTTGTGAAAAAGAAGGAGTTGAGTTGAAAGACAAAGCTCTCAATTTACCGATCAATCTACATTCCTACCCTCACCTATGGTCATGAGCTTTGGGTAATGACCGAAAGGGTAAGATCGCGGATACAAGCGGTTGAAATAAGTTTCCTCAGCAGGGTGGCTGGGTGCTCCCTTAGAGTTAGGTTGAGGAACTCAGTCACAAGGGAGGAGCTCGGAGTAGAGCCACCACTCCTCTACGTAGAGAGGAACCAGCTTCGCCTCCTGGGGAGGGCCCAGGGAAGACCCAGGACACGCTGGAGGGACCATGTCTCTCGGCTGGCCTGGGAATGCCTCAGGATCCCGCCGGAGGAGCTGGAGGAAGTGTTTGGGGTGGGGGAAGTTTGGGATTTCCTGCTTAGACTGCTGCCTCCGCGACCTGGTCCCGGATAAGTGGAAGAAGATGGATGGGTAAAGCTCAGTCTATACCAGGGGTCTCCAATAAGCGCTCTGAGGGCCAAGTCCGGACCCAATTGCAATTTGGTGTGGCCCGCAGCCCAATTTCCCATTATTAAAAATATATTAATGTAGTTTTTTGCTTTGTGGCAGCTTCGCCACTGGTCACGGCAGGCCAAAGAGCCCTGGTTCATCTGAAACACTTCTCTGTCAAAGCACAGATGTGTGACGATGCTGCAGACACAGTAAATAACAGCTTCATTGATGAGTTGGTGTGAATGTAACATGCATAAGGACCGTGTGCTTCGAGTGTTTGGAAGTCTGCTCGTTAATGAGGAACATTATGTGCACAGCGTGCTTTCCGGGCTTCGTCGTTGGATTGAAAGGCCTGCATGAGTGCAAGGTATGTCAGACCGCTGTGCGTGATGTTTGTATTGTCCCACAGGTCAGGTTACAAAAGGTGGACCCAGACATATGCACCTTTGCATTAGGCGCGTCTAAACTCACACACATCATTTTCCATTCTTAACATACAGAGAACGTGACTATGGAGGAAGGAAATGATTTCTCGGGTGCAGATCCGTTGTCACCAATTTAGTGCTTTCAGGAACTTTTTCTCATTGTCCATTTCATAATGTTGCATATATTTCAATGCTCAGTATTGGCTGTTTTTAATAGACGTGAAGTGGGTTTAAAAAGTAGATGCCGTAAACATAATAATAATAATAATAATAATACATTGATCGATCTGAAAATGGACAAATTTGACAGACTTTTGACAAAATGGGATGCGTACTTTGGGCTCAGTGGTATAATTTCTCTTTTTTTCTTCATGTATGGCAGTTCTTGGATGTCTATTTTTTTTTTTCTATTGTGTGGTTTTTTGTTTGTCTTAAATTTGAAAAATAAAAAAAATTGAATATAAAAAAAAAAAGAAGCAGAAATACCATCACGCTGCAGTGATGTTCATTTCCCCCTCATTTTAAATCATTTTAAAGACATTCATTAATCTACAATTCATTATAGATGTTTTTAATCTATAAACATACCAGGGATGTCACAATTATTAGGTTAATCAATAATCGTGATTATTCTGGTCATAATATAATCATAAGAACCAAAAAATAATAATTGTCGTGACAATTGTAAAACCAAAATGAAGTATTTTTTGTTGAATATACAACCAAAAAATTTGACCTAAATGTAAAAATGTTGGCCGTTCTTGTCAAATGTTACTTTATTTGTCTTTCAGAAAGTTCCTTTTTGTAAAGCTGGTCACAAACTTGAGGAACAGTAACGTGTTAGACCACGGGAATGAAAGAAAATGTCACTTTTGTGTGGTCACAATCTAAATAACTGTGAATAATAGTTAAATTGTGATGGTTTTTTTCACAATAATCGCAACAGTAAAATGTACACATATACTAAATCCTAGGACACACATATTTCCATTGTGCCAGTTAATTACGTATGGGAATTTTTTATCAAGATAAAAAAAAAAATATATGCTTAATATAAATTCACATTAACAACAAACTAATCAAAGAATATTGAAAGTGAAGAGTTCTTTACTTGGACTATATAAAGGTTATCTTATCTCATCTTAACTTGGTCAAATGCAGGAAACATTGAGGCCGAGCAGCAGAACCCAAAATCACAAGATAGAGAGGTACCCAATGTGGGCCTGTCATTGCCCCACCCCCCCCTCCATTCCCCCATCTAGCGGGGGATACCAACCTGCAGCCATTTTGATTGATCTGGTTGTCATTTCAGTAAGTGGAGTGGAGTGATGAGCAGCTGTCCCTCTTATATATACTGTGGTCCAAACAGGCCTTATTTGGTTATGTTACAATTCCTTGCACTTTTTTTTCCCTTTTAAAACAGTTACTAATAATCCAATAATGTCAAAGTCATTTTACCTGGTGTTTTTGATTATTTGATTTCTCACCAACAATCTAATTATTCTTATTTGCATCAGACCAAGGCACAGTCTGCTAGAGCTTATCAAGTTTGAGCAGTTGCCAAGTGGAGATTGAATTGTGCGTCACGCCATGTGTCTTTCCAGTGACGTACATGCAGATGAGTGTGAGTGTGTTGTGAGGGCCCAGAGGAGGGGCCTCAGAAGGAGGGCTCCTCCACATGATTGGAGATGTGCTCTGGATTGATTGGTTTTGCGCTTTTTGTATTTTTTACAGCTCATTCACTTTTGGAGTGTGACAGGCATGTTTCTGTTTACAAAAATGCCATCTGCATAATGTCCTTATTATTATATTTTTCAGAATTAGCAAGTAATGTTAGATCTCTATAGATCATTCTCAACCGTAGTCACTGTTTCCATTATGAAGTAATGTCCGCAAGCGGCAGAAAAGATAGAGTTCACAGCTACAACAGTGTCCGCTCAACTGCTACAGGTCGCTTTTTCTCCTAGAACTCATCTTGGTCTGCCTCAGTGAAGTGCGACTATTGACAAGAGCAAACACAAGAGGATGTGGCCGTGTTTCCTGACTTTTAATTGGTTCAACAACATCATTTGATCTTTTACCGAAAGTTGCAGCGCTAGGCTAGCTGTGATGCTAACTAGCTCTGAGGTCTCTAAAATGGGCCTTAAAAGTGCCGACAGAGGTGAAGAAGTTGGACACACTTCTCATGGATTTATTTGAGGAAAACCTGTGTTATTTGGAGCTCTGTCCAAACAGATCAGACACCATTCACTAACACGTCAATAATATCACCATACTGTATGCTTCGCTGTTGCCATTGTTTCTGCATCTGTCTTTTGAAAAGATGAAAACAGAAAGTTTTAGCCCAGACCCTGTTTCCTGTTTGTCCTCCGCTCGCTTTCATTGGACGCTGGGCTGGGTGGAAGTGTCAGTAAACAGCCTGCTCTACCAGCTTTATTCCATGTTGACTGCGATTGGGGTCCAGTCATGTCTTTCTGAGGTGCACACTTTGCAATTCAGATGCAAGTCCATTCATAACAGCTCCACTCTACGAGACTGAAGAAACTGCGACTGTCTTAACCTAGAGATGAATGGGACTGACTTGGCACGGCAGAAAATCTGTGGAAAATCGGGCTAAAATTGTGTCCTCAGCTCTAACCGAGAGAAAGAGCTGTTGATAGCGTTTTGCAATTTTTTGCAATTTTAAGGTTTTTATTGGATGAAAAAAAAAAAGTGGCTTGCAGCTCCACATCTCCTAACTCCCAAACCTGGCCTAGCGCAGCCTCCTTCTGCTTGTATCTATGGGAATGATGTTCCTTTAGTTGTAAGATTCCACAGTATGGCATAAAAGTTATCCATCTCCATGTAAGTTCAGAAGTATGGTTTTAACTTTCTATTTCCATGGAATCATGCAAGTGACTGCAATTTGAATAGTCACAAATCGCAGCATTTGCTTTTGTTTAGCATTAATTTATATGTTGCTTTCTAAAGCCGTACTGGTGAGAGTGCAGCAGATCTGTCTCGTTATGGAGCACACAGACACCACAGACACAGCATTGTTGTTGGGTTAGCATGAGATTAGCATCAGGCTCTTGTGCATAACTGAGCACACTCCCACAGTGTTTACTCAGGCCCCGCCCACACCACACAGGTCAGAGTTCAAAGGTTCACACACACAATGGCATTCTCAGGCAGATTCTCAAGAAGTCTTATAACGCAGATATACTTTTACTCAAGTACATTTACAGTACAAAATTGTACTTCAAAGAATAGTTTTATACTGCCATATTGCAGTAATTTGAGCTGTTTTTGTTTTCCCATTTGTTGAAACACAATATATATTTTTTTACTACATTTTGAATAGTAAAACATCTAGGAAATATGTTCACATTTGACCCCAAAGTATAATTTTTTTTGCATAATCCCATTTCTTTCCCACGCCCGGGCCCTCACATGGAGCACCTGACACACATGCGCTATGGGTCCTTGCGTCATGTTTGGCCCCTGAGCTAGGTTGGATCCTCAGATGAGTCAGGGTTGATACATACAACAGCAAGGGCCTTGTTATCATATTGGTTTGGCCTGCATCTGCGCACAGCTTTCAGGTTTTTGGGTTATTTGTTTGTTTGTTATTGCCAGAGGTGAGTCAGATTTACATAAGAAACGTTTTAATTCAATTGTACTACTCGTCTTATTTTACAGAGCCCATACGCTCTTTCCTGACTTATAATATTGTACAGTGTAATGGCCTCTTACTTGAGTAAAAGTGTTGGTTTCTGAGTGACAAAAAGCAATATTGTTGCTTAATTGTTGTTTAATATGTTGACAATATTAAATTATATGAACATTTGTATTACTTGCACCGCTCCTTCAGATAGGATTTTTTTATGTTTAATGTTTTGTCCTCTACATTAGATTCACTTCAAATCATAAATGGGTCACTCCACACGAAAGTGTACAAAAGTATTACATAAAGATCCAAATTTAAAATAAGGAATTTTTTAAATTCCAACTCACATCAGAAAGTACCGCCTCTAGGCATAATAAAATACCATAAAGTAGATACATGAATAAATTATAATTTTTTACCAATGACACACAGAAAACTTAGCTCGGATGTAACACGTTAATTTCATCGGACACAAAACTTTCAAAACCGATTTCTCCCTCGCTAACTGTCTGTCAGACTGTTAAGTGCGCCGCAAATGTGCGAGTTGCCGATTTGGGTCGGGCAGTGCTGCAAAACGTGGAAGTATGATGTTGGTTTTCCCCATGCGGTAAACAATGTTGATTGGATGTAACAACTAGTAAAAGGACACGAAAAGAGATAACAATTATGATGGAACGCTACAGGCTCCCGTGAGTAAAACTCGATCAAAATTAAATTCCTATCCGGGGTGGACATTATTTTTTTTTTTAGTTTGTCTAATCTGCTGTTCTCATTTTATCTTCTATTTATGTATAATATACAAGGTTTAAAAAATAACAAAGACCTTGTCATTTTTGCTTTTTGCTTTTTTTTTATGATGCCCTAGTTAAAGACAATGGCAATTGTACACTTTAGTATGGAGTGACCCAAATCAGAGATTACTCATATTACTCGTATTCAGTTTCCCCAAATACTATATTTTGAAATAATGTTACTTTAGTAGACTTTTTGGCTTCTCTGTCCAGGTGGGCAGAGGTGGATTATCAATAGATAAACAAGACCTGATCGGTGTTGATCAACACTGATCTGACAGCAGTGCACCGAGTTTTGCAGATAGATAAACTCCTCGACAAACGACAGGTGTATTGTCCACTTTCATTGACGTTTCCTTCGCATTATCGACAGAGTGAAACTACAGAACAGAAGAAATGAACAGTATTTAGGCTTTATACTTGTCCAAAAATACACATTTGATAGTTTAACCTAGCTAACATGGATGAATAACTAGACATAACAAAAGTACTATTTTTAGTGCAAATCTTCACAAATCGTAACAAATAGAGTCTCGAAGACTCTTAATCAAACATAAATACTTACAAGCAATGCTTTCTGATTACATCAGGATAACATGGTTAGTAGCCATTACTCAAAGTGTGCTGCATGTCCAACTCTTTAGCAATAACAGTGAACATAAGCATGAAACAAACCACGGGGCCTCCTGCAGGTGGAGGGAAAAACTACGCCAGCACACTCCCCGTCTGACGTCCGTTGGATGTCACCATTAACTCTTGGGACTAATATCTTTGGTGGTATTTTGCCAGAGGAGTACAGTCTCTGTAACCGCTCTCGAATTTAGATGTTCCTCCTGAAGCCACCTTTACTTCAATCTTTCTGACTCTTCTGTCTTGACTTGAAAAGGTCGCAGCCACGACCCCCATGGGCAAGTGGTTTCTTTTAGGACAAGATCTCCCTTTTGTTGCTTTGGACTCCCTGATCGCCATTTTCTTGGCGTGTCGGCAAGTACTGCGTTTTCCAGCGGTGCCAGAAGATGTTAGAGAGATGTTACACCTGTCTCCATTGACGCCTGGACAAGTCATCATTGTTGAAGTTTCCAGGAAGTGGAGGTGGCAATCCAGTTTTTTGTGTGAGGAGAGTAGTAGGTGTGAGAATGAAGGGAGAATCCGGATCAGATGAGACGGGAATGAGCGGTCGAGAGTTCACAATAGCAGTTACCTCTGCAAGAAGGGTCTTGAGGACTTCGTGGGTCTGTACGTGAACTAGGCTGGTAGTTAACATTGAGGCCAGTATGCGTTTCACAATCCCAATCATGCGCTCCCAACTTCCTCCCATATGAGAGCCATGAGGAGGGTTAAAGTGCATTCATTCTTGGATAAGGAGTCCTGTATTTCCTGGTTGTCGCAGTGTCTTGAGGTTATTATGAGTTCCTTACATTCTCCCAGGAAGTTGGTTCCACAGTCTGACCTCAGCTCCACGAATGGAAATGAATCGTCGCAAGGCATTGATGAAACTGGATGAATCCATGGTCTCGATGACCGCAACGTGAATGAAGATGATAGCCCAGCGTTTACTGTTGGCAAGGCCTCCACGTGTTCTGCGAGAACTAACTGACCACGGTCCAAAGACATCAACTCCAACATAAGTAAACGGGGGGCACACTGTCACGTGGTCGATTGGCAGGTCTGACATTTTTTGTGTTTCTGTGTTCCACCGGAGCTTACGGCACGTGACGCAGTGGTAAATGACTGAGCTGATGCTGCACTTTCCATCAACAATCCAGAAGCCAGCCGATCTCACGGCACCCTCTGTAAATTGGCGTCCCTGATGCTGTACTTGATGGTGGTAGTGCCGAATCAGTAGAGTGGAAAGATGGTGATTGCCGGGTATGATGATGTGATGTGCTTCATCAGTTTGCATGTTGGCTTGTGAGACGCGACCTCCCACTCTGAGGCAGTCTGCATTGTCTTTGAAAGGAGATAGTTTACTGAGGTTACTTTGCTTAGGACTCTACTTTTTGGCTTGAAGACATGGGAAGATGTCAGGATAGGTCTTGTGTTGAAGACCGCTCAGTATAAACCTTTTTGCTCTACTGTAGTCCTCTGGGCTGAGGCATTTGCAGATATGCCAGCCGTGGCACTTTTCTCCATAGGTGCTCCCCTTGTTGCATCTTGTGATATGCCTGAGCCTTGCTATGGTTCTCAACAATGATTCCCAAATAGAGAATGACTCGAAGCGTCTTGGATCAAAGACGGTGTCTGTGAGATGAGTTGCAAAAGATGTAACTGTGGGACGAATCTCAGGGTCTGATTCAGGATTGACTCGATCAAAAGGAGATTCCGTTTCTTCCATGTTTGATCTCAGTAGGAAATCTGGTCCTTTAAGCCATGTGCTTGATGTGAGCTATGTTGGCTGGGTTAAGATCTGTAGGAACATAGTTCCCTTGTTCTGGATTGGATGATTTTCGAATTCTCTGTACCCGGTTACACACGTAGACGTAGAATCTTCTTTATTCGTTCTGTATGTATCCAAGTACAACATTATTGTCAGTGAAGAATCTTTTAGAATGGAATGGTGCATCAATCTCTTCTGAGACAATGTTTGCAATCTCAACAGAAAGAACGGCTGCACATAGTTCAAGCCTGGGAATTGTTATTTCTTGTTGTGGAGCTAGTTTCTCCTTGCCAAACATGAAACACACTTCACTCTTGTTTTCGAAACCTGTGAGCTTGACGTAGGCTACAGCAGCAATCGCTTTAGTAGAGGCATCACAGAATATACAGAGCTCCCTTTTTACTGTGCCACAGAAGGATATGGAGGTGTACATTCTTGGTATTCTGACTTCTTCAAGATGCTTCAGAGAGTTTTTCCACATACTCCACTCTTCGAGTAGCTTTTCCGGAAGTGGATCATCCCATAGACATCTGCCTTTGATGCTGACTGGAGCCGCGAAGCCAAGAGGGTCGTATAAGCTGTTGACTATGCCCCTCTGCGAGTGTACGGTTTCTCGGCTGTAGATACCTGAAAGGTGAACTCATCTATTGCAATGCCCCAGCTTATTCCAGGACTCCTTTGTATGGGTGGAAGGTCTGATCCTAGGTCGAGATTCTTCAGACCGTCTTGTGTTATCGGCAATCTTGTGTAAATGGAGATTGGATGAGGCTAGAGTTTCTTGAGCCCTTTGCATAACGGTAATGGCTTCAGTGCTTGATGGGAAGGAGACGAGACAGTCATCCACGTAGAAATGGCGTTCCACCAGACGTGTGGTTCTATCCTCCTTTTCTTTGTCTTCTGATGCCCTTCTGAGTCCATAGGTAGCAACTGCGGGCAATAGACTGTTACCAAAGACATGTACCGTCATACGGTACTCCACTATTGGCTGGTCCATGTCGTTGTTCTGATGCCAGAGAAAACGCAGAACGTTCCGATGGTCCGCTCTTACCACAAAGCAATGGAACATTTGTTTGATATCAGCCGAGACAGACACTTTTTCTTCGCGGAGTCGCATCAGCACACCCAATAGGCTGTTATTGAGATTGGGCCTAGTGAGGAGGACATCATTAAGTGATACTCCATTGTGTTGTGCGCTTGAGTCAAAGACGACCCGTAATTGGTCCAGTTTGCAGGGGGTGGTACACTCCAAAGAAGGGAAGGTACCATTCTTCTTCTTTGTTGAGAGGCGGAGCTATTTCTGCATGACAGTTGTCAAACAACGTTTGCATAAAGTCCTGAAATTGAACTTTCATGTGGGGGCGTTTGTTCAGCATGTGGCGTCCTGAAATGAGGCTTGTTGTTTGTAAGGCGTGGCCTGGGTGAGCGGAAAGGTAGTGGAGCAACCCAACTGTTTGCACTGTCCTGGTAGACTTCCTTATCCATTATCTGCAAGAAGATGACTACAACTGAATCTTTTTCTACAATTATCTGCAAGAAGGCTCTTGCAGATAGATGTTTTCTTTTGAAGACGCTAGCACTTGCAGGCTTGTGAGTTCCACCTAAGCAAACGTTTCCAATGATGACCCATCCTAGAGCTAGCTTCTGCGCAAAAGGTGCGTTTGGAGGTCTGTTGCATTGGTCAAGAACTTTGTGAGCTTGGATATCATCCCTCCCAATAAGAAGCAAAATGTGAGCGTTGTGGTCAAGATCTGGGATTTCAGCTGCAATTTCTTGAAGGTGAGAGCGGTGTCGGGCAGCTTTAGATGTGGGAATCTTGTTGCGATTGTCGGGTAGCATATCGCACTCCATAAGTGTCTGGAGCTCTAGACGTGACTTGCGATCTGCTGATTCCACAATGAAGTTGCATGCTCTTCTACCTGTTGCTTCCTCCAATCCAGCGCAGGTTCTCAGTTTATATGGGAAGGAGTTCTTGTTTATGCCAAATGTGTCAAAAAACGATGATCTTGCAAGCGATCTGTTGTTTTGATCATCCAAGATAGCGTAGGCTTTGAGTTTCTTCTCTGGGGAACTCTTGGGGTAAATGGACACAAGGCGGATCTTGGCACATGATAACTTTCAACTTCACTTCCACAGACTTGTGTGCACGTAGAGATAGCTGTGGGCAGTGCTATGCTGGGCTCCCCACCGTTGACTATTGCGGGCTCTGTAGTGGTAGTTGACGGCGCGGGTCCTGGATGAAGAGCTGCAATGTGAGATTTAGAGCAACATTCTGTACAGAATATCTCTGCCTTACACTCCTTTGCCTGGTGGTTTGTGGAGGCACAACATTTGAAGCATATCATATTCTTCTTGAGACCCTGTGCCTCAAGGGGCATCTCTCTGAAAGCTCTGCATTTTTTGAGTGCATGAGGTTTTTTGTGGATAGGACATTCTTTATTTGGGTCCTCAACATTTGTGTGAGTTGTTTTTGGCTCTGCGCTGACTACTTCGGTCCTGATTACTGAGATGGGTTCTTTTTTAGCCTGCCAAAAATTTGTTCATTTTGTACAGAGCAGGAGGTGGCTGCACGGAATGCCTAAAGCTCGGGTCATTGCGCATTTTTGCCTCTCTGCTTATGAAGGCCACAAATACAAAGAACGGTGGAAATGACACACAATGTTCCTCTGTGTATTTAGACCCGTCATCCACTTCTCTTGTATGCCGAATGGCAGTTTTTCCTCTGCTGGTTGAATGCCTCTTGCTCTGTCGAGGTACAACAGGCCTGGGATGTACCCTTCGCTCTTTGCGGCTTCGATCTCCAATAGCAGGTCCTGCAGTTCTGATGATGTGGATCTTTGTTTGAGATTTTTGGAAAATTTCCCAATCTGTCGAGCAGTGACTTTTCTAAAGCTTCAGGAGAGCCGTAGCACTCGAGTCCTTCCCAGACTTTAGCAAGTCCTTCGGAGGGATTGTTTGTATACACTACTCTTAGGCGATATGCATATTGAACAGATTCTGCTCCAAGCCATTTGATTATCAAATCAAGTTCCTCACTGGCAGTTGGACTCAAGTCACAAATTACATTTTCAAATGAAGATTTCCATCCCCAATAATCTCCCGCTGTGTCACTGAGACCACCAGTGAGCAACTCGCGTCTTGCAGGGAACTTGGCTATGTCGGATATGTCGTCTTGTTTTGTACATACATTACGTTCAACTCTTAGTGATGCACCTGGTGTCGATTTCTGCATGGAGATTCTTTTGGGAGACTGGAAAAGGTTTTCATGTTTGTTTGGCACAGAGTGGTAGAGGGACGTATTCTTTTAGATTCTGGATCTCGTTTTGGTGGATGGAATGTGACGTTCGGTGTCGGCATCGCATTGTACTCTGTGTGGTCAGGTGTAGCATCTTTGAGGATGAGTTGATCTTTTACATAGATCGATGTGCGCACCAGTGTGTCAACTTCATGAGGCACCCACTCACAGTCTTCTCCAAGGTCGTTTGCTGCTGCCTCGAATACGATTGCCTCCGCATGCGCTGCTTCTGCGTCATACTCCTGCTGGAGAGCCGGTAATGTGGCCTCCAGGCACATTTCCTCCACTTTAAGCTCTGCTTTCTTAACTTGTTGCTCAATTTCCTTTTTAGCATATTCGCCTCTCTTTTACATGCTGCTCTGGCTTTGGCACGAGCATTTGGAGCAGCCATACTTGCAGATGACCTACTTGAGCTTTTGGATGCATGTGATTTCTCTGAGCCGAAAGATGCCGCTTTGTTTTCGCTTCCCTCGGACATGGTCGATGAAGCTGTGCAGATACAGCTATGCAGATAGATAAACTCCTCGACAAATGACAGGTGCATTGTCCACTTTTATTGACGTTTCCTTCGCATCTTCTGTTCTGTAGTGAACAGAAGAAGTGAAACTACAGAACAGAAGAAATAAACAGTATTTAGGCTGTATACTTGTCCAAAAATACACATTTGATAGTTTAACCTAGCTAACATGGATGAAAAACTAGACATAACAAAAGCACTATTTTTAGTGCAAATCTTCACAAATCGTAACCAATATGGTCTCGAAGACTCTTAATCAAACATAAATACTTACAAGCAATTCTTTCTTTAACACGACAAATGAGGATGGGTGCAATTACATCAGGATAACATGTTTAGTAGCCATTAGTCAACGTGTGCTGCATGTCTAACTCTTCAGCAATAACAGTGAACATAAGCATGAAACAAACCACGGGGCCTCCTGCAGGTGGAGGGAAAAACTACGCCAGCACACTAGTGAACTCCAAACGGGATTGCTGCCGCAACTCCTGTGCATTATTGTAATCATAATTATTTGATTATTTGATTTCAAAATTAATTCATTTGTTTACTGGGTAATGGTTTGATTAAGCATTGAAAATCTGAACCTAGACTTTTGTTTTTTCTTCCTAAATTTTTCTGTGGCTCAAATACCTGACCTTCAATGGCGATGATTATCTTAAATAAGCTGACAGTTGACTATTTTGTAGAGTTCGATGTCATCAATGAGTGAGTAGGAAACGCAATTTCAACCACGTCGTCTTTACAGCAGACATTTAGCTCCGCCTTCATTGCAGCCGTCAACTCTCGTCGATCACCAGGCGAGGCACAGCTAAAGATGATCGCACCTAGTGAACAGCTTGTGTCTTTTTAATGTAGAGCGAGATCTTCAGCCAATCCTCTGTAAGTAAAGCATGGTTTGAGCACGCGGCAAAGCAGAGGTCAGACTTTATTGGGAAAAAAATGAAAGCCATTTTTTAAATGTTGAAAAATGTAATCTTTAGATTGACCATCATCTTGTCTCCTCCTGCCTCACTCCTCTCCGCTTTCTTTGCTGTGTCTCCTCTGTGGCTGGGACACATCTGGATGTTCCTCTGGGGTTGAGAGACTCTGGACCTGTTGAATTATTCATCTCCTGCATAATTAAGGCAGTTGACAGACTATTTCCTCCCCCAGAAGGACACTGTGAGGTGGATTATCAGGGCCCTCATCTCCAGGGGCATTTATTGTCTAAGGTCTGTTCCCTGTCAGCTCATTTGTACGTATTTAGGACCAAATATGGCTCCATAGTGTGAGAGGAGCTCAACTAAGTCACACCGAGGAGGTAGGAGTATGGATAATTTGTTTAATCATTTTCATTTTTTTTCAAATTTTGCTAGGGAATGTTATTAATTTTTTAACCCTTGCAATGTTTTTGTTTTCAGTTGCTTAATGCTGAGAGCTGAATCCATCCAATCTAATTCATCACAATTGTCGAAAAACCGTCTTGCTTAACTATAAATCCCAGCCACAGAAAAAAAAGGCCAATAGTAAACAGCTTCTGTACTCTCACAATCGAATCGACTGCTAAGGCCTTTGGCCCTGCATTAAATTTGTTTTTTCACTGTGAATTTCACATAACATTTTGACTGTAGAATTTGAAGGTTTGAACTGAGAAAAGCACATTGAAAATGTCAGAATGAAACCTGTTTTTTCAGAGTAAAAAAATTCTGTGCAAAAATTCACAGAGGTAAAGAAGGTCACAATCCCAGGTCTCTCCTGGTACACCTGGTGAACCGGTTCTCCAAGTCAATCTGGTACTGCATGGTAAACACAAGAGTGAAAGTTTAGTCATGTGTATTCTGCAAAGGTCACATAGTCAAATTTTAGTGTTCACCCAGGAGTGTTCGATTGTAGAAAAAGACTCAAGTATAGTCATCTAGACACTGACACGACGTTTTGACTTTCACCCCAAAGTCATTCACAATCTGCGGATCTGGTTGGAGAACTAGATATTTATCCTCCTCTGTAATGCGTGTGGGTTGTCAATCTATTTGTTTACACTGCCTAAGTTTCCTTGAGACTTTTTAAAACAAAAATAGCCTCCTTAACTCCTCTTTCAAACCATCTCTTTTCCATGCTTAGAATCTTCACCTCACTGTATTCAAAAGTGAGGTGAAGAAAAGTGTTGTTTGTGGCTTTTAGATGCGGTCTTTTGGGGCTGTTTGGTCTCACCTATGTAACGCTCTTTAAATTTTTCTCACTGAATTGCTTTGTTTTTGAGTAGGCATCGATGAACCAGTTTCTATCTTGAAGTGTTGCCCAGTTTAAAATAAACAGGAATGTCACGTTGTCTAAAAATCCTTTGTAGTTTTTCATACAGTCCAGACACATAAGGGATAAATACTTTTCACTTTGTTGAGAGCCCAAGTGGGGTAACCACAGGCCCAGAGAGCCTTCTGGACATGTTTTTCCTGCTTTCTCTTACTCTGATCTTGTTGGCACTTTTGTTTGTGCTGTAGTGGCTGGTTAGAGTCAAAGAGCAAGTGTGTGTTGGTTTCATGTATATATTTCTATCTGTAGCATCCCATCCTGAGTAACTAGATATATCTGAAGAATTGAAGATCCTCTACATTTTTTATGTTAAAAGCCCAATAAAACATAATAAGAATTGTAATTCAAATCAATGACTACTTCAGTAAAGAATAGTCTAAATATTATTATTATTTGTTTTTTTTTATTAAATGAAATGTCTGTTGATGCTACATTGTATAGGTAAGATTGCTGAGTTTCTCAAATATTAGTTAGAGATGTTTTGGTTTAAAGTGTTGAAAACAAAAAAAGTAAAAACAACAAAACATAACTTCCAGTGGTTTAATGACAAGGGGGAAATATAAATTTTTTAAAAGCTCCTTTCTTTAAAACAGCATAGACATAGAAATGTAGCCAATGGTTGACCAATATCCCTTCTCTTCTGTTCCCAGTAAGCACTGAGTGCAGGGCGGGGCAGTGGGACAGACCCCCTCTTTCCATCTCTCTCTTTATATGGTGTCCTTTTAATTGGAGCGAGCTGGAGGAGATTACACAGGAGCCACACGAGTGGGGGAAGAGATGGAAAGACATCAAACGCACAGCTTATACTCACTCCAGGACAACTTACCCAAAAGGACTGAAGAGGAAATCATCCACTACTACAGCTACTACTATTACCACTACTATTAGTAGTTCTGCTACTTTCAATCAAATCAGTCACATTATATGCGTATAGCACAATTCATACAAAATGCAATTCACAGCCAAATAAAATAAAATTACAATACAATATAAAATCCCAGTACTAGGACTTTAGTAGCTCTACCCCGAGTGTACCTGAATACTGGCCAGGCCTGGTAAGTATGTCCAGGTACACTAGGTTTTTGCTCAAACAGAGCAGGAGAGTTTCAAGATGCATTATCCTGAGTTTGTGAATTCACACATTTTTGGAGAATTGATCTCACTGCCCGAGGTTTGTTAGTGGAGGCAACGAGTAGTACAAGTCTGTGTCTGAGGGTCTAAAACTGGGCTTATACTTTTTTACATTTTAAGACGTTCCAAATGATTCCCACGGTCACACTGTGCAATTGAATGTCATAAGAGGAAAACCAAGTTCACAAGGGGGGTGTTGTCACTGTGGACGGATTCCATGACCTGCTCACACTGGCCCTCATTTATCAGCATTGCGGTGAAAATGGTTTTATATGTTTATATGTATACAGTACGCATGAGCAGCTGGTGCTAAAACCAGCGGAGAAGCTCAGGAACCCGGTCAGATGAAGGGGAGTGACGTGATGTGGTTCAGCGTCTCTGGTCCAGGCTGATGCGTACGACTCATATCCAAATGATTATTATGAAGTCAATTAATGCTGTTGTAAACCCATGATATTAACTTGGGATGAATTTTAAATCTATGAAAAGTACAGCCTTAACAAAGAAAAAGTAGGCCTGTCTATAAGGAATCTACTAAATTACGGTAATTTAATTGCATTTTTGTAGTTCAACTGAATGACAAACAGATTAAGGGGGAGTACATTTTGTGCCATTAAAAGGGTTTTACTGTGCAGTTTGGAGTTTGTTTGAAGTGGGACTTGTGGTAAAATTTGTGGACACGACAACATTAATAAATCCCAAAGATTTGCCTAATTTTGGTTATACATCAAATACATGCACTGATTTGGTTGTACGGAAGTCTCCACTATCTTCTGGGCATTGAATTCCAGGTTGTTACCACAGAACCAGGACACCAGCTGGTCCACCTCCCTCCTGTAGACGGACTCATCCTTGTCCGAGATGAGCCCGATGAGGGTGGTGTCATCCGCAAACTTGATCAGTTGTACGGAGTCGTGGCTGGAGATTCAGCAGTTTGTGTAGTCTGTTCTGATAGTCCGAGTGTCTGAGACATTCTTCCTCAGCCGCACGCACTGCCTCCGATCCGTCAGGAAGTCAGTGAGTCAGGCATGTTGCCCTGGGGGAGCGTGTCCTGGAGCAGAGCAGGGAGGATGGTGTTGAATGCAGAGCTGAAGTCCACAAACAGGATCCTGGCATAGGTTCCCAGTGAGTCCAGATTCTGCAAGATGAAGTGGAGTGCCAGGTTGATGCCGTCGTCTATAGACCTGTCGGCTCTCGAACCTGGAGTAGAAGTTCCTTGGCTAGTTTTCAGTCGTCTGCAGTGTGGGGGGCTTTAGGCTTGTAGTTGCTGAGAAGCTGGAGCCATCTCCACACAGTTGCTGTTAGAGAAATGCTGCTCCAGACGTGTATTGTACTTAGATCTAGCTCTCGACTCCTGCCTGCTAAATCCATACTTTGCATTTTTGGAAAGCCCTTTTTGTCACCAGCCCTGTGTGTTGCCTCCTTCTGCTGCTTAACCGTTTAGGTGTGAACCAGGGTTTGTCATTGTTGAAAGTGACTTTGATATGTGATGGTATAATGCTGTCCTCACAGAATCGAATATATGACATCACACTGTCCTTGTACTTATCCAAACTATCTGCGGCAGCTCTGAAAACCTCCCAGTCTTTAATATCCAAACACGAACGTAGCTCCTCCACTGCCTCATTGGTCCACTCCTTAGAGGGCCTCACTACAGGTTTGGAGAGATTCTGCCTCTGTCTGTACGTGGGCATCAGGTGGACCATTTAAACATAATGGTGTACGTCCTGTTTCAGAGAACATAGACATCAGACTCACCAGTATGTACAAGGCGCGGGAGAGACGTGAGCAGTGACCGAATGTGTGTCTCTGGAGGTTTGAGACCATGTGACCAGAGGAGCTCATCAGGCAGAGTGCTCTTTAGATCACAGTGAGTGAGAGAGAGCGAGAGAGAGAGAGAGAGAGAGAAAGGATGGGGGGATTGATGGAGGAGAGCTCATCAGGCTGAGTGCTCGTCTGCTCACAGAGAACAGGCCTATGTGCGGCTGCTGCTGCTGCTGCTGCACTTTACACAGAGATAAGAGCTCTGTTTGATTTCAATCAGCTTCAAATCTACCATCAATGACATTCTCCTGGAGTCTGTTGCTCTGTCAGCGTGTGATTGAAACTGTTGTTTGAATGAGTATGTGTGAAAGTGCGTGTGCGTGCATGCGTGTGTGCTGGATGTATAAATGTGAACATAAATGCTCTGCAGTACAATATAATGCAAGTGAATAGGAAAAATAATGACAAAATTTTAACTTTTTTGTAGCTTAGGCATATATTATTTAATCAATTCCAGTAAAAATATATATTCATCATTTAATGTTTTTGTTTATAGAAATATCACAGATTTATTTTTTTATTTTGTATTTTTTAATAAATCTGATATTTTTCTGAATTATTTTCAAATCTGAAAAAATAATAATCTAGTGCCAACCCCTGCTCTTCTAGTGTCCAAGGCAAGATTTCTTATGGCGCCATCCACTGTAACACGGTAATATTTGGGTATTTACAGTTGTAAATGTCTTAATAATTCATTATGACTTCCTCCTTCCGAAGAGTGCAGACGCTTTCCTGCTTCCTCCTGCTTGCTATAGCTGCTTTCCTTATTTATTTAGCGTTTTAATCAGTTTTTGTCTTCCAAACATTTTTAATTATGACTTTTTTTTTCTTTTTTTTTAAGTAAACCAAAGATTTTAAGAGCATTTTTCGAGTTTTAATCAACAAATCTGACGAGCTATGTCCTGGAGAAGGGAAACAATCTCTTGTGAACGCTATTGGAAATATCAACAAGAAATTCATGAGCTACAAGCACGGATATTTGCTTTGGAATCAGAAAAAGGACTGCAACTGTAATTGCACAATACAATTCTAGTGTCATCTAGTGGTAAGAAGTCCACATTTTTTACAAGAAAAACAGCTACTTTCAACCTAAACCGGACTGACTCTGTGTTGGCACAATCTTGGTGCAAAGCCGAAGCGATACAAAGATAATGTAACGTCAACTAAAATACAGCTTACAAACAGATTTTTACCACTTTCAAAGACTGAAGTAAATGAACAAAGGAAAAATGGGAGACATGACGTGGCGAAAAGGCAGACAGAAACAGAGAGAGAATCTGTACCAAACGTCAAGGTCGTCTTGATCGGGGATGGTGCGATAAGTCACGTGATGCATGAAAAAATGAAAACACATTATTTTCCCAGCGCCATAATCACTAAGATTACTTCACATATTCCTGATGTTTTGGCCACATATCAAGGAGCTGAACAGCTGTGCATGTCGGTGCAGTGGACATACGACGCGAAGAGACTGAAGTTTTGAAAAGAGACTTCTTGGAGTTATTCGACGTGTTTGATAAAATGGAAATCAAAACATTCATAAGTGAACCTCTTCCAAACATCGACAGGAAGACAAACAAGTTTAGCCGGTTGCTTCAGCTGAACACATGGCTGTCCGAAGATTGTGCACCAAGAGGATTGCACTACATTGAGAATTTCTGTCTATTCTGGAAACGAGAGGACCTGTTTAAAAGGAATGGCCCACACCTATGCAGAGGTGGAGTGAGGGTGCTGACAGAAAACCTCCTCCTGCTCTGAGGCATTGGACTGGGCAAGGGTCCTTCCCAGCCATCTTGAATATCTGATCAAATCAGACATTAAGATGGCTCCACTCACTCCCAATATAATAAGATCAAGAGTTCTAACGATAATTAACTCTCCCCTGATTGCTGCTATACAGACAAAAACTGCCCCACCTAAACCCACCCGCCTTTCACCTAATATCTCCCATAGCTAGGGTGCACTGGGTCACAGCGTTGCGGGACTTATAGTCATAATAAAAATCAAACCAACCCAGGGCCCTGTGTAAAAATGCGAGTCAGGCTCCCCAATCTGAGAAATTTGATTCATATCCCCTCCAAAAAGATAACGCCCAGTCCCACTGAAACTAGTCTGAAACTTGCTGTGCTAAATGTCAGATCCTTATATAACAAATAATTCTTAATTAATAATTCTATTTCTTCTTATAATCTTGATTTTATGTTTTTAACTGAAACATGGATTGACAAAAACACAGGAAATTTAAGTTTGAATCTGAAACACGAGAAAACAAAAAGGGAGGTGGTGTGTGTGCTTTTGTTAGGGATGAAGTAGTTACCCACAGGTTGTCTTTTGGGGTGTTTTCCACATTTGAATACGCATCCTTTAAAATTGAGCGAAAACAGTCTCCATCCATTCTCTTTATTGTTTTATACAAGCCTCCCCAGCACTGCCAAAGTTGTATTGATGATTTTACTGAGATGCTTTCAGTCGTATGCACAGACTTTGATGGTTTGGTCGTAACAGGTGATTTCACCGTTCATGTTGATAATATTTGTGACAGAAATGCGAAAGAGCTTCATGCTGTCCTTGAAACCTTCGGTCTTTCTCGGCACGTGAGTGGCCCCACCCACAGCAGAGGGCACACTTTAGATCAGCCATGTCAAACATACGGCCCGTGGGCCGGCCCCGGCCCGTGGATGATTTAATCCGGCCCGGCATACATGTATGAGTATGTCAAAAAAAGTTGTGATTTTTTAAAAAATAAATACAAACCAAATGCTCCCTCCGGCCTCTAGAGGGCAGTAAATGTGTAAATCTGGCCCTCCAGACGTTTTAATCTGGCCAGCCAAACATTTCTAATTTATATTCAATCATTTCCGATAGACCTATAGCATTTTTATCGCTGGAACTACACGTCCCACAATCCTTTGCAGCGGCCTGCCCCTCCCACCACGCTGCTGTGCGCTGCCCGGTGCAAGTGCCAGGTCTTTTAGAAGTGCCAACGCGTGTGGCGCACTTTTACAGATTTGAGCAGAGGTCCTAACCAGGAAAGAGACGTTTTTGGGAAACACGTGGAAGAAAGAAAGGAGACTGTTTTGTGGACATTAGAGCGGCGCTAAAAGTGGCGCTAATGTGGAAGCTAACAACAAGAAAACAAACTTCTGTTGATGACAGCTCTGTGAGGAAAAACATTCAAACTCAGGTGCAAAACCTGGACAGATCATGAGCCACAGGTAAAAAACACAGTTCAGAATGTAATAAAGTATGAACTGTGTCCACACTAATGGGAAGCTGTGAATACAAACACAATGCAGCTCTCATTTGGTTCACCACATGAATAATCTGTCACTAAAATCATCTTAAACTATAAAAATAGTGAGAATCATATTGAGTTTGTGCAGCAACAACCAACAGATCTTGTGATACTCAAACATTTCATATCAGAAATCATATCACAAGTCCATGTTCCTTGTTTCCCTACCTTGCTGCTGCTGCATGAATATGGACTCAGGGTCCACATAGAACTATTACTATAAAGCTATATAACATTTCTTATATTTTTTTATTGTTTTATTTTTTACATTATGTTCGGCCCGCGACCCAAGCCTGAGCGTCGAAAAAGCGGCCCCTACGGCCCAAAATGAGTTTGACAACCCCTGCCCTAGGGGGTGACACACTAGGCAGACGACAAAAGACACATGAACTTCGACATTACAAGGGTTAGAGACAATACTCTACTGTATACTTTAGAAATCACTAAATCACAACGTTGTTGCAATAGTATATGTTAACATTAGGGTTAGAGTCAGGGGGTCGGAGTTACCGCATACAGCGCAGAAGCTCCAGAAAAGCCTCAAATCCGTCGAGAAACTTTGAGGCGCAGATCATGCACTCCAAGTCTGAAGTGCGACTGATCAGAACATACCTGATAGAAAAACAGAGCCAGGGTTAGACCAGGTTGGACCAGGAGTAGACCAGGAGTAGACCAGGGTTAAAACCAGGAGTAGACCACGGGTTAAACCAGGGTTAGACCAGGTCTTAGACAGGGTTAGACCAGGGTTAGACCAGGGTTAGACCAGGAGTAGACCAGGGTTCGAGACCAGGGTTCGACCAGGAGTAGACCCAGGGTTAAACCAGATAGACCAGGACCAGGAGTAGACGCAGGGTTCGACCAAGGAGTAGACCAGGGTTAACCAGGATAGACCAGGGTTAGACCAGGAGTAGACCAGGGTTTAGACCAGGAGTACAGGACCAGGGGTTAGACCAGGGTAGACCAGGAGTAGACCAGGAGTAGACCAGGAGGTAGACCAGGAGTTCAGGAGACCAGGAGTAGACCAGGGTTAGACCAGAGTTAGACAGGGTAGACCAGGGTTGGACCAGGGTAGACCAGGTTGGACCAGGTTAGACCAGGAGTAGACCAGGAGTAGACCAGGGTAGACCAGGGAGTAGACAGGGTTAGCTCCAGGAGTAGACCAGGGTTAGCTCCAGGAGTAGACCAGGAGTAGACCAGGAGTAGACCAGGAGTAGACCAGGGTTAATCTCAGGAGTAGACCAGGGTTTAGCTCCAGGAGTAGACCAGGGTTAGCTCCAGGAGTAGACCAGGGTTAGCTCCAGGAGTAGACCAGGGTTAGCTCAGGAGTAGACCAGGGTTAGCTCCAGGAAGTAGACCACAGGGTTAAGCGCCAGGAGTAGACCAGGGTTAGCTACCAGGAGTAGACGGGTTAGCAGGGTAGACCAGACCAGGAGTAGACCAGGAGAAGCAGGGTTAAACCAGGAGTCCAGGAGTAGACCAGGGTTAAGCAGACCAGGAGACCAGGAGTAGACCAGGGTTAAGACCAGGAGTAGACACAGGAAGTAGACCAGGTTAGCTCCAGGAGTAGACCAGGGTTAGAAACAGGAGTAGACGCAGGGTTAAACAGGAGTAGCACGCAGGGTTGACGGGTAGACCAGGGTTAGACCATGAGGTAGACCAGGAGTAGACCAAGGGTTAGCTCCAGAGTAGACCAGGGTAGCTAGGAGTAGACCAGGGTTAGCCCAGGAGTAGACAGGGTTAGCTTCCAGGAGTAGACCAGGGTTAGCTCCAGGAGTAGACCAGGGTTAGCTCCAGGAGTAGACCAAAGGGTTACTCAGGAGTAGACCAGGGTTAGCTCCAGGAGTAGACCAGGGTTAGACCAGGAGTAGACCAGGAGTAGACCAGGGTTAGCTCCAGGCCTTTACTTTGCTTCATTATTAATATTGGAGATCAAGCAAATAGAAACTGCTGGGGATGAGAGCCGGTTCAATTCTTCTTATTGATGCCAATCAGATCTTCACATGCTTAATCCCCTGCACATGTTTATTTGTAATGCAGTGTAATAAGATGAGCTGCGTAAGCCCCGCCCACCAGGCAAGACCTCCTGATAATAAACTGTCCTGCCTTGGACCCATCTGTGACAGGCCTGGCAGCACCCCTGTCATCCCCCTGTCCTAAGACCATCCCTGGGTCCCCCCTGTGTCCCCCCTGTGTCCCCCGTCGTCTAAGACCATCCCTGGTCCCCCCGTGTGTCCCCCCTGTGTCCCCCCTGCCCTCAGACCAGCCCTGTCATCCCCCTGTCCTAAGACCATCCCACTGAGAGGAACTCTTCCCCGCACAAACCTGTGTCACACAAGTTCATCCTCTCCTGCTACACCAAAAAAGCCCCCCCACCTATCCCCCCTCGCCTTTCACCTGGTATCTCCCATAGCTCGGATGAACTGGTCTCAGCGTTGCCGGGACTTATAGTCATAATAAAATTCTAACCAAACCCGGGGCCCTGTGTAAAAAACAGCCCCCCCTAGTGCTATTTCTGTAGTCACATCACACAGATGGGAAAACAAAATGCGAGTCAGACTGTCCAATCTGAGAAATGTGATTCATATTCCCTGTAAAAAGATAACGCCCAGTCTCACTGAAACTAGTCTGAAACTTGCTGTGCTAAAGGTCAGATCCTTATGTAACAAATCATTCTTAATTAATAATTTTATTTCTTCTTATAATCTTGATTTTACGCTTTAACTGAAACATGGCTTGACAAAAACTATATGTCTATGTAATTCCTATTGTATCAAATTCTTTTGTATTTTACTGACTTCCCGGCCAGGACAGCTTTCTCTTGAAGGGATGATTAAGTTTAACTTAACAATTCCCAACCCTAGTATCCGCAGTGATCACAACAGAAAAGGCTGTTGTTTTTTAAAATCACCTCTAACGCACACGAAAAAATGTTTTGGGTTTGTTCTGCGCTCTAAGCTTTTTTGCACATCTTTCTAATGTGGTTTTTAACTGCAAATGGCAAATAAACTAAACTTGACAACATTTTGTAGTGAACACCAAATATTTGATTGTGCCACAGTAAAATATGAATATTTGGTTGGTGATTTCTAAATATACAATGTAATGGTGAATATAGCCTTAGTATTGTGTGTTTAGATGCTGTGAATACAAAACTAAAATGATTAGAAACAGAGCCTGGAACCCTGCTGGATCTGGTCCGTACTTCAGGTCCCCGATGAGGCTCTGGACTCGTCCGAACTTAAAGGCCTGCTGCGCCGTGTATCGGTCGAACTGGAACCGGCCCTGAAGGTCTCTGTGTCGCAGATGGTCCAGGAAAGTCCGGATTATCACTGTCATCAGGTTCTGCTCCACCATCAGCATTCGGGCCTGGAATTCAGTCAAGACCGAGTTTAGACCGGGGTTAGATAGGGCCTGACAGAAGATTGGGTTTAGACCGAGTTAAGACTGAGCCTTAAACTAAGACAAGACTAGGGTTAGCGACGAGCTGGCCCCTGTCCAGGGTGTACCATGCCTAAGGCCCAAAGTCACTGGGATAGGCTCCAGTCACCCGCGACCCCTAATGGGAACAAGCGGTAGAAAATGAATGAATGAATGAAAGAAAGACTGGGGTTAGTCCAATTTTAGTCCAATTTTAAACTGCTTTTAGCCCAGTTTTGGGACAGAATAAAAGCGTCTGGGGGAAGCGTCCGGGAGGGGGAAGCGTCCGGAAGGGGGAAGCGTCCGGGAGGGGGAAGCGTCCGGGAGGGGGAAGCGTCCGGGAGGGGAAGCGTCCGGGAGGGGAGCGTCCGGGAGGGGGAAGCGTCCGGGAGGGGGAAGCGTCCGGGAGAGGGAAGCGTCCGGGAGAGGGAAGCGTCCGAGAGTGGGGAGAGGGAAGCGTCCGGAGAGAGGGAAGCGTCCGGGAGAGGGAAGCGTCCGAGAGTGGGGAGAGGGAAGCGTCCGAGAGTGGGGAGAGGGAAGCGTCCGGGAGTGGGGAGAGGGAAGCGTCCGGAGTGGGGAAGCGTCCGGGAGTGGGAAGCGTCCGGGGTGGGGAAGCGTCCGGGGTGGGGAGAGGGAAGCGTCCGGGAGTGGGGAGAGGAAGCGTCCGGGGTGGGAAGCGTCCGGGGAGTGGGGAAGCGTCCGGGAGTGGGGAAGCGTCCGGGAGTGGGGAGAGGGGAAGCGTCCGGGAGTGGGGAAGCGTCCGGGAGTGGGGAAGCGTCCGGGAGTGGGGAGCGTCCGGGAGTGGGGAAGCGTCCGGGAGTGGGAAGCGTCCGGGAGGTCCGGGAGTGGGGAGAGGGGGAAGCGTCCGGGAGTGGGGAGAGGGAAGCGTCCGGGAGTGGGGAGAGGGAAGCGTCCGGGAGTGGGGAGTCCGGGAGTGGGGAGCGTCCGGGAGTGGGAGGAAGCGTCCGGGAGTGGGGAAGCGTCCGGGAGTGGGGAGGGGAAGCGTCCGGGAGTGGGGAGGGGGAGGGGGAAGCGTCCGGGGAGTGGGGAAGCGTCCGGGAGTGGGGAAGCGTCCGGGAGTGGGGAAGTGTGGTCCGGGAGTGGGAGTGTCCGGGAAAGCGTCCGGAGTGGGGAAGTCCGGGATGGGGAGTGGGAAGCGTCCGGGAGTGGGGAGAGGGAAGCGTCCGGGAGTGGGAGGGGGAGCGTCCGGAGTGGGAAGCGTCCGGGAGCGTCCGGGAGTGGGGAAGCGTCCGGAGTGGGGAGAGGAAGCGTCCGGGAGTGGGGAAAGCGTCCGGGAGTGGGAAAGCGTCCGGGATGTTCGGGGAGTGGGGAAGCGTCCTGGGAGTGGGGGGGAAGCGTTGGGAGGGAAGCGTCGGGAGTGGGGGGAAGCGTGCCGAGTGGGAGAGGGAAGCGTCCGGGAGTGTAGGGGGAGGGGAAGCGTCCGGGATGGGGAGGGGGACAGCGTCCGGGAGTGTGGGAGGAAGCGTCCGGGAGTGTCTGGGGAAGCGTCTGGGAGGGAAGCGGGGGGGAAGCGTCTGGGGAGCGGAGACTCACCAGCAGGGGCACAGTGAAGATCTGCACTGAGAGGTCTGTGATGGAAAACTCTCTGTCGTGATCGTCTTTCACGTAATCGCTCTGAAGACGCTCGTAGTTCTGAAGGAAAAAAACACTCAACAGCACGAGGAAGTGTCTGTAGTATTTGTAGTAGTATTTGCAGGCGCTGAGTATTTGCAGTTTCTGTAGTATTTTGCAGTGTCTGTAGTATTGCAGTGTCTGTAGTATTTGCAAGGCTTGTAGTATTAGCTTGTCGTATTCCAGTGGCTGTTAATCCCTCATCTCTCAGGAGGGCTCTCAGCGTAGAAAAAGCTTCAGTTGTTTAATCTGGAGGACCTGATAAGCATCAGACTGGGCGTCCCGCGGGGGTCTCGGCGTCTCTGGTGAAGGGGGTTGTTGACACCCCCTTCACCCTCCCTCACCTCTCCCTTACCTCTCCCTCCTCACTCCGCCTCTTTCACCCCTCCACTCCTTTCTCCCTCTTCATCCCCTCCACCCCTCTTCACCCTCTCCTCTCACCCTTCTCCTTCACCCTCCCACCCCCCCTTTCACCCGCCTTTTCACTTTCTTCTCCTTCTTCACCGTTTTCACCTCCTCCTCACTCACACCCCTCTCCACCCTCCTTCACCCCCTCCTTCACCCCTTCCCCTCCCCTCCTTTTTCCTTCCTCCCTTCACCCCTCCTCCTCTCCTTCCCGTCCTTCTTTCTCCTGTCCTCCCCCTTCCTTCCACCCCTCCTTCACCCCTCCACCCCTCCTTCACACCTCCTTCACCCCTCCTACTCTCCCACCTCTCCTCACCCTCTCCCCTTCACCTCCCCTTCACTCACCCCCTTTCACCCTTCACCTCCTCCCTCACCCTTCCTTCACCCTCACCTCACCCCTCCTTCCCCCTCACCCTTCCACCTCTCCTTCACTCCTCTCCTCACCCCTCCCTCACTCTCTCCTTCACCTGTTTCCCTCACCCTCCCTCACTCCCCTTCACCCTTTCACCTCCCCTTCCACCCCTCCCACCCTCCACCCCTTCCCTCCTCCTCACCTCACCTCTCCCTCACCTCTCCCTCACCCCTCCCCTCCCTCCCACCCCTCCCCCTCACCCCTCCCCCTTCACCCCTCCCTCACCTCTCCTTCACCCCACCCTCACCCCTCCCTCCCCCTTCACCCCTCCCTCACCTCCCTTCACTCCTCCCTCACCCCTCCCTCACCTCTCCTTCACCTGTCCCTCACCCCTCCCTCACTCCCCCTTCACCCCTTCACCTCTCCTTCACCCCTCTCCTCCACCCCTCCCTCACCCTCCCTCACCCCTCCTTCACCCCTCCTTCACCCCTCCCTTCACCCCTCCTTCACCCCTCCCTCACTCTTCCTTCAAACATCTCTTCTCCTGCTCAGAACCTGTGGTTTGTGGCTTTGAGATGAAGATGCGCGGCGCTCTTCTTCTTAAAGCTTCTTTCGGGGCGTTCTGATGCTAATCAGGTACACAGTGAGGAGGGAGTGAAAGTCAGGTCACAATAGGATGTAGATGGCCCACCTCAGGGCTGTTAGAAAAACAAAGAGAGTAGTCTCAACTGAAACCAAAGACTCCCATTATCCGGAGGGCCGCCCTGTGGGCGGGGCTTACACAGTTCCCAGACTCATTTCACAGATTGAGAATGACTCTTGGATGAGAGTTATTTTGTTTTTTCTAAAACAAAGTCCAGATGTATTTGCATTGTGTGTGTAGTATTTGCAGCAGTATTTGCATTGTGTGTAGTATTTGCAGCAGTATTTGCATTGTGTGTAGTATTTGCAGTATCTTTAGTATTATCAGTAATATTTTGTAATAGTTTTTGTACCTGAGCGAAAGTGAAGTGCAAAGACTTTCTTGTACTGAGGATCCATGAGCAGACTGTTCATGAGCAGCTGGTGATACACACTGCGAGCTCCTGCAACACACACACAGTGACACACACACAAAGTGACACGCACGCAAAGACACACACACGCACACACACAGTGACACGCACACACACACAGTGACACACACACACAGACATTTTCAACAAATAAATATCCATATTATTTATGCGTCTTATACTAGTTCTGATAAAGCGCAAGATGATACGTCAGATACTTCAGATACTCCAGATACTCCAGATACTTCAGATACGTCAGATACGTCAGATACGTCAGATACGTCAGATACTTCAGATACTTCAGATACTTCAGATACTTCAGATACGTCAGATACGTCAGATACGTCAGATACTTCAGTACTTCAGATACTTCAGATACGTCAGATACGTCAGATACGTCAGATACGTCAGATACAGATAGTCAGATACGGTCAGATACGTCAGATACGTCAGATACCCTAACCCTGAGAGTTACGTATGTAACTAAGGTTCTACGAATTCCTCCTGTCACTCAGAGGTTTAGGGTTAACCCTTTCAATTAAACAGTAGATTCATATATTGTAAATTATATCTTGAACTCGTGTCTCGACCTTCACTTTGAAGTATAAATACTGATTTTGTCGTGTGTATTGGCAGAAAAGTGGGTGTGGTGATTATTGTGACCTTTCCACATCTTTGAGTCGTTGAGCATAAGTCGGTCCACCAGAGTCCCATCAGAACCCGACTCCAGCGCCACAGTGCACAGAACCCTCCTGAGCCCATCTGGAACACACAAAGACAATAAACAGGCGAAAACATGTTTGCCATTTTTCCAACAGTTCTGAGACATAAGGGACAGAGAGACATGAGGACAGAGAGACATGAGGGACAGAGAGACATGAGGGACCGAAGAGAGACATGAGGGACCGAAGAGACATGAGGGACAGAGAGACATGAGGACAGAGAGACATGAGGGACAGAGAGACATGAGGGACAGAGGAGACATGAGGGACATGAGGACATGAGGACAGACCGACAGAGACATGAGAGACATGAGGGACAGAGAGACATGAGGGACAGAGAGAGGGACATGAGAGAACATGAGGACAGACATGAGGGACAGAGAGACATGAGGGACCGAGAGACATGAGGGACAGAGACATGAGGGACAGAGAGACATGAGGACAGACATGACGAAGAGACATGAGACATGAGGACAGAGAGACCGAGGGACAGAGAGACATGAGGGACAGAGAGACATGAGGGACAGAGAGAGACCTGAGGGACAGAAGAGACATGAGGGACAGAGACATGAGGGACCGAAGAGACATGAGGGACCGAAGAGACATGAGGGACAGAGAGACATGAGGACAGAGACAGAAGAGACATGAGGACAGAGACATGAGGGACCGAAGAGACATGAGGGACCGAAGAGACATGAGGGACAGAGAGACATGAGGGACAGAAGAGACATGAGGACAGAGAGACATGAGGGACAGGAGTCACATGAGGGACAGAGACATGAGGGACATGAGCACAGGAGACATGAGGGACAGAGAGACATGAGACAGGAGAGGACAGGAGAGACATGAGGGACAGAGAGACATGAGGACAGAGACAGAGGGACACGAGCAGAGGACAGAGACACGAGGGACAGGAGACACGAGGGACAGAGACACGAGGGACAGAGACACGAGACAGAAGGACAGAAGAGAATGAGACATGAGGGATAGAAGAGACATGAGGATAGAAGACATGAGGGATAGAAGAGACATGAGGGACAGAAGAGACATGAGGACAGAGAGACATGAGGACAGAGAGACATGAGGGACAGAGAGACATGAGGGACATGAGACATGAGGACAGAGACATGACCGAAGAGACATGAGGGACAGACAGACATGAGGGACAGAACAGAGAGAGACATGAGGAAGAACATGAGGACAGAAGAGACATGAGGGACAGGAGACACATGAGGGACAGGAGACACGAGGGACAGAGGGACACGAGGGACAGAGACAGACAGACACAAGGGGACAGAGGAGACGACATGAGGACAGAGAGACAGAGAGACAGAGAGGGACAGAGAGGACAGAGAGGACAGAGAGACAGAGGACGACAGAAGAGACATGAAGGGACAGAAGAGACATGAGACAATGAGGGACAGAGAAGAGGACATGAGGAGAAGAGACAGAAGAGACATGAGGACAGAAGAGACATGAGGGACAGAAGAGACATGGACAGCAGACAGACATGAGGGACAGAGGACATGAGGGACAGAGGAGACACAGAGGACAGACAGAGGAGGGACAGAAGGGACATGAAGAGACATGAGGGACAGAAGAGACCTGATGAGGAGACATGAAGAGACATGAGGGACAGAGAGACATGAGGGACAGAGACATGAGGGTCTCCACAGGCTGAGAGAGCATTCTGGCCGTGTTTTTCCTCTTTCTCTTGCCCTCTGAGCTGGCGGGCGCCTCTTGCCCTCTGAGCTGTGGGCGCCTCTTGCCCTCTGTGTTGTAGTGTCCTGATCACCTCCAGGTGGCGCTGTAGTGGGTGGTTAGAGCCAAAGAGCAGGCTCTGATCCGTGTGTAGGTTCCTATAGACTTCTGTCTGGAGCTTCCGTCCTCTCTCTCTGATAAGAGGTTCTCCTCAGCATCTTCTCCTCTAAACCTGATGTTCAGGTTCTCCACATTGATGTTCTCTGAGAAGACTTCAGCTCTTGTTTCTTAATTGTCACAAAAGTGTCGTCCACGTAACGGAACCAAAGACTTGGAGCAGAGCCTGAAAAGGAGGTCTGAGCCTTCTTCTCAAAATGCTCCATGTACAAGTTGGCCACGATGGGAGAGACGGGCGAGCCCAAGGCACAGCCTGAAGAAGTGTGCCCGGAACTGAAAGTATGTGGTGTTAAGGCAGATGTGTTCAGGTGTCAGTTTTGGTCCTGTCCTGGAGGTGGCGTCTTCCTGCACCCTCGTCCTAACCGCTGTCACTGCCTCAGAGGTCGGGATGCAGGTGACCTGGTGTCACTGACTGACTGAGCAGAAGATGACCTGGTGTCCCCGACCTGAGCGGGAGATGACCTGGTGTCACCGACCTGAGCTGGAGATGAACCTGGTGTCACTGACCTGAGCAGAGACCTGGTGTCACTGACCTGAGCAGGANAAGCGTCCGGGAGGGGGAAGCGTCCGGGAGGGGGAAGCGTCGGGGAGGGAAGCGTCCGGGAGAGGGAAGCGTCCGGAGAGGGGGAAGCGTCCGGGAGGGGAAGCGTCCGGGAGAGGGAAGCGTCCGGGAGAGGGAAGCGTCCGAGAGTGGGGAGGGGAAGCGTCCGGAGTGGGGAGAGGGAAGCGTCCGGGAGTGGGGAGAGGGAAGCGTCCGGGAGTGGGGAAGCGTCCGGGAGTGGGGAAGCGTCCGGGAGTGGGGAGAGGGAAGCGTCCGGAGTGGGGAGGGAGCGTCCGGGAGTGGGAGGGAAGCGTCCGGGAGTGGGGAAGCGTCCGGGGAGTGGGGGGAAGCCGTCCGGGGAGTGGGGAGAGGGAAGCGTCGGAGTGGGGAGGGGGGGGGAAGCTCGTCCGGGAGTGGGGAGAGGGAAGCGTCCGTCCGGGAGTGGGGAAGCGTCCGGGAGTGGGGAAGCGTCCGGGAGTGGGGAAGCGTCCGGGAGTGGGGAAGCGTCGGGAGTGGGGAAGAGGAGAGGAAGCGTCCGGGAGTGGGGAGAGGGAAGCGTCCGGGAGTGGGGAGAGGGAAGCGTCCGGGAGTGGGGGAGGGGAAGCGTCCGGGAGTGGGGAGAGGGAAGCGTCCGTGGAGTGGGAGTGGGAAGCGTCCGGGAGTGGGGAAGCGTCCGGGAAGTGGGGAGAGGGAAGCGTCCGGGAGTGGGGAGGGGAAGCGTCCGGGGAGTGGGGAAGCGTCCGGGAGTGGGGAAGCGTCCGGGAGTGGGGAAGCGTCCGGGAGTGGGGAGAGGGAAGCGTCCGGGAGTGGGGAAGCGTCCGGGAGTGGGGAAGCGTCCGGGAGTGGGGAAGCGTCCGGGATGGGGAGTGGGAAGCGTCCGGGAGTGGGGAGTGGGAAGCGTCGCCGGGAGTGGGGAGAGGGAAGCGTCCGGGAGTGGGAGAGGGAAGCGTCCGGGAGTGGGGAGTGGGAAGCGTCCGGGAGTGGGGAAGCGTGGAGTGGGGAGAGGGAAGCGTGGGAAGTGGGAGGGGGAAGCGTCCGGGAGTGGGGAAGTGGGGAGGGGAAGCGTCCGGGAGTGGGGAGGGGGAAGCGTCCGGAGTGGGGAAGGAGTGGGAAGCGTCCGGGAGTGGGAGGGGAAGCGTCCGGGAGTGGGGAGGGGGAAGCGTCCGGAAGTGGGGGAAGCGTCCGGGAGTGGGGAGGGGAAGCGTCCGGGAGTGGGGAGGGGGAAGCGTCTGGGGGAAGCGTCTGGGGGAAGCGTCTGGGGGAAGCGTCTGGGGAAGCGTCTGGGGAGCAGGAGACTCACCAGCGATGGCACATGAAGATCTGCACTGAGAGGTCTGTGATGGAAAACTCTCTGTCGTGATCGTCTTTCACGTAATCGCTCTGAAGACGCTCGTAGTTCTGAAGGAAAAAAACACTCAACAGCACGAGGAAGTGTCTGTAGTATTTGTAGTAGTATTTGCAGGCGCTGTAGTATTTGCAGTGTCTGCATTTTAGTGTCTGTAGTTTTGCAGTGGCTGTAGTATTTGCAGTGTCTGTAGTATTAGCAGTCGTATTTCCAGTGGCTGTGTAATCCCTCATTCGTCAGGAGGGCTCCAGCGTAGAAAAAGCTTCAGTTGTTTAATCTGGAGGACCTGATAAGCATCAGACTGCCCGGGGCGTCTCTGGCGCCGGGGGGTCTCTGGCGTCTCTGGTGAAGGGGGGGTGTTGACACCCCCTTCACCCCTCCCTCACCTCTCCCTCACCTCTCCCCTCCCTCACCCCTTCACCCCTTCACCTCTCCTTCACCCCTCCTTCACCCTCCTTCACCCCTCCCTCACCTCCTTCACCCCCCTCCTCACCCTCCTCACCCCTCCCCTTCACCTCCCCTTCACCCCTCCTTCACCCCCTCCTCCTCACCCCCCTTCATCCTCCCTCACCCCTTCACCTCCCCTTCACCCTCCTTCACCCTCCTTCACCCCTTCACCTCCCCCTCCTTCACCTCCCACCCCCTTCACCTCTCCCTCACCCCTCCCTCACCCCTCCTCCCCCTTCACTCCCCTTCCACCTCCTCCTCCTTCACCTCTCCTTCACCCCTCCTCACCTCTCCCTCACCTCTCCCTCACCCTCCCTCTCCCCTCCCTTTACCTTCCCTCCCCTTTCTTCCCCTCACCCCTCCCTCCCTCACCCTCTCCTTTCACCCTCCCCCTTCACCTCCCCTTCACCCCTCACCCCTCCCTTCACCTCCCCTTCACTCCCACCTCACCCCCTCCCTTCACCCTCCCACTTCCCTCCCTCCCCCTCCCTCAACCTCTCCTTCCCTGTCCCTCACCCCTCCCTCACTCCCCCCTTCCTCCTTCACCTCTCCTTCACCCCTCCCTACCCCTCCCTCACCCCTCCTCACCCCTCCTTCACCTCCTTCACCCCTCCCTTCACCCCTCCTTCACCCCTCCCTCACTCTTCCTTCAAACATCTCTTCTCCTGCTCAGAACCTGTGGTTTGTGGCTTTGAGATGAAGATGCGCGGCGCTCTTCTTCTTAAAGCTTCTTTCGGGGCGTTCTGATGCTAATCAGGTACACAGTGAGGAGGGAGTGAAAGTCAGGTCACAATAGGATGTAGATGGCCCACCTCAGGGCTGTTAGAAAACAAAGAGAGTAGTCTCAACTGAAACCAAAGACTCCCATTATCCGGAGGGCCGCCCTGTGGGCGGGGCTTACACAGTTCCCAGACTCATTTCACAGATTGAGAATGACTCTTGGATGAGAGTTATTTTGTTTTTTCTAAAACAAAGTCCAGATGTATTTGCATTGTGTGTAGTATTTGCAGCAGTATTTGCATTGTGTGTAGTATTTGCAGCAGTATTTGCATTGTGTGTAGTATTTGCAGTATCTTTAGTATTATCAGTAAATATTTGTAATAGTTTTTGTACCTGAGCGAAAGTGAAGTGCAAAGACTTTCTTGTACTGAGGATCCATGAGCAGACTGTTTCATGAGCAGCTGGTGATACACACTGCGAGCTCCTGCAACACACACACAGTGACACACACACAAAGTGACACGCACGCAAAGACACACACACGCACACACACAGTGACACGCACACACACACAGTGACACACACACACAGACATTTTCAACAAATAAATATCCATATTA
Organism: Chaenogobius annularis; assembly: GCA_015082035.1. NCBI lineage: Eukaryota > Metazoa > Chordata > Actinopteri > Gobiiformes > Gobiidae > Chaenogobius > Chaenogobius annularis. The sequence continues at coordinate 247,342 of BJKM01000752.1, forward strand.
TTTATGCGTCTTATACTAGTTCTGATAAAGCGCAAGATGATACGTCAGATACTTCAGATTCAGATACTCCAGATACTCCAGATACTTCAGATACGTCAGATACGTCAGATACTTCATACTCAGATACTTCAGATACTCAGATACGTCAGATCAGATACGTCAGATACTTCAGATACTTCAGATACGTCAGATACGTCAGATACGTCAGATACGTCAGATACTTCAGTACTTCAGATACTTCAGATTCAGATACGTCAGATACGTCAGATACGTCAGATACGTCAGATACGTCAGATACGTCAGATACGTCAGATACGTCAGATACGTCAGATACCCTAACCCTGAGAGTTACGTATGTAACTAAGGTTCTACGAATTCCTCCTGTCACTCAGAGGTTTAGGGTTAACCCTTTCAATTAAACAGTAGATTCATATATTGTAAATTATATCTTGAACTCGTGTCTCGACCTTCACTTTGAAGTATAAATACTGATTTTGTCGTGTATTGGCAGAAAAGTGGGTGTGTGATTATTGTGACCTTTCCACATCTTTGAGTCGTTGAGCATAAGTCGGTCCACCAGAGTCCCATCAGAACCCGACTCCAGCGCCACAGTGCACAGAACCCTCCTGAGCCCATCTGGAACACACAAAGACAATAAACAGGCGAAAACATGTTTGCCATTTTTTTCCAGTTCTGGACAGTAAGGGACAGAGAGACATGAGGGACAGAGAACATTGAGACATACAGAGGGACAGAGAGACATGAGGGACAGAGAGACATGAGGGACAGAGAGACATGAGGGACAGAGACGAGAAGAGACATGAGGGACCGAAGAGACATGAGGACAGAGAGACATGAGGGACAGAGAGACATGAGACAGAGAGACATGAGGAGGGACAGAGACATGAGGACCGAAGAGACATGAGGGAGAAGAGACATGAGGGACAGAGAGACATGAGACAGAGAGGACAGAGACAGAGAACATGAGGGACAGAGACATGAGAGAGACATGAGGGACAGAGAGACATGAGGACAGAGAGACATGAGGGACAGAGACATGAGACCGACAGAGAGACCGAAGAGACATGAGGACGACAGAGACATGAGGGACAGAGAGACATGAGGGACAGAGAGAGACATGGGACAGAGGGACAGAAGACCTGAGGGACAGAAGAGACATGATGAGGACAGACAGAGACGAAGAGAGACATGAGGGACCGAAGAGACATGAGGGACAGAGAGACATGAGGACAGAAGACAGAGACCTGAGAGGACAAAGAGACATGAGGGGACAGAGACATGAGGGACCGAGAGACATGAGGGACCGAAGAGACATGAGGGACAGAGAGACATGAGACAAGAGACATGAGGACAGAAGAGACATGAGGGACAGGAGTCACATGAGGGACAGAGACATGAGGGACAGAGACATGAGACAGAGACATGAGGGACAGGAGAGACATGAGGGACAGGAGAGACATGAGGGACAGGAGACATGAGGACAGGAGAGACATGAGGACAGAGACACGAGGGACAGAGACACGAGGGACAGAGACACGAGGGACAGGAGACACGAGGGACAGAGACACGAGGGACAGAGAACGAGACAGAGGGACAGAAGAGACATGAAGAAGAGACATGAGGGATAGAAGAGACATGAGGGATAGAAGAGACATGAGGGATAGAAGAGACATGAGGGACAGAAGAGACATGAGGGACAGAGAGACATGAGGGACAGAGAGACATGAGGGACAGAGAGACATGAGGGACAGAAGAGACATGAGGGACAGAGACATGAGGGACCGAAGAGACATGAGGGACAGACAGACATGAGGACAGAAGAGACATGAGGACAGAAGAGACATGAGGGACAGAAGAGGACATGAGGACAGAAGAGACATGAGGGACAGGGAGACACATGAGGGACAGGAGACACGAGGGACAGAGACACGAGGGACAGAGACACGAGGACAGAGACACAAGGGACAGAGACATAAGGGACAGAGACTTGAGGGATCGAAGAGACATGAGGGGACAGAGAGACATGAGGGACAGAGAGACGAGGGACAGAGAGACGAGGGACAGAGAGACGAGGACAGAAGAGAGACATGAGGGACAGAAGAGAGACATGAGGGACAGAAGAGACATGAGGGACAGAAGAGACAGAAGAGACATGAGGGACAGAAGAGACAAAGGGACAGAGACATGAGGGACAGAAGAGACATGAGGGACAGAAGACACATGGGACAGAAGACATGAGGGACAGAGGAGACATGAGGGACAGAGAGACCTGAGGGACAGAAGAGACCTGAGGACAGAGACATGAGGACAGAAGAGACATGAGGGACAGAAGAGACATGAGGGACAGAAGAGACATGAGGGACAGAGAGACATGAGGGACAGAGACATGAGGGTCTCCACAGGCTGAGAGAGCATTCTGGCCGTGTTTTTCCTCTTTCCTCTTGCCCTCTGAGCTGGCGGGCGCCTCTTGCCCTCTGAGCTGTGGGGCGCTCTTGCCCTCTGTGTTGTAGTGTCCTGATCACCTCCAGGTGGCGCTGTAGTGGGTGGTTAGAGCCAAAGAGCAGGCTCTGATCCGTGTGTAGGTTCCTATAGACTTCTGTCTGGAGCTTCCGTCCTCTCCTCTGATAAGAGGTTCTCCTCAGCATCTTCTCCTCTAAACCTGATGTTCAGGTTCTCCACATTGATGTTCTCTGAGAAGACTTCAGCTCTTGTTTCTTAATTGTCACAAAAGTGTCGTCCACGTAACGGAACCAAAGACTTGGAGCAGAGCCTGAAAAGGAGGTCTGAGCCTTCTTCTCAAAATGCTCCATGTACAAGTTGGCCACGATGGGAGAGACGGGCGAGCCCAAGGCACAGCCTGAAGAAGTGTGCCCGGAACTGAAAGTATGTGGTGTTAAGGCAGATGTGTTCAGGTGTCAGTTTGGTCCTGTCCTGGAGGTGGCGTCTTCCTGCACCCTCGTCCTAACCGCTGTCACTGCCTCAGAGGTCGGGATGCAGGTGACCTGGTGTCACTGACCTGAGCAGAAGATGACCTGGTGTCCCCGACCTGAGCGGGAGATGACCTGGTGTCACCGACCTGAGCGGGAGATGACCTGGTGTCACTGACCTGAGCAGGAGATGACCTGGTGTCACTGACCTGAGCAGGAGATGACCTGGTGTCACTGACCTGAGCAGGAGATGACCTGGTGTCACTAACCTGGTGTCAATGACCTGAGTGGGAGATGACCTGGTGTCACTGACCTGAGCGGGAGATGACCTGGTGTCACTGACCTGAGCAGAAGATGACCTGGTGTCCCCGACCTGAGCGGCAGATGACCTGGTGTCACTGACCTGAGCGGCTGAGATGACCTGGTGTCACTGACCTGGTGATGACCTGATGACCTGGTGTCACTGACCTGAGCGGGAGATGACCTGAGCGGCAGATGACCTGGTGTCACTAACTTGAGCAGGAGATGACCTGATGTCACTGACCTGAGCAGGAGATGACTTGGGAGAGCCAGCCCAGAGACTTGAGGGCAAAAACCTGATGAGCCACGACAGACGAGTGCATGACCTGAACCTTCAGAGGCTTCGACTGACGACCCGTGTTTCTCTGAAAAGACAAACAAGAAAAGATGTCAAACAAGAGAGGAAAGAGAAAAGAAAATGTAGGCAATATTTAAGAGTGAGAGAGGGAAACAGAGTGAAAGAGTGAGAAACAGAGTGACAGAGAGTGAAAGAGTGGGAGTGAAAGAGTGACAGAGTGAAAGAGTGTGACAGAGTGAAGTGAACCAAGTGAGAGAGGGAAACAGAGTGACAGAGAGTGACAGAGTGAAGTGAACCAAATGAGAGAGGGAAACAGAGCGACAGAGTGAGAAACAGAGTGACAGGGAGTGAAAGAGTGGGAGAGTGAAAGAGAGTGACAGAGTGAAGTGAACCAAGTGAGAGAGTGAAACAGAGCGACAGAGTGAGAAACAGAGTGACAGAGAGTGAGAGAGTGAAACAGAGTGAAAGAGAGTGACAGAGTGAAGTGAACCAAGTGAGAGAGGGAAACAGAGCGACAGAGTGAGAAACAGAGTGACAGGGAGTGAAAGAGTGAGAGAGTGAAAGAGAGTGACAGAGTGAAGTGAACCAAGTGAGAGAGTGAAACAGAGCGACAGTGAGTGAAAGAGCGACAGAGTAACAGAGTGAAACAGAGCGACAGAGAGTGAAACAGCGACAGAGAGTGAAACAGAGCGACAAAGAGTGAAATAAAGCGACAAAGAGTGAAATAGAGCGACAGAGAGTGAAACAGAGCTACAGAGAGTAAAACAGTGACAGAGAGTGAAACAGAGCGACAGAGAGTGAAACAGAGTGAAACAGAGTGACAGAGAGTAAAACAGAGTGACAGAGAGTAAAACAGAGCGACAGAGAGTGAAACAGAGTGACAGAGAGTAAAACAGAGCTACAGAGTGAAACAAAGCGACAGAGTGAAACAGAGAGTGAAACAGAGTGACAGAGAGTGAAACAGAGTGACAGAGAGTGAAACAGAGTGACAGGGTGAAACAGAGTGACAGAGTGAAGTGAACCAAGTGAGAGAGTGAAACAGAGCGACAGAGGGTGAAACAGAGTGAGAGTGAAACAGAGTGAGAGTGAAACAGAGTGAGAGTGAAACAGAGTGACAGAGAGTAAAACAGAGCGACAGAGTGTGAAACAGAGCGACAGAGTAACAGAGTGAAACAGAGTGAGAGAGTGAAACAGCGACAGAGAGTGAAACAGAGCGACAAAGAGTGAAATAGAGCGACAAAGAGTGAAAGAGCGACAAAGAGTGAAAGAGTGACAGAGAGTAAAACAGAGCGACAGAGTAAAACAGAGCGACAGAGTAAAACAGAGCGACAGAGAGTAAAACAGAGCGACAGAGTGTGAAACAGAGTGACAGAGAGTGAAACAGAGCGACAGAGAGTGAAACAGAGTGACAGAGAGTGAAACAGAGTGAGAGTGAAACAGTGAGAGTGAAACAGAGCGACAGAGAGTGAAAACAGAGCGACAGAGAGTGAACAGCGACAGAGTGAAACAGGCTGCAGAGGAGTGAACAGCGAGAAAGAAGTGAAATAGAGCGACAAAGAGTGGAAATAGAGCGACAGAGAGTGGAAAACAGAGCGAAACAGAGCAGAGTGAAACAGAGTGAAACGAGTGAAACAGGCGCAAGAGTGAAATAGAGCGCAGAGAGAAGGACAGAGAGTAAAAGTGAGAGTGACAGAGAGTGAAACAGTGACAGAGATGAAACAGAGACAGAGAGTGAACAGAGTGACAGAGAGTGAAAACAGAGCGACAGAAAGTGACAGAGCGACAGAGAGGACAGAGAGTGAACAGAGATACAGGAGGTAATAAACAGAAGAAGAAGAGTGAAAAGAGCGACAGATGAGTTAAACAGAGTGACAGAGAGTGAAAGAGTGACAGAGTGATACAGAGCGATCAGAGAGTGAAACCGAGCGCAGAGGATGTGACAAACGAGTGACAGAGAGGTGAAATTGAGAGCGACTGAGAGTGAACGAGCTTATAGAGAGTAAAAGAGTGAAGAGAGTGAAAGAGCGACTAGGGTGAAACCAGTAGTCGATCAGAGAGGAAGCAGAGTTGATAAAGGAGTGAAAGCGAGTTGCAGAGAGTGACAGAGTGAGAGTATAACAGTGATGAGTGAAATCAGTAGCGACAGAGAGTGACAGAGCGACAGTATAATGAGTGAAATTCAGAGCGATCAGAGAGTGAACAGCGCAGATGAAGTGAAACAGAGCGACTAGAGGTAAATAGTAGCGACAAAGAGTGATAATATGAGCGATCTAGAGAGTAAAAAGAGCGATCAGAGTTAGTGAAACAGGAGCGACAGAGAGTGAAACAGAGGACATAAGAGTGTTAAACTAGAGGACGAGAGTGAAATCAGAGAGGACAGAGAGTGAAAACAGAGCGACAGAGAGTGAAACGAGCGACAGAGAGTGAAACAGACAGAGTGAAACAGAGTGAAACAGAGTGAAACAGAGTGACAGAGAGTGAAACAGAGCGACAGAGAGTGAAACAGAGCGACAAAGAGTGAAACAGAGCGACAGAGAGTGAAAACAGAGCGACAGAGAGTGAAACAGAGCGACAGAGAGTGAAACGAGCGACAGAGATGAAACAGAGTGAAACAGAGTGAACAGAGTGACAGGAGTGAAACAGAGCTTATAAGAGTGAACAGGCGACAGAGAGTGAAACAGAGCGACAGAGAGTGAGGGAAAGGAGTGACAGAGAGTAAAACAGAGCGACAAGTGTGAAACAGAGCGACAGAGAGTAACAGAGTGAAACAGAGAAACAGAGAGAGTGAAACAGAGCGACAAAGAGTGAAACAGAGCGACAAAGAGTGAAACAGAGCGACAGAGTGAAACAGAGCGCAGAGAGTTAAAACAGAGTAACAGAGAGTGAACAGAGCGACAGAGAGTGAACAGAGGACAAAGGAGTGAAACAAGAGCGCCAAAGATGAACAGAGCGCAAAGAGTGAAACAGAGCGACAGAGAGTAAACAGAGCGCGGGAGTGAAACAGAGGACAGAGAGTGAATAGAGGACAGAGAGTGAAAAGTAGCGACAGAGAGTAAAAACAGAGACAGAGAGAACAGAGCGACGAAGAAGTGAACAGCGACGAGAGTGAAACAGAGCGACAAGATGAAATAGAGCGAACAAGGTGAAAATAGAAGCGACAGAGAGTGAAACAGAGCGACAGAGAGTGAAACAGATGACAGAGAGTAAAACAGAGCGACAGAGAGTGAACAGAGTGAAACAGTGACAGAGAGTGAAACAGAGCTACAGAGAGTAAAACAGAGCGACAAGAGAGTGAACAGAGTGAAACAGTGACAGAGAGTGAAACATGACTACGAGAGTAAAAAGAGCCCGCAGAGTGAAACAGTGCAGAGAGTGAACGAGCGACAGAGTGAAACAGAAGTGACAGAGTGAAACAGAGGTGAAACAGAGCGACAGAGTGAACAGAGCTACAGAGTGAAACAGAGAGTGAACACAGAGTGAAGAGTGAAACAGAAAGCGACGACGGGTGAAACAGAGCGACAGAGGGTGAACAGAGCGACAGACGAGTGAAACAGAGCGACAGAGTGAAACGAGCGACAAAGAGTGAATGAGCGAGTCAAGGAGTGAAATAGAGCGACAGAGAGTGAAATAGAGCGACAGAGAGTGAAACAGAGCTGACAAAGAGCTGAATCTAGAAGTGAAAACAGAGTGTGAGTGAACGAGCGACAGAGGTGAAACAGAGCGCAGAGTGAATAGAGCGACAGAGATGAAATAGAGCGAAGAGAGTGAAATAGAGCGACAGAGAGTAACAAAGAGAGCAGAGAGTAAAACAGACAAGTACAGCAGAGAGTGACCAAGTGAATAGAGCGACAGAGTGTTGAAAACTCAGAGTGACAGAGAGTGAAACAGAGTGACAGAGAGTGAAACCAGAGCCGACAGAGAGTGAGAGTGAAATAGAGCGACAGAGAGTAAACAGAGCGAAGAGTGTGAAACAGAGGACAGAGAGTAAACAGAGCGACAGAGTGTGAACAGAGTGACAGAGAGTGAAACAGAGCGACAGAGAGTGAAACAGAGTGACAGAGAGTGAAAACAGAGTGACAGAGGAGTGAAACGAGCGACAGGAGTGGAACAGAGTGAGAGTGAAACAGTGAGATCATGAGACGGCGCGGAGAGCGACAGAGTGAAGCAGGCGACGCGAGCGCCTAACTGGGCAGTTAACAGAGTTGAAACAGAGCGACAGAGAGTGAAAACAGCGACAGAGAGTTGAAAACAGAGCGACAAAGAGGTGAAATAGAGCGACAAGAGTGAAACAGAGCGACAGAGAGTAAAACAGAGCGACAGAGAGTGTGAAACCAGGAGCGACAGAGAAGTGAAAAACAGAGTGACAAAGAGTGAAACAGAGCGACAGGAGAGTGAACACAGAGTGAACAGAAGACAGAGTGAAACAGAGCGGACAGAGAGTGAAACAGAGTGAACAGAGAGTGAAACAGAGAGTGAAACAGAGTGACAGAGAGTGAAACAGCGACAGAGTGAAACAGCGACAGAGTGTGAAACAGCGACAGAGTGAAACAGAGCGACAGAGTGAAACAGAGCGACAGAGTGAAACAGAGTGACAGAGAGTGAAACAGAGAGTGAAACAGAGTGACAGAGAGTGAAACAGCGACAGAGTGAAACAGCGACAGAGAGTGAAGAGTGACAGAGAGTGAAACAGAGCTACAGAGTAAAACGGAGCTACAGAGTGAAACAGTAGCGACAGAGTGAAACAGAGAGTGAAACAGAGCAGACAGAGAGTGATAACAGAGTGACACGAGAGTGAGATATACGTAGAGCTACAGAGTTGAAGACAGAGCGACAGAGAGTAAAAAGCAGTGATCAGGAGAAGTAATTATTAGAGGATTTAGATTGTGAAACTAGAGAGTGAAAACAGAGTGAAACACGAGTGAGAGTGAAACATGAGTGAGAGTGAAATAGGGGACGCGACAGAGAGTGAAACAGAGTGACAGAGAGTGAAACAGAGTGACAGAGAGTGAAACAGAGTGACGAGTGACAGAGAGTGAACACAGAGTGAACAGAGTGACAGAGGGTGAAACAGAGCGACAGAGAGTGAAACAGAGCGACAGAGAGTGAAACAGAGCGACAGAGAGTGAAACAGCGACAGAGTGTGAAACAGAGTGACAGAGTAAAACAGAGCAACAGAGTGAAACAGAGTGCAACAGAGTGCAACAGAGCGACAGAGGGTGAAACAGAGTGAAACAGAGCGACAAAGTGAAACAGAGCGACAGAGTGAAACAGAGTGAAACAGAGTGCAACAGAGCGACAGAGTGAAACAGAGTGAAACACACTCACCACGATGACAGACTTGGCCTGTTCACACGATTGGACGTCTCCAAAGCGCACAGATGTTCGGCCCTGAAACAAAACTCATACTTTTAAATAAAAGTCAAAGCAAAAGAATGTGTTTTTGTCTTAATAATAGTTCAGTTGTAAAATGTAGATCGCTTTGGAAACACCTCAAAAACACAGCACTAAAACAATACACAAAGTACAAGAAACAGTTGTGAGGTGACTAACAGAATACTGCAGTCAAGAGCCGGGTCAGAGGTCAGGTTTGTGGATCTGGACATCTTTTAAAGGTAAAACATGTTTGTCTTTTTGAAATGCACTGACTCACTCTAAAAGGTGACAACACTATTCGTGGGTTTCAGTCACATGACTTGTTTGTTGTTGTTGCCTTGGAAATGAAAAAGCACAAGACTCGACAGAACGATTGTGGACATTTCCGCTCACCAAACGGACAAACGCTCACAGCATTCATGAGCACTTAAGTCTGATCCTAAAACATAACCATAGCGATAATAAAGGCTAGAGAGACCGTGGGTTCTGTTGTCATGGCAGTTGCGGCGGCCATCTTGTGACTGGAGAAGCAGCTAAATTCTAACATAAAACAATGTAAAAACAGGGCGATTGCAGTGTTTAAAGTCACATATATTTGTGTCCCATTATTATTGATATTATTAATGCAGAGAACTGGACCAGTGTCTGAATTATGAACATGAATATTCACCTGAAAACACTGCACTGTTTGTATCTGATGAAATCACAACAGTAGTTGTCTCATTTAAGAGTCCAGGCTCATTACACGTCTGCGCCCACGAAGACAAATCGGTTCTCGCCAGGTGAACCCGGAACAAAGACAGACAAATCCAATGGATTCGACCACAGCCGAGCTAAACAGCAATCATCCCAAGCCCCCCTGTCCTTAGACCCTCCTTCTGCAGGAGAAACTACCAAACCTCTTTGGGGAAAAGTAGCAACCTGTAGGAGTTCCACAGTGAAGGAGAGATCCTCCTCCCTGGACCCACTCAGGAGGAGAACCAGGTCTTCTGCCGCCGGCAGACTTTTTTTTAAATATGTAAATTAAACGAGGCAATAAAATAATTGAAGCTTTTTAGTAATGGCATTACTCGAGTAATCGTTGCAGCCCAAACGCCACTTGGACACAACCATTGATCATTCTTCTGTTTACTTCAAACATTAATATAAAACTACTATTTATGACCTACTAAAATATTTTTGTTCAAGATTTGTCCACATTAGTATGGAAGATCATGAGCTTTAGATAAAGAACAAATGTGAAAAAGTCCAATTATCAAAGTATTTCATATAAAATAATGATGATAGTAAGTCCAGCTCCCAAATAGGTTTTCAGTAGAATCTACAGGTTTCCATGGCGAGGATCTCTCCAGCCTTTATTATAACTCATTGATAACAACATTAGCGTGGCAGTTTGATGTGTAAACGAGCTCTTGGTGGTCTTTGTTGAAGAAAGCCAATCCTTTCTTTGGAGACGTGTTGTTGGTAAAACTCACAGCGCAGAGTGGCTTCTGTCCTCAAGATGGCAGCACCGAGTCACTTTGTATTACACACGACTCTGGCTCGACGCTGGCTTAGACTTGTGTGGTTCTGGTTCTGTTTCGGGGGTCATTTTGGGTGTATTTGGACTCACCTCTCGGTCCACAGTCGTGGCGAAGCTCACGGCTTCTTTCTGGCTGCAGTTGACGGCCTTCTGTAGCGTGTAGATCACCTGTTCATACGTGTGCACCTCGTCATTGAACAACATGCAGTAAAATGTGTCGCCTTTGTCACTGTGGAGGACACAGAGACAGAAAATGAGTCCTTCATGTGTCCATGTGGCCTCAGGTCGAGTCCAGGTCGAGTCCAGTCCAGGTCGAGTCCAGGTCGAGTCCAGGTCGAGTCCAGGTCGAGTCCAGGTCGGTCTTCTAAAGGTTCCTCAGGTTCTTACGTTGGTTCTAGTCCCGGCGGGAGGCTGTTCTCCTGGTCCCACGTCAGCATGTCCACAGCGTACTTCAGAACCGCTCCGAAGACCCGAAAGGCCCGAAAGACAAGATCCGGATCCAAAGACTGGACTGGGTCCTGAGGGGAAAGCAATGCAAACACTTCATCTAAATTTGATTTGTTCTGGCTTCACACGAGATCTTACTGGAACGGTTTGTCTTTACGTTAGTTTGTTTTCATTTCTTTAAACCCTCTTGTGTCTGTGTGCTGGTCCTGGTCCTGGTCCTGGTCTTTGGGCACGTGGGAGCAGGTCTTACCTGGTCCTGGTCCTGGTCCTGGTCTTTGGGCAGGTGGGAGCAGGTCTTACCTGGTCCTGGTTCCTGGTCCTGGTCCTGGTCCTGGTCCCGGTCTTTGGGCACGTGGGAGGAGGTCCTGGTTTGGCATGGGAGAAGGTGGGAAAGGTGGCAGGTCCTGCTGGTCCTGGTCCTGGTCCCGGTCTTTGGGTACGTGGGAGGCAGGTCTTACCTGGTCCTGGTCTTTGGGCAGGTGGGAGCAGGTCTTCCTGGTCCTGGTCCTGGTCCTAGGTCTTTGGGTACGTGGGAGCAGGTCTTACCTGGTCCTGTCCTGGTCTTTGGGCAGGTGGGAGCAGGTCTTACCTGGTCCTGGTCTTTGGGCAGGTGGGAGCAGGTCTTACCTGGTCCTGGTCCTGGTCCTGGTCCTTGGGCAGGTGGAGCTGCAGAATGGTCCTTGTTTCCAGGCCTCAGAGTCTCCACAGTCACAGAAACCGCCGCCTCCAGAAGTCGTCATCTGAAAAAACAGAGGGTTTTTAGGTTTTTAGCAGAGAGGACTTTCTATGGAGCATCCGCTTTGGGTCCAATGAAAAGGCCCAGACCAGAGACTGAGGACAGACTGATCAGGACAGAACCAGAACCAGAACCAGAGAAAACATGGCGGTAGGACTCACTCTGTAACGATGGTCTTTGTGGACACTCCCCAGGAAACAGTTCATACAGAGGACACAGGTCGGGTCTGCAGCACACTCCCTGAAACAGAACAAGGCCGAGTCAAGGCCAGAACAAGGCCGAGTCAAGGCCAGAACAAGGCTGAGTCAAGACAAAAACAAGGCCGAGTCAAGGCCGAGTCAAGGAAGAGTCAAGGCCAGAACAAGGCCAAGTCAAGGCCAGAACAAGGCCGAGTCAAGGCCAAGTCAAGGCCGAGTCAATACCAGAACATGGCCAAGTCAAGGCCAAGTCAGGCCCGAACAAGACCAGAACAAGGCAGAGTAATACCACAAAAAGGCCGAGTCAAGG
>BJKM01000753.1:0-150965 GCA_015082035.1 Chaenogobius annularis
CATCACGACTTCCTGACGGAAATCGAGAGGCAGTGCCGTCGCTCGGGCTGGAGAGCATGTCGTCAGACAACTCGGACTATCAGACAGATGCCTCCCACAGCGGCTGTTACCTTTCTCCTCTGCTTTCTCCCTTACACAAAACTGCTGCACCTCAGCCACGACTCCGACAAATCATCAATGTTTGCGGACGACACCACTCCTCATCGGGTATTCATCGGACGGGATGAGCCCGTCTACAGTAGGTGAGGCTGACCCGGCTGGTGTCCTGGTGCAGCGGGAACCAACAATCGGAGTTCCAACGCCCCAGAAGTACAGTGGAATGATCGTGACTTTCAGAAAGCCACACCCCCGCCCCCCTCATCATTGACAGACTCCCACATCACCACCGTGACCTCCTCGGCTTTCCTGAAGGCTACCACATCACCCAGGACCTCAAGTGGGACCCTCCATCAGCTCCTCATCAAGAAGGCCCAGACGAGGATTGTACTTTCTGCGGCAGCTGAGGAAAGCCAAGCGCTCTAAGATGCAAGATAGGTGTCGAGTTCTACACGCCATCATGATCCATCCCACCTCCTCCATCACCGTGTGGTACGCTGGAGCCACCAGCCAGGACAAACAGAGACTACAGCGGCATTGTGCGTTCTGCTGAAGAAGGTGATCGGTCTGCAGACTTCCATCTCTGCAGGACCTGTACGTCTCCAGGGCTCGTGGACGAGCAGGTCGGATCACAGGTGACCCTTCTCACCACTTGGACATGGTCTTTTTGAACCATCCCCTCAGGCAGTACACGGTCCACTCGGGACCAGAACCTCCCCATAAGAATAGTCTTCTCCCTCTGCCGTTGGCTCATAACACTCAAAACACAATCTGTCACTTTAACCCAATATCAACCTCCACTGCCTACTTCACTTTCTGCAACTCAAAACTATAATCTAACTGTTAACTTCTTGTGTATAGCATAAGAATGCCCTATTTTATTTTATATGTGATAGTAATTTTAAATTGTTTCCCTAGCATCCTGCCCTTTTTTAGCTTGAATATATGTTTTTTTATTTACTCATTAGTGTTTTATGTTGCACCTTAAGGCCGAGACAAGTTCCTACGTTTTTGAATTTTGTTCATTGACAATGGCAATAAACTCATTTCTGATTCTGATTCTGATTTCTGACACTGTGATGAGGTAGGACAGGGCTGAGGAAGAGAGGAGGCGAGCAAGAGCAGGGGTAAGATCACGAGCAAACTGTAGGAAGACAATCTAGTCTTTTGCAGCGCCTAAAACAAGACTGTGCATTAATGACAGAATGGATTTCATTTCCTTTTGAATCCTGTGCGTCAAAGGTGTAACTCTGTCCCCAGAGCGGAGCGCGAGCCCGGAGGCCTCATCAGAGTAGAGCCGCTGCTCCATCGTCTTCCTACGGTCTGTACACAAAACACTGCTCTGTGTGTTTCTTTTGGTCTGACTGAGTTTGTGTTCCAGCGGCTGGAGGAGCAGGTCCTGAGCTTTGTCAAAGAGCAGCTGAAGAGGTTCACAGGGTCCGTGCCTCAGATTACCCAGAATGCTTAGAGAGTGAGGAGAGGAGAGCAGCAGCAGAGGGCCGCTCCTGACCATCCACTGGACTTCTGAAGAGGATAACAGAAGACGAGTGGAGGATGTGGCCGAGCGTCTGTCAGCAGTAAAACTCTGTCTAAACAAGATGTTTTTCACAGCCTCTGCCCTCGTCCAGAGCGATGCATGTGTCGATATGAGACTGAATCATGAGCTGTCCTGATGATCTTGCTCAGGATAAACACACGTGATTTACACATAAAACCAAACTTTGTATATGTCTGTGTGATCCTCAGTGTCTCAGGTAAGTGCCACAGCAAAAGAAAATTGTCATTCTTCGTCAACTGGATGAAAAAGATTTCAAGAGTGAAATGTTTTGACACTCATCAAGAAACTTCTTTCAGTTCAAAAGTAAAGATAATGATAATAGTATAGAACTACATGGTATTGAATGTTTTAAATAACATGAGTATGAAGTCATCCATTGATGATATAAGAATAAGCATCTATAATGAAAATATTAAAATCTAACGTAAGTAAGACTGAAGTTTTGTTTGTCGTACTAGAAACACTCCTCACTTCCTGTGTCCTTTTAGGTTGACTATGAGTTACTGGAAAAGATCGATAAATGCAATAACTTGAGCTTTTTCTCCAAATGAAGTACAAAACTTCAAAGTTTACATGAATCAGGACAAAATCCAGATCATGATTTTAAAAGTGGAGTCATTTCTTTTCCCTCAACTTCCTCCTGGATGTTTTCTACAGTGGGCTCAGCTCATGAGGTCTTTCTGGTCCAGAGAGAGAACAGTGTGTGGCTGTAAACCTGGACTCTGGACCAGAGGTGGCTGACCATAGATGATTGTGTTCACCTTGTTCTTCCTGTTTGTCTTTACAGAGTGTTTGGCTGGAGTTTGCAGAGATAAACTGAAGAGGCGTCTGCAGCAGAGGCTCAGCTGTGTGTCTGAGGGCGTGGCTAAAGCAAGGAACCCCGCCCCCCTGAACCAGATCTACACAGAGCTCTACCATCAACAGAGGGAGGGGCCGCAGGGGTGCAACCAGGAAACATGAAGGTCAGACACCATCAGACCAAATCCCAGCCACGGAGCTTGTAACGCCGGGCCATGCATCTGCGTCACACGAAGGTCCCGCGTTGACTGTATAGCCATTCAACGCATTAGAGAATGTGCACATTACCTCCTCCGACGACTTACACGTATACCTTTTTGCGCTCTCATACCCCTTAATGAGCTACCATGGGCACTTTAAAGGCTCTCTGTATCCCGGATCAACCTGGTTAACGTTCGCGCCTGTACTGAATCGCACCATTATGTGGCCCTACACCTCCAACTGACAATAAAGCCGCGGCGTTGGCGTGAGGTTACAAAGGAAAACCTAGCTGACTTGAGTGCTAGAGCACTTAGTTATAATCTTCCGAACAGATCCGCATGGCACTGGCCTGGTTGAGCCGAAGGGGTCCGCGCCACCAATACCTCATGGGCACTCGCAGTTTCGCACAGGACGTAATTCCAGTGCTTCCCGTCACTTCTCAGGGACCGTTCAGATCGAGCTCAATGTGGCTCAGAGAGGAGACAGTTCAGCCCCTGTGGCGACTGCAACCCTGCACCCAGTCTTCTTCCAGTGAATCGCCAAAGGACTTTTCTGAGCTTTGTACCAGCTCCAGAAAGTGCCTCTTCATGAGACTATGAGGCTTGTTTCTAGGTCGCCTCTTCGATGGTTGGCACACCTGTATGTGGCGCCAGACTCCCTGGACCTCACGCCACAATAGAGCCACTTCCAGTCTCTTAGGCCACGAATCTACGTGTCATGCGCACTCCTATCGCCGCTTGAGTGCTTACTGGCACGTCATCATTGGACGTGCCTGCTGTAAAGATCCTCTCATTATCAGTAACCTCATCAGGGAGCCGCTTCCCCTCCGCTCGCCTACTGGATAAACTACACGCCCCGCGGGCGCCATCAGATCTCTGTCTGAGGCGTCTCATCGGTGACAGAGGGTGCATGAGGGTTCACAGACACAGAAGAGCAGTACTTCAGGAAGAGGTTCAGAGGATACGACAGCGGGCCACAGACGTTCATCATTCCCACATCAAACATCTCGCAGTCTGTACATTAATGTGCACCTCCGGTCTTCTGCGGATGACTTCCACAAGTCCTGACCATGATGATGAGACAGGAGTCAAAGAACAGCTGCCCAGACTCTGACCCAGATGTACATCCACTCCTGGTGGTCCAGGCCAAAGTCAAGGAGCCTTCAAGTACGACGGACCGTCTGAACCGACCCTCCACTGGACTCGAGACCAGGAATGGTGAAGCTCTGGGAAAAGTGGCGCTATTGAGCAAGCGCAGAAAGGAAACCTGACTCTATGAGTCACTGGTGGAGTGTGGTGCTGGACCCTGCAGGGGCCTCAGTGTACTCCGGAGTGTTCACACAGGTCTTTAGAGAGGAGCCGGGCCTGTACCAGGACAAGGTCTACTGCTTCATCCATCTGAGTGTGCAGGAGTTTCTAGCTGCTCTTCACGTCCATCTGACCTTCTACAACTCTGGAGTCAACCTGCTGTCGCCACGACAATCCACAGAGAGTCCCAAATCCATTTTTTACTCTCAGTTTGAAGAAGAACGTCTGGAGCTCGACTTCTACAACTCTGGAGTCAACCTGCTGTCACCACAACAAACCACCAAAAGTCACAAATCCTGGTTTTACAATCTGTTTACCCAAAAAAATCCTAATTTCTACCTCTACAACCCTTTACTCAACGGGCTGTCACTACAAAAAAACACCAAGAGTCCCAGCTACAGGTTTTTCTCTGAATTTAAGGATGAAAGTCCAGAGCTCTTCTACCGCTCTGCTGTGGATCAGGCCTTAGAGAGTCCAAACGGACACCTGGACCTGTTTGTGCGCTTCCTCCTCGGTCTGTCTCTGCCGACCAATCAGAGCCTGTTATTGGGTCTGACTCAGACAGGAAGTAGCTCAGGGACCAATGAGGACACAGTAAAGTACGTCAAAGAGAAGTTGCATAAGATTACTTCATCAGAGAGTCAGATGAACCTGCTCCACTGTCTGAATGAACTTCACGACCACAGTCTGGTGGAGCAGGTGCAGAGCTTCATGAGAGAAGGACGTTTCTCTGATAAATACATGTCTCTTACTCAGTGGTCGGCTGTGGCCTTCCTCTTACTGTCCTCAGACTCAGACCTGGAGGAGTTTGACCTCAGGAAATATGATCCTTCTAAAGTGGCTTTCACTGGTCTGCTGCCTGTAATAAAAGTCTCCAGAAAAGTCATGTGAGTCTAGACTTTATGAACACAGATCTTCATGATTCTCGTCTCTAATATTCCTCTCTCTCCTCAGTCTGTCCGGCTGTAACCTGAAGTACAACAACTGTGATGCTCTGGACTCAGTCCTCAGCTCCTCCAGTCTGACACATCTGGACCTCAGTAACAACGACCTGTGGGACTCAGGAGTGAAGCATCTATGTTCTGGACTGAAGAGCGCCCCCTGCAGTCTGGAGGTCCTCAGGTGAGACTCAGAACTGCTCCAGATCAGATCATATAGACAGCGCTGCCTCTCACCTGAGCTGCACGATTTACACATTTAATATTTGAATTTGACCATATTTATAATTCCATAACATTTTTTATTTCCCTTTAGTCAGCAAATATATTGTATTGATAAAAAAAAAAATCAGTCAACAAAAAGTAAGAATACTGGGAAAAAGTTCAAAATCAAAATGGAAATGCAGTAACTCTCAAATGAAGAAAACTGAGCTCGAACTGTGAGATCAGAGTCTTTAATAATGCAAAATACTAATTTTGTAAAA
The DNA here is from genome assembly GCA_015082035.1 of Chaenogobius annularis. Classification (NCBI taxonomy): domain Eukaryota; kingdom Metazoa; phylum Chordata; class Actinopteri; order Gobiiformes; family Gobiidae; genus Chaenogobius; species Chaenogobius annularis. The sequence continues at coordinate 5,384 of BJKM01000753.1, forward strand.
TAAAAAAATTATTATCACTGACAAAAATTTCTAACAAAGTTAACAAACATAATATCTAGCTTCAAAACAGTGGTGATTTGGAGAACACGACAAAAATGTAAATCATTTTTCACTGCCTTTTATTATAAAACTCTGGAATACATTTATTCAAACTTGTTTCTATTGAATTTTTATTAATTTAGTCATACTTTTTCTGCTCATGTGTCCTCAGTCTGTCCCGGTGTGAACTGTCTGAAGACTGTTGTGATGCTCTGGCCTCAGTCCTCAGCTCCTCCAGTCTGACACATCTGGACCTCAGTAACAACGACCTCAATGACTCAGGAGTGGAGCGTCTGTGTTCTGGACTGAAGAGCGCCCCCTGCAGACTGGAGGTCCTCAGGTGAGACCGTCCCACATTAAGGTGTTGTGTTTCCCTTTCTGAAAGTCCCTCTTTACTCACTTCCTCTGCACTCACTGTGAACTCAGCTCTGCAGCTGAGCGGAGGTCCCTTCATCACAGTTTCAGCTCTTTGCCCTCCAGACACACTCCTCTTGCCCCTTTACTGTGGAAGTACAGACACAACTGCTGATAATACAGTTTATATTTAAGCTGCAGGTGAAGAGGGAAACATCTTAAATTCTCATGTATTTTACTCACATAAATGTAAGAAAAAATGTATTACACATTTTTCATCAAGTCATGTTTATTTTTTTTATATATATATTTAATTTTTATTATTTTCCAAATTTCTAAGAGAAAACACCGCAAAACAAAACATGACCAGAGAGAGGAGACATAAACCAAAATAAGCAGACATCCAACAACAGCCATAAATTAAAAAAGAGAGAAAAATGATGGCACACAGAACCCAAAGTAAACGTCCCATTTAGTCCACAGTCTGTCAATAATGATAATCTAGCTTCAGAATCATGGATCTTTTAAATTATCTGGATAGGGTACTGCAAGCTTAAACGTGTCGCTAGTGGGCCCAGTGGCCAGTCCATTGTGCATGGTGCAATCCATAGTGCGCAATGTAACGAAAAAATTGATTATGTTTGGCTGACATGAACTACAGCTTTCAGAAATATCGGATATAGTGAAAATGTTTATCTATTTTTGGGTCGTTAACTTTTCTCAGTTTAAAATTCTTAAGCCTTCATAAGCCGTTAGCTTCGGCTACGCTCTAGCGCGCCGCTCTAACCCAGCTCGTGCGCTGATTGGTCTGGACAGATACTGCTCTGACCAGGTGATGTGAACCAGCCGAGTGAAGAGCCGTAGACTTAAAACTAACATGAAAGTAACAGACAAATCATGGAACTAATGGCCACCATGGGTCTCATCTAGAGGTAAGATCTGGCCTAAAAAATCTAGCCCGACCCGACCCAGGCCCACGGGCATTAAAGCCCAACCCAGCCCGAGCCCGACCAATTAACTTGATTTGCATGCCCGAGCTCGAAGCAAACCCGAAAATTTAATTTATCCCATAGTATTTTTGGCAGAAAAAAATGCAAGATTTCTTAAGGTTAAAATAATCTACATATTTTTATGATCATGATAAATGCATTTGCACAACGAAATAACGCTGGAACACAGAATAAGAGTAGATAAAGAGAGTGAAAGAGAGATCTTGACGCGCACTCGCTTAATTTCACGGAGAAATACTGCTCTTACCGGCGGTGCGTGTTTGCCTTTTCATGTCCCCCGTCTTAAGTTTATCCTTGACTTTTGCTGCTCCATATCGGGAAACCTAAACAAATAGATGCGGACTTGCGGAGGATTACATTCCACGCACGTGCGCAAGCGTAGCCCAGGCTCTGCGCTTCTGTTTAGAAGTAGTTATATAGCAATTACCTTACAGCCCCTTCTCTGTTTTAACCAAATTATTTATTTATAACAAGTATTCTTAGTTTAAGTATCCACACATCGTTTTATTCTACATTTTTATAAACATATATTTATTAAAAAAGTCAGCGAGAGAGAAGCCCGGCCCGACCCGAACGTAATGATTGTCATTTTAGTCCCGACCCGACTCGAATTTCGGGCCGGGGCGGGTTCGGGCTCAGGCTCGGGCTTAAGATCTTACCTCTAGTCTGATGGCTTATGGATCTATGATCAGAAGCGTTGTCTTGAAATGTTTTATCTTTCTTTTGTTTCCATATATATATACAAATATACAGAAAAAGAACAGAAAAAACGGAACAACTAGAAGTTAATAAGAAAAAAAAAAAAAACACAAGCAGACATCAACTAAACATAAATGCAAACAAAATGAAAACAAAGGTCCCATTTAGTACAAAGTCTTGGGAATTTTTCCATTTCCAAATTTAGTCTGGAATTTTTACCATTTGTCTAATGTCTGCCACAATATCAGTCCAGTCCTTAATCGTTGGTGCGCTCTGTGTCATCCATTTCTTTATGATGGACTTTTTTCCTGCCGCCAGAAGTATATGCCAAAGGTATCAGTTTATTGTGTCCATGGCAGGAGTTTTGAGGCCCAACTACATTGCTCTAAAATTAAGTGGGATGTCAATGTCAAAAACTGTCTGTAGTGCATTATTAATTTCAGTCCAATAACTCCAAACAACTGGGCAGCCTCCTGGCTGCCACAGTTTCTCAAACAGTGAGCATTTCCCTGTGAATAATGTGCACTTTGACATGGGGTTATCAACAGAATTCCCTCTAAATGGGACCTCGTGGTTCTCCACTGAGAAGTACATATATTTTCCCATTCTTTGTCAGTCAAATCAAAATTACCCTCTCTTTCCCTTTTATTATCAATATGGGTTATAATTAGTAGAGTGGCTGCACAAATCATCAAGACATTTATATAATTAGGCCCGAGTGCCACAAGCTGGCAAGAGGCATATTAGTTCCGTAAGGCTGTGCAAAGTAAACACTCACTAACACTCACTAAAGCTCACTATAGCACTCCTCCACTAATTAGTAGTAGGAAAATTGAAAATTATCGTTGCACGAAGTGTGCACTAAACGAGCACTTTGCGGTTGTCATCCTCATGTAAAGCGCTCGTTTGCACCAAGTAGCTCACAAATGTGTTCCCCAACTCATGCACGTTCCGTGCATATAAAGATGTAATGAAAAAATTTCACATTATTATTGTATAGAGGGCCAATAACACAAAGTGGGCGGAGCCCACCCAAAATTAACGAATTGTCCGTCAGTTACCAGGGACCCACACCCTGGTAAGCGTGAGCGCTTTCTGGAAATGTATAGTTTATGATATTAAAAAAATGGTAAACATTGTTTTTGCATCGGAATAATTAGGCGAGAGCCCTAGCAGGGTGTTGGGCCTATTGGTCCTGCAACGTTGGCGAAGCATGGCCCATACTTATAACTGCTAAAATGAATGGAAGTCTAAGGGGAGAGGGTGGGGGAGCCCGACAGGATGGTGAATGACGAGTGCGTAAGCGCTTGTAATGAAAATCCTACCCCATGGTGACATGGGGAAGCTCTAAACATTTCAAATGATGTGTAATAAATTGTTGCCATGGCAACGGCTATATTGTTTTTGCTAAAAAACACAAATGATGTAGCCTAAATACTTTTGAAACTTTTAGCATGTTTTGAAAGAGTTTACAAATTTGTAATTTGTTTATGGTTTTATATTTTATTTAAGATACACCACAAAACACTGAATAATAACAGTAAAATATTGACTGATAGAGCCATGACAATAAATAGATTTCAATAAATACATTTTACAACAAACAATACAAAATGTGCAAAAAAAGATCAATGATATTAATATACAAATTAGTATAATTAGACTACACTGCATTTTGTAACATGTAACAAAATATGCACAAATTAGAAAATAATTCCATTATCATACATTCAATATTATAATATTTAATTGTAAGTTTAGCACTGTGTCTACAATATAATAATTCAATTGTTCTGATGTATTTTAAATGTAAAGAAATGGCACAACAGCATTAGGCCAGACCATGAGCTAGACTTTAAGGTGAACCCAATATTTTAATAGATCCATGGGTGAACCGGCTTGATTTTATGATTATGCTCACTTCTCGCTCACCATGGACCTACTAAAATAATGCCTTTTGTGCAGGTCATTCACCTGTTTCCAGTTCAAAATTCTTCAGTTTTCTTAAAACTAGTTTTTTAATATTTAGCTTTAGCTCACACTGGCCTCCGCGTAACTCTAGTTACTCACATGGTACGGAAGCCTGCGTAACTTCCGGGCCACTGTGTACTAGCTCAAAAGTGAATGGTTTAATTCTGTTGTACAATCAGAATCAATCTCTCTGCTGTCTGTCCCGCAGACGAAGGAGATTTTGCACTCCCTCTCCTTTCCCTCCACTGGTCTGCTTCCACACAAAGGGATTCACGTTAATTTAATAGAATACAGGTCAAACAGGTCACATGACATACATCTCAGGGAAAGTTACAGGCCCATAGGTGTGAAAACCCGAAACTAGGCTTGGTCTGAGACTTCCTGGGCACCCCAAGAAGTCCCCCAAACAGACAGAGATAGGTCTTTGATCAAAAGGAGACACAGCAGTAATTATCAGAAATACGCTAACAGTATGGTCAAGGTTCGAATTGTGAGTGGAAAGTCTATGATGTCACGAAGCATAAGGGCAAAATGATATTTTCCATAACAATGCGCTAATGAGAAGCTGTCATTGACTTGAATGGACCGCCATCTTGAGCCCTGGGGGATGGGTCAGAGCACTCTGAGTTCAGTGCCGCTGCCCCCTGCAGGCACACATGGTTTTTAGACTTTTGGTGGCATTAACTTTTTTTTTTCTTTCGGGGTTTAGCTTAGTTCTTTTTGTACCCCTTCAGTTAAAGGTGTCGACATTTCTACAGCACTGTATAGGGTTGGCCCGGTGTTGCACCTGTTTGTTTCTTTTTGGCCCACCAGATCCATCTCTCAGGTGTTACTTTTTTTTTGGGGGGGGGGGCAAATTTTCTTTTTTGTAAGGGTTCCTTCTATCTCTAAAGATTAAAACTTTAACAAAATTAAGAAGAAAAGATGTAAAATCAAGAAGTTGAAATAGAAACTTTTTGAACTCTTTACATCTGGGTTTTTGTATCCTTATGTACACATCCCCATCTGCCACAGTCACAACCAATGAACTACCATCACAAAGCTTCACACTACACAGGGGGACAAGGCAGGGATGTCCACTCTCTCCGTCTCTATTCACCATATTTACTGAACAGCTATCCGCCTGAACCCATCAAAGCAAAGGTATTGAAACGGCACAAGCCCATAAAATCTCACTTTATGCAGACGATATACTACTATTTATACAAGATCTATTCAAGAAATAATCAAAACATTTCAGTCTTTTTCCAAAATTTCAGAGGTTATGCAATTGTAATAAATCGTATCTATCCTCCCGCTACATAAAACCAAATGGGATGTGCATACCCACCAATCACCACACACCTATATGCCATGATCACATCACTTACCTAGGCATCAAGATTTCCTCCAGGCAGTCAGAATAGATGACATTCAACTTCACACCACTGCTAAAGACAATAGAACAGGGGTGTCAAACTCATTTGGGCCACGGGCCGAATTTCGATGCTCAGGCTCAGGGTCGCAGGCCAAACATAACCAAAAAAATAAAAACTAAAGTAAAAATAAAAACTATAAGAAATAAATAGCTTTATACAGCCTAGTAATAGTTCTTTGTGGACACTGTTCACAAATCTGCAGCAGGTGAAAGACTGAGTCCATATTCATGCAGCAGCAGCAGGAACAGGAACATGGACTTATGACTTGGGTTTGGACTATTCTCTTTAAAAGCTGAAGGTAAATTCACTAAAAATGAGTTTTAGGAACTTGTAATAAATCAAAAATGTCCAGGTGGAATCCATATAAAAGTCCTATTCATTTTTAATTTGGGGTAATTTTTTACTTGTGGATTTGGAGTACAAAGGGACCGATGCTTCACAGAATGATTGATTTGACTGGAAATAAGAGGGTTAAAGCTTTATTTTTATGTACAGCTTATCAAGCAGCTTGAGAGTTTTCAAATGGAACAAATAAATTAAAAAGTCCAACGTCCCACGGGTGGGACGCACTAAGCGTAAGGGTTAAATCCCTTACGGGTCTGCCGGACCTGTATGTTTGGCCGCTGATTCAAAACGTTCTGGCGGGCCTTGAGTTTGACACATTGTGCAATAGAAGAATACTTGGCTCAACCTTCCCATAATAAAGATGACAAATTTTGGCAATAAAGATGACAATTTTACCAAAAATAAACTATTTATTCTCAATGATCACACCCCACACTCACCTGTGTTCAAATCACTAGATTCCATTATCAACTCGCTTCTATTGGAAAAATAAAACACCAAGGATTAAACTCAGTAAATTACCAAAGAACAAAGCTCAAGGAGGACTAGAAGCACCAAATTTTCAATATTACTCATTGGCTAACCAACTACAATACATTTACAAATGGACCTACTCCACCCATCCAATTTCTCACCAAATCAATAAAACGACACGCATGCTTTAGTGTTTATAACTGTAGCCTCTACTCTGACAGCCTGGTGGAGATTTCACCAAATCACAAATTCCACACTTGCCCCATCTAACTTCACCCCACTTTGGAACAACCCTGACTTCTTAAGCAATAAAAAAAACCCACAAAATTTACCCACATGGGCTGAAAAGGGTATCACCCACATATGTATGTATATATATATATATATATATATATATATATATATATATATACACACACACACACATATATATATATACATATATATATATACATATATACATATTTTCAAAAACAACATATTAACATTTCCACACTTGGAGTTTGGCATCAGGAACAATTATTTTTTTTAAATACCTACAAATCATGTTATGTTATCAGTTATGGAAAAAATTAACGTCAGACCCACAAATTTAGAACTCCCGCCTGCAATATCAGACTTGATTAATATCTCTTCTCCAAATAAACTTCTCTCTAAAATATACAACATCATTTCAAAGCCATCTCAGACCATATGCCTACCAATAATAAAATGGGAAAATGTCCTTTCAATAACTCCTGATGCCAACTTCTGGACCCAAATCTGTAAAAATATTTATTTTATGTCCATAATTTGCCAAATTACAATTAGTACAATACAAAACACTTCACAGAACACATTACGCTGCACACATTGCACTAGTATAGACACATGTATCCACGCAACCTGGCGCTGCACTTCAGTCAAACACTTTTGGGAAGAGGTCACACAGTCACTATCCACTATAGTGGGCTGCCACATCCCATTATCCCCCTCTCTCTGCTATAAAACACTCCTCACAGCTCTAACCATCGCCAAGAAAAGTATTCTCATGAACTGGAAAACCCGCAATAGCATACACATTAATTACTGGAAAAATCTTCTCACCAACTTCATTACCATGGAATATACATCTCCCCCCTATAATCACTCATCTGAAACCGACCTCCCCCACCCAACGCTCGCTGACCTTTTTTACAACTCTGATTCCCTTCTCTTCTTCCTCCATCTTCCACTCTTCACACATTTAAGTTATCTACCAACTTTTTGTATTTGTCGGTGAGCCTACTCTTACACAACCACACAAACACCACTCTGCCACACAAACATGTTATTAACACATGCATGTAATTTTGTTGTTGTTATTATCATCATTATCATTGTTGCTGTTACTATTATCACTGTTATCATTTGTATCACTACAATCGTTGTCACATCTGTTGTCCTGAAAATACACCCCCCCATCACAAATAAATTGTTTAAAAAGCATGCAATGTGATTTCCTGGATTTTTTTTGTTTTTTACATTCTGTCTCTCACGCCTGATGTGTACCTATGATGAAAATTACAAACCTCTCTTTCTCTTTTTAAATGGGTGAACTTGCAAATGTTTAAGTTGCCCAATACTTATTGGCCCTACTGTATATGCAATGACAATGGGAAGTGGTATATAATTATTGGTATTTTAAAAATATGACTATATCTAAATGTACAATGGCAATATATGATAGCATTGTGATGATGTTAATAATAATATAACACATTTTTATTCTGTTTGAATGCATACATACACACACACACATACATGCATACATGAAGAGGATTAAAACAAGGAAGGCAGCAGGACCAGACGGCATCAGCTCCAGGCTCCTTAAGTCCTGCGCAGACGAGCTGTGTGGAGTTATCGAGCATGTCTTCAACATGATACTGAAGCTGAGGGTGGTACCACAGGTCTGGAAGCCCTCCTGTGTCACTATCCACTATAGTGGGCTGCCACATCCCATTATCCCCCTCTCTCTGCTATAAAACACTCTTCACAGCTCTAACCATCGCCAAGAAAAGTATTCTCATGAACTGGAAAACCCGCAATAGCCATCCATCCATCTTCTTCCGCTTTATCCGGGGCCGGGTCGCGGGGGCAGCAGTCTAAGCAGGGACTCCCAGACTTCCTTATCCCCAGACACTTCCTCCAACTCCTCCGGGGGATCCCGAGGCGTTCCCAGGCCAGCCGAGAGACATAGTCCCTCCAGCGTGTCCTGGGTCTTCCCCGGGGGCCTCCTCCCGGTGGGACATGCCCGAAACACCTCCCTAGGGAGGCGTCCAGGAGGCATCCGGAACAGATGCCCGAGCCACCTCAGCTGGCTCCTCTCAACGTGGAGGAGCAGCGGCTCTACTCCGAGCTCCTCCCGTGTGACTGAGCTCCTCACCCTATCTCTAAGGGAGCGCCCAGCCACCCTGCGGAGGAAACTCATTTCGACCGCTTGTATCCGCGATCTTGTCCTTTCGGTCACTACCCAAAGCTCATGACCATAGGTGAGGGTAGGAACGAAGATTGACCGGTAAATCGAGAGCTTTGTCTTTCGACTCAGCTCCTTCTTCACCACAACGGTCCGATGCAGCGACGACCGCATCACTGCAGACGCTGCACCGATCCGCCTGTCAATCTCACGCTCCATCCTTCCCTCACTCGTGAACAAGATCCCGAGATACTTAAACTCCTCCACTTGGGGCAAGGACTCCCCACCCACCTGGAGAGGGCAAGCCACCTTTTTCCGGTCGGAGAACCATGGCCTCAGATTTGGAGGTGCTGATTCTCATCCCAGCTGCTTCACACTCGGCTGCAAACCGTCCCAGTGCATGTTGCAGGTCCAGGTTGATGGAGCCATCAGGACAACATCATCTGCAAACAGCAGAGATGAGATCCTGTGCTCTCCAAACCGGACCCCCTCCGCCCCCTGACTGCGCCTAGAAATTCTGTCCATAAAAACAATGAACAGAACCGGTGACAAAGGGCAGCCCTGGCGGAGTCCAACACGCACTGGGAACAGGTCTGACTTACTGCCGGCAATGCGAACACAGCTCCTGCTCCGGTCATACAGGGACCGGACAGCCCTGAGCAAAGGGCCCTGGACCCCGTACTCCCGCAGCACCCCCCAAAGGGCACACCGTGGGACACGGTCGAAAGCCTTCTCCAGATCCACAAAGCACATGTGGACTGGTTGGGCAAACTCCCATGAACCCTCGAGCACCCGATGGAGAGTATAGAGCTGGTCCAGTGTTCCACGACCACAAGGACGAAAACCACTCTGCTCCTCCTGAATCTGAGGTTCGACTATCGGTCGGATTCTCCTTTCCAGTACCCTGGAATAGACCTTACCAGGGAGGCTGAGGAGTGTGATCCCTCTATAGTTGGAGCACACCCTCCGGTCCCCCTTCTTGAACAGAGGGACCACCACCCCGGTCTGCCAGTCCAGAGGCACCGACCCCGACCGCCACGCGATGTTGCAGAGGCGTGTCAACCAAGACAGTCCTGCAACATCCAGAGACTTTAGGTACTCAGGGCGTATCTCATCCACCCCCGGAGCTCTGCCACCGAGGAGTTTGCCAACAACCCTCAGTGACTTCGGCTTGGGTGATAGATGAGTCAGCCTCCGAGTCCTCCGTCTCTACTACTCCTCTTCGGAAGACGTGGCAGTGGGATTTAGGAGGTCCTCAAAGTACTCCTTCCACCGCCCGACGACGTCCCCAGTCGAGGTCAGCAGGTCCCCACCCGCACCGTAAACGGTGTTGGTGGAAACACTGCTCCCCCCTCCTGAGGCGCCGGACGGTTTGCCAGAATTTCTTTGGGGCCCGACCGATAGTCCTCCTCCAGGGCCTCCCCGAACTCCTCCCAGACCCGGGTTTTTGCCTCTGCGACAGCACGAGCTGCGGCACGCCTGGCCCGCCGATACCCCAACGGCCTCAGGAGTCCCACAAGCCAAAGAGGCCTGATAGGCCTCCTTCTTCCGCCTGACGGCATCCCTTACTTCCGGTGTCCACCACCGGGTTCGGGGTTGCCGCCGCGACAGGCACCTGAGACCTTGCGACCACAGCTCCGAGCAGCCGCCATTGACAATGGAGGTCGAGAACATGGTCCACTCGGACTCAATGTCCCCAGCCTCCCCCGGGATTTGGGAGAAGCTCTCCCGGAGGTGTGAATTGAAGACCCTGCTGACAGCGGGCTCCGCAAGACGTTCCCAACAGACCCTCACTATACGCTTGGGCCTGCCAAGTCTGTCCGGCTTCCTCCACCGCCAGCGGATCCAACTCACCACCAGGTGGTGATCGGTTGACAGCTCCGCCCCTCTCTTTACCCGAGTGTCCAAGACACGCGGCCGGAGCTCAGATGACACGACAACAAAGTCGATCATTGACCTCCGGCCTAGGGTGTCCTGGTGCCACGTGCACTGGTGGACACCCTTGTGCTTGAACATGGTGTTCGTTATGGACAGTCCGTGACTAGCACAGAAGTCCAATAACTGAACACCGCTCGGGTTCAGATCGGGGGGGCCGTTCTTCCCAATCACCCCTCTCCAGGTGTCACTGTCGTTGCCCACGTGAGCGTTGATCCGTGAAGTCCCCCAGTAGAACAATGGAGTCCCCGGTCGGTGCACTGTCCAGTACCCCTCCCAGGGACTCCAAGAAGGCCGTCTAGCTACTCAGCACCGTTGTTCGGCCCGTAGGCCGACACCACAGTGAGAGACCTGTCCCCAACCCGAAGGCGTAGGGACGCGACCCTCTCGTTCACTGGGGTAAACTCCAACACATGGCGGCTGAGCTGTGGGGCAATAAGCAAGCCCACGCCAGCCCGCCGCCTCTCCCCGCAGGCAACACCAGACCAGAAGAAGGGAGCGTCCAGCCCCTCTCAAGAGGATGGGTTCCAGTGCCCAAACTGTGCGTGGAGGTGAGGCCGACTATATCTAGTCGGAACCGTTCAACCTCCCGCACAAGCTCAGGCTCTTTCCCCCCCAGTGAGGTGACGTTCCATGTCCCCAGAGTTAGTCTCTCCGTCCGGGGATCCGGTCGTCGAGGCCCCTGCCGTCGACTGCCGCCCAGATCCCTCTGCACCAGCCCCTTACGGATCCTCCTGCAGGTGGTGGGTCCACGGGAGGACGGCCCCACGTCACTCGTTTGGGTTGCACCCGGCCGGGGCCCCGTGGGGAAAAGACCCGGCCACCAGGCGCTCGCCGTCGAGCACCCACGCCAGGCCTGGCTCCAGGGTGGGGCCCCGTAACGCCAATCCGGGCGACGTAACTGGCCTTGGTTTTTAATAGCATACACATTAATTACAGACGAGCTGTGTGGAGTTATCGAGCATGTCTTCAACATGAGCCCTGAAGCTGAGGGTGGTACCACAGGTCTGGAAGCCCTCCTGTGTCGTACCAGTGCCCAAGACACCGTGCGCCAAAGACCGCGACAACTCCAGGCCAGTGGCTCTCACGTCCCATCTGACAAAGACACTGGAGCGGCTGGTCCTGGACCACCTCCGCTCCACCATGAGCTCAGCCATGACCCACTTGCAGTTTGCATTACCGGCCTGGCATCGGAGTGCGAGGACGCCGTCATCTCCCTGCTGCACCGCTCTCTCTCTCACCTGGAGAAGCCTGGCAGCGCTGTGAAGATTCTATTTTTTTATCTCTCCAGCGCCTTCAACACCATCGAGCCGCTGCTTGTGAGGACAAGCTGGAGACAGCTAGTGTGGACTACGAACCTGGCGGAGTGGATCCTGGACTACCTCACGAACCGACCCCAGTTTGTGAGAGCCTGGGACTGTGTGTCTGACACTCGGACCTGCAGTGTGGGCTCGCCCCAGGGCACCTGTCCTTGCGTCCTTTCTCTGCACCCTCTAAACTGCAGACCTCAGACACGACACAGACAGCTGTATCCTACAGAAGTTCTCTGATGACTCTGCCATCATCGGACTCAACACGGGCGATGACGATGCGGAGTACAGAGGACTCACACAGGACTTTGTGGACTGGTGTCAGCAGAACCACCTCCTCATCAACGCGGGGAAGACCAAGGAGATGGTGGTGGACTTCCGCAGATGCCACTCTGCTGCCCCCTCACCAGTGAACATCCAGGGAAGGGACATTGAGCGTGTGGACTCATACAAGTACCTGGGTGTTCATCTGAACCACAAATTGGACTGGACTCATCACACAGACACACTGTATAGGAAGAGCGAGGAAGTCAACTCTACCTCCTGAGGAGATTCCGGTCCTTTGGAGTGACAGGGCCACGCCTGAGGACCTTCTACAACTCTGTGGTGGCATCAGCCCTCCTGTATGGTGTGGTCTGCTGGAGCAGCAGCATCACAGAGAGTGAGAGGAAGAAGCTGGAAAAAGTCATCAAGAAGTCCAGCTCCGTCCAGGGCTGTGCTCTGGACTCGGTGCAGGAGGTGGGGTACAGAAGGGTCCTGGCTAAATTCACATCTATGCTTGGACCATGAGTCTCACCCCCTGCAGAACACTTTTTTCTAAGTTATCTGTTTTTATAAGAGTTTTTTGATATGTTTTTTTAAATAAGTTTTCTTTTTTTCTTTTTTCAAGTTTTCTGTTCAATTATACTGTGCCTAATCTGTTTCTGTACCCTTTGTTGCTACCCTGGAAATTCCCCATTGTGGGACAAATAAAGGTGATCTTATCTTATCTTAAATTTAAAAAAAAAAAGGTTTCTGTCATCTCTACGGCTAGGCCGTAAGAAATACGACATGGGTCTCATTGACTTTTTTAATTGGCATGCCAAAATAGAATTTTGTGCGAAATTTTATACTTAGACCATGATTTTTAAAAGAAAAAGTTGGATAACTTTGTGGAATTTTGCTGAAGGAATAGGCCCTTGGCCCTGTTGGGGCTTGGGCCTAAAAAAAGAGTTTTGCCTGCAGTGTCTCGCCTTAAAGGGAAAAATCACTCTGCTTTTCACTTTTTTATTTGCAAATATCATCTTCAGAGCAATATTAGGTATAATTGTGATAGGGTTAGAAGGTGCACACACGCAAACACAACAAACCCACACTACCACATAATCAGAGTTTAATAATGAGACTTGTCCTTCTCATGAGTGCACAGATCAAGTGGAAGGACGGGGGATTTAAGAAAGTGTCCTTGTGTGTCTACAGGCTGTCAGGATGTCTCATCTCTGTGAGGGGCGGGGCTTCTCTGGCCTCAGCTCTGAGCTCCGCCCACTCCCATCTGAGAGAGTTAGACCTGAGCTACAACAATCCGGGACCCTCAGCAGAGCTCTTGACTGTTCTATGGGACGACCCACACTGCCCCCTACAGTCCTTCAGGTGAGGATGCTGGGACATTGGTCCCTATGAACATTGTTTAATCTGTTCTCACTGTCGCTCTTCGAGCCAACCGCTGTTGTGATTTCGGGCGTTACAAAATTAAATTGAATTTAATTGAATAGTAGGGCGGCATGGTGTCTGGCCTGTCTTGAGTTTGCATGTTCTTCCTGTGTCTGCGTAGGTTTCCTCTACCACTAAAAACATGTACAATAGGCTCCTCCCTTCTGGGGCCCGGACTCACCTGAAAGAGAGATTCTAAATCTCAGTGGGACATTCCTGGTTAAATAAAGGTCAATAAATTCTAACGAGATTTTACTAAACCTTTGGCCTATTTTTCCGAGTTTAACACTTTTGGTGATGTTTATCATTTCACTTCCTGGCTGGACAGTAAATATGACATCATCTCCAGCTTCAGTCTCGTAGTGTGGAGCTGTTAAGACTGGACTCACGTTCATCGATTCCGTTTTAGAACTCTACTCTTGTAATTTTCAACTTCTATTATTCGGCTTTCTTCACAAACTGCCACATGACGGAAGTTAAAACTATGATAAATATTTACCACAGGAACTATCCAACTAAACTAAGTAATAATTCATAACACATTAATAACATTAATAACAAGCCCAAACAACACCGGTGGAACGACCTCTGACCCTCCATTTCTGTGCTGCCACATAAACTGTAATGACTCTAGCTTCTCCTCTGATTTTCAGTTGCGTCCAGTCTCTGTCAATTTAGTTGAAGTCAGTTGCAGCTTTTTCAGTCTCATAGTAAACATTTTATTTTCATTTAGTAATTTCTACTAGTACAAGTACTGTAGTGTTATTCATGTCCTCCCACGTATGAAAGAGGGTGACATTCAAAGTTGATATAGAAGATTTTAAACATGAGACACTGCATGAGTGTGGATATGTTTATCATATTTTAAGTTATCTGGTGAACCAGACTTTAGAATTTAACAATTCTATAATCAAATATTTAAATAAATTAATTCATTAAAATTTAATTTGCTTATTAATCTGAAGGTTTTAAGAACGTAACCGTGACATTGACCCCTATTCTGGAAATGACTGAACACTACCAAATGTGGTTTATGAAGATTTATTGACCAAATAATTGAACAGATAAATATTAACATGGAATATGCAAATGAGTCAATAACCGATGGAGACACTAGATATGATTGTTCTAGAGTTGTCTAGTTATGTGTTAAAGTTGATTCTAAGATGATCTTATATATATCCAATGCGGCCATTGTTTAAACACTAGGCCACCAAGTTACAAAGGTAAAACTGATGAGTCATAAAACAGTTAAATGAACATGCAGAACACAATAACATTATGTAAAGTAAATTAATCTTGTGGACAAAGTCTGCAATCAGATGATTGTTAACTAAAACCGCATAGCCTATTTAGCGTTTTAGCTTTTGTCTTGGGAGAAAATGGCTGTAAGAGTTAAACAATTAAATCCAAAAGCCGTCATTTGATGTAAAAAGTTTTTCCCAACGTTCAAAGCTTGAGGTCATAAATCTCCAGGTGGGGGTTGTAGCATGGCAGCGTTCGGAGGTCGTCTTTAGTTCGCTACATTCATCTTTCCAGAGAAAAAAACTTTGCACAAACAATGGCAACAGCAACATGTATGCTTAATATTCCTGCCTAAACATCAGATTAATAACACAGAAAGGGAACGCACAACTTTACCATTTACATCCAGAGCGTGGTTCACCTCCTTCTCTTTTCACCACTCGTGTGGCTGCCTCATATAAATGATCCAAATGACACAGGTTTTCTTCTGATAAAATCCACAGGAAACATGTCCAACTTGTTCACATCTGTCGCCACTTTTAATGTCCATTTGATAGAATCCTGAGTGAGTTACTCAGCATCACTGCCAGAGCCACACCTCTGAATTGATTTGGTCATCCAGGGGTTAAATGCATGCTCACTGTGCAGCTAGTGATTGGGAGACTTGTCCTCACGCCAAAGAGAAATAAACTTTCAGATGCACATTTTGAAAGCTCTTTCTTCTTCGTTATAACCATTATTTTGTAGCTGAGTGTGGTGTTTTAAAACAAGCGCATTCTGTTGTGCATCGCTGCTCTTGCTAATTCACTAATGATGATTTAGCTATGTTTTTCTTTTTAAAGGAACAGTGAACATATATACAAACATGAAAAAACAAACAAAACAAGACCAGATAGAATAACAGTCCTAAATCAAAAGACATCCCACAAATCAATAAAAACTAAAACCCAACTAAACCCAAACAAATGTCCCACTTTGCCCACAGTCTGTCAAATTTGCCCATTTCCAAATGGAGTCCGAATGTGGATTTTTCCATTTGTCGAATGTCCATTATGATTTTAGTCCTTGGTTTATCTGTGCATTTTTTGTCATACATTTTTTTGTGAGTGCCTTTTTCGCTGCAATCAGGAGGATGCTCCAAAGATGGCTGTCAGTTGCGTCGTTGGCAGGAGTCCTGAGGCCCAAATACCGGTACATAGTTTTGAAATCCATTCGGATGGGGATGTCATAGATTGTCTGTAAGGCTTTGCTGATCTCAGTCCAATACTTGTGAACAACAGGACAATCCCAGAACTCATGATAGTGGTTTGCCTTCTGGCTGCCACATCCTCTCCGGCTGCCACATCCTCTCAGTCAGCATTTCCCTGTGAGTAATGGTTACTTTACACTGCGTTATAAAGAAACGAGACACACTTTTCCAACAGAATTCCCTCCAAATATGTGATTTTGTGGTTTGTTGTGGCATTTCTGTGGAAAAATACCAAGAAATAAAGAGGTAAACAGAGTTTCTCAACAGGTGGATCTTTATTTACTCGTGCACAGTAAATAAAAACGCTTTCCCTGACAAGATCAGCTCTCCCTTCCTGCCTCCAGAACAATTACAGTAAACAGCCTTTTAAAGGCAGTCACATACATTGACACGTACGCACATTGTCACAATCAAATCAGCTCTAGTCAAACCCTCAAGGTTTTGACCCACGACTTGGCCGGAGCTAAGATAATGTTATATGATACATAGACATGATATTATTTGCAACCTTGATAGAAAGACATTTTCCATTGCAGGTTCTCCAATGAGATGTACATATAGTACTTTCCCAGTCTTCATCAGCCAGAACAAAGTGACCCTCTCTTTCCCATCTATTCTTAATGTAATCAGTAGAGTGAGTGCTCAAATTGTTAATACATTTATATATAATTTTGATATGAATCCCCTTGAAAGCTCCGATTTATAAGCTTTAATAAATATTTCAGTCAAAGGGCTACTGTGGTCATCATTCTTTTTAATTTCTTGGTTATGACAACTCCTTATTTATAAATACCTATAAAAGTCCTGCTTCTCCAAGACAAAGGATTATTTCAATACATCAAAGCTCTTCAGGTGATTCTCCTTTACAATCTGGTAAAAGACCTTTATACCCTTTGTTGTCCAGACTTAAAATCTTGAGTCTGTGCTGTTAGATTAAACATTTTGATTAAATTTAAGATTTTAACATCTTTGTTTAGTTTGGATGTTTTGATTAGCTCGTTCCATGTTGTAAGAACGGACTAGGGTTCTCTTCCTCCACCAAATGACTCAACCGTGTGTCGTCTGCCAGTAAGGCCTGTACAGGAACCCCCGGCACATTGATCTCAATATTTTTCCATTTCATATTCTGGGTCACACCAGCACGGCAAGGCTCTGATCTGAGCTGAAATAATCAGAATCAGAATCAGAAAGGGTTTATTACCATTGTCAATTAACAAAATTCACAAACATAGGAACTTGTCTCGGCATTAAGGTGCAACATAAAACACTGAGCAATAATAACAACATATATTCAATGAAAAGGGCATGCATTAAGAGACCATTTAAAAATACTATAGTATAAAATAAAAATAGGCATTATATGTACACAGGATTACAGTTAATTTTTCAGTTGTAGTGCAGAAAGTGACAATGCAGTGAGTGATGAATAGTTGCAGTTAAAGTGGCAGGGGTTTAAGAAGTGTTCATGAGTCCAACGGCAGAGGGAAAGAAACTATTCCGATGCCGATTAAGAGGAAATCAGTGAGCTGTTGGTAAACAACCTTTTCAAGGACTTTGCCCCAAAATGGCAGATTAGAGATGGGCCGGTAATTACTCAGTACTGCGGCATCAAGACTGCTCTTCTTTAGGAGAGGCTTTATGACCGCAGTTTTCAAAGACATTGGGAATGTTCCAGATTGAAGCGACATGTTAACTATTTGAGTGAGTGGTGCTAGCAAACTGTTCCGCACAGACTTTAGAAATCTGGTGGGTAACACATCGAGGCAGCATGTAGATGAACTCAGACTGGTGATGATCCCTGGATAGTTTTGTCAGTTACAGGTGCAAAGTGAGTCAGCTCTGAAGTGTGTAGGTGGTGTGAGGGTTATGTTTTGCATTGTAGAATGTATAGCATTTTTAATGCCCTGAACTTTGTCATTAAAAAATAATGCAAACTCAGTACACTTGGATGTGGAAATGAGTTCTAACGGCAGCTGAGCTGGAGGGTTTGTTAATCTGTTTACTGTGGCAAACAGGACACGCGAGCTGTTACTGCAGCTTCCAATTATTTCAGAAAAATATCCTTCCCTAGTTCTACATAAAATGAGGTTGTACATGTACAACTTCTCTCTGTAAATCTCTTTCTGAACCTGGAGCTTCGACTTGCGCCATTTTCGTTCGGCCCGGCGGCACTCCCTTTTCTGTGCCCTGACCGAATCATCATTTCTCCATGGCGCCTTCTGCTTATTTTTAACCAATTTTAGCCTTCATAGGGGCAATGGTGTCGAGAACATTTAAGAACACTAGATGTAACAGAGTTCAACCAAATCATTTACATTAGAACATGAGACATTTTCAAAGTTAATCATTTCCATAAACAGTTTTCCCCGTGCTGTCATTTATGTGTCTCCTCCGGACAATTGCAGGACCAGCTGGTGGTTTGGGAAAAACAAGCAGGTCAAAGAAGACACAGAAATGATCAGACAGAGCAACATCGACCACATTGACGTTTGAAATATTAACCCCTTTTGTAATTAGAAGATCTAGAGTGTGCCCTCTGCTGTGTGGGTGGGGCCGCTCATCGTGCTGAGTAAGACCGAAAGTTTCAAGGACAGCATGAAGCTCTTTAGCGTTTCTGTCACAGATATTATCAACATGAACATTGAAATCACCTGTTATGACCAAACCATCAAAGTCTGTGCATACGACTGAAAGCATCTCAGTAAAATCATCAATAAAACTTTTGCAGTGCTGAGGAGGCTTGTATAAAACAATGAAGAGAATGGATGGAGACTGTTTTAGCTCAATTTTAAAGGCTACGTACTCAAATGTTGAAAACACCCCAAAGGACAACCTGTGGGTAACTATTTCATCTCTAACAAAAGCACACACACCTCCTCCCTTTTTGTTTTCTCGTGTTTCAGATTCAAACATAAAGTTGGGTGGAGCAGATTCTATTAGAACTAAATTTCCTGTGTTTTTGTCAAGCCATGTTTCAGTTAAAAACATAAAATCAAGATTATAAGAAGAAATAAAATTATTAATTAAGAATGATTTGTTACATAAGGATCTGACATTTAGCACAGCAAGTTTCAGACTAGTTTCAGTGAGACTGGGCGTTATCTTTTTACAGGGAATATGAATCAAATTTCTCAGATTGGGCAGTCTGACTTGCATTTTGTTTTTCCCATCTGTGTGATGTTACAGGGCCCCGGGTTGGTTTGATTTTTAATATGACTATAAGTCCCGGCAACGCTGAGACCCAGTGCATCCTAGCTATGGGAGATACCAGGTGAAAGGCGAGGGGGATAGGTGGGGGGGCTTTTGTTGGTGTAGCGGGAGCTGGTGAGAGTTTGGGACCAGGTGAAAGGCGGGTGGGTTTAGGTGGGGCGATTTTTGTCTGTGTAGCAACAGTCAGGGGAGAGTTCATCATCGTTGATATCAGAACTCTTGATCTTGCTATATTAGGCGTGAGTGGAGCCATCTTAATGCCTGATTTGATCAGATATTCAAGATGGCTGGGAAGACCCCTGGGTGAGAGTGGAGATGGAAAGGAGAGTGAGGAATCTGTAGTGGGAGTAGATGTTGCAGGGGGGATCCAGGGCTGCTCTGAGGGCAGGGGCGATGGCGGGGATACTGCCGGGCCCGCCACAGATGGGGTCCAAGGCCTTTTGATGAGGGCCGTGCAGGAAAGGAACTGAAATGACTCCTGCGCTAGCCGTGGTGAAGATTGTTGTGGTGCTGCTGCAGATGAGTCCTTCGCTGGAGGCGGTGGAGGTGATCGTGGAGCAGCTGGAGTTGAATTATTTGCTGTGTGGTGGTGGAGCGGCTGCTAATAAATCCTTTTCGAGGAGGTTGTGGTTGTGGTGCTGCTGATGTTGAACACATTGGCTCGGTCTCTGGCTGATGAAGCAGGAATTCTTCTCTCATTCCTCTCTTCTCTAACTATAGCAGGAATTTTTCTCTCATCTCTCTTCTCTCAGTTCCTCTCTCTCTAACTATCTGCTCAGGACCCTGTCAAGGCCCAGTCCAATGCCTCAGAGCGTGGAGCAGGTTCTCTGTCAGCACCCCTCACTCCACCTCTACAGAGGTGTGGGCCATTTCTCTTAAACAGGTCCTCTCATTTCCAGAATAGATAGCAGTTCTCAATGTAGTGCAATCCTCTTGTTGCACACTCTTTGGACAGCCATGTGTTCAGCTGAAGCAGCCGGCTAAACTTGTTTATCTTCCTGTCGATGTTTGGAAGAGGTTAGCTGTTTAACTCCTTTATGTGTGGCCAAAACAATTAGAAATACGTGACGTAATCTCAGTGACTGTGGCGCTGGGAAAAGAAATGTGTTTTCATTTTTTCATGCATCACGTGACTTATCGCACCATCCCCAATCAAGACGACCTTTGACGTTAGACAGATTCTCTCTCTGTCTCTGTCTGCCTTTTCGCCGCGTCATGTCTCCCATTTTTCCTTTGTTTCATTTACTTCAGTCTTTGAAAGTGGTAAAAATCTGTTTGTAAGCTGTATTTTTTAGGTGGCGTTACATTATCTTTGTATCGCTTAGGCTTCGAACCGACTTTGTTTTCCTGGTCTTTAGGGACAGTTTTGGGAACAAAACAAGAGTCAGCTCCTGCGTTTTTAGGTTGAAAGTAGCTGTTTTTCTTGTCTAAAAAATGTGGACTTCTTACCACTGCGATGACCACTGGGGATTGTGTATCCGTGCAGTCCTTTTTCAGATTCCAAAGCAAAATATCCGTGCTTGTAGCTCTCCATGAAATTTCTTGTTGAAATTTCCAACAGCGTTACAGGAGTTTGTTTCTCTTCTCACGGACATGTCGCTGGTTCGTCAGATTTGTTGATTAAAACTTGAAACATTTTCTTAAAATCCTTAGGTTGACTTAAAAAAAGTCATTATAAAAAAATGTTTGGAAGACAAAACTGATTTAAAAGTGCAAGTATCTAAATAAGTGAAAAGCAGCTGAAAGCGAGCAGGAGCAACAGCAGGGAAAGTATCTGACACTCTTCGGAAGCAGGAAAAGATTAAACAACTCATGTTGATGTTTTCCAGTCAGGTTGTTAGACCTCATCACAGCAATGAGATTGGCTGCTCTTGTCAAGGTGACAAATCGGCACATCCATCTAACACACTAGACAAAACGGGCAAAGCCTTCAGTCTTAATTCTGTTAGATCTGATTGCTGCTTTTGACACTGTCGATTCATGGCAGTTACATCTTTACAGAGACTAGAGAGACTGGGTTGGGCATCACAGGCACTGCCCTTAATTGCGTTAAAGTCTCCTATCTGGACAGACAGGAAGTAGCTTTGTTGAAATTTGGTTAACTAGCCTGTCTCAGACCAGATGCCCACTGGACCTGTCTGGGGCTGCTCCCAAGGGGTCAATGCCTGGTGACCTCCTTCTGTTCAAAACCCTATCTACATCACATGTGTCAAACTCAAAGGCCCGCGGGCCAGATGTACGGTGCCAGCTCAAGTGCCGAGGGACAGCGACCAGCGGACACTCATCGCAGCAGTTTAAAAATCGAACACACCACGCAGCCGATGACCTGTTAAGCGCTCTGCCCCCCAGGGCAGATCTAGGGAACACCGAGGAATAAAGAAAAGAGGCGGTTTGTGGACGTATAGAGACTGTGCTAAAAGCAGGCGCTAATGTGAAGCTAACAACAAGAAATACAAAACTTCTTTGATGACAAACTCTGTGAGGAAAACATCCAAACCAGTGCAAAACCTGGTCAGATCCTGAGCCACAGGTAAAAACACAGAATCAAAGGTGTAATAAAGTCTGAAACATGGCAGAGTGAAGCTGCTTGAGCTCATTTGATTCACCACATCGAATCATTTGTCACTAAAATAAGCTTAAACTGTAAAAATAGCTGAGCTCATATTGAGGTTAGTGCAGCAACATTTAACATGTCTGTGATACAAAACATTTAATAATCAGAATCATTATCACAACTGTCCATGTTCCTGTTCCTGCTGCTGCTGCATATATAATAGGACTCAGTGTTCACATAGAACTATTACTAGGGCTATATAACATTTGTTATATTTTTTATTGTTTTATTTTTTACATTATGTTCGGCCCGCGACCCCAAACTGAGCACCGACACCAAACGGCCCCTGGCCCAAATGAGTTTGACACCCACTGCATCTACCATGCTGTCGTTAGGCTTCAGGTTGATACGCAGCGAGAATGTGTTCCTGATCACAATTACGCAGACGACCACTCCAGATCTATGTGTTCACTGACGGCAGGGTGAATATTGGACCAGTGGATTCCCGTCTGTCACTGCATCCCAACAGATCAGTGTGAGGATGCAACAGCAACTTTCTCCAGCTGAACTCAGGACAAGCCTGAAATCATCGTCTTTGGCCCACAGAAACAAAGAGAGAAAGTGTTAATAGTCATCACTCCAGTAAGCTCTCGCTCTAAAACCTACAAATCAAGGTTAGAAAATCTGGGTTACGGTAATAATGGACTCAGATTTTGAATTTTAAACAGCCACGTCAAATCAATAAACATCAGCAAGCCTTTTACCATTCTAACAAAAACATAGCCAAAATCAAAAATATAGTGTCTTAAACCAGACCTGGCAGGAGACTTATCCATGCGTTTGTCTCTAGTAGATTGCGCGCTACTGTAACGGCCTGCTCCACTGGCTCTCCAAACGAAGCTTGTAAAACAGACTGCAGTACGATCCAGAACCCTGTGCCCGCGCTCCTGACTAGAAGCCAGGAAGTACGATCGACATTAGTCCCTGTGCTCAAGGTCTCTGCACTGGCTCTCTCGTGGCTTCAGAGAATAGGGACTTTCAAAGCAGCTTGTTTATAACAAGTCTCTCCTTATGGCCTAGCACCAAAGTTACATCTCGGACATGTCTCAGTTGCCATAGAACTCCATCCGGACTCCTGAGACCCAGGGACCGGCCTCCTGGCTCTGCGTGCCCAGAGTCAGACTAAACATGGGGAATCTGTATGTTCAGTTTTATGCAGCTAAAATCTGAACAGCTTCCTGAGGAATGTGAGACAGGTTCTGAGCTCTTGGCAATGTTCATACAATCTAAGATTAACAAACTGTTTGTTTTGGCTGTGCATATGACTGAAATGCTTTTCTTTGCGACTCTTTGTCTGTCTTCTTTCTTTTCTTTCTTGTCCCTATCTAGACGGATTAGCCTGAAAAATGCACCTTTCTAAATTAAGATTTTGTGATTTCTGCCATGTCTTTGTCATTTTTATTTTTTTTCTCCTCTTGTGTGAAGCACTTTGAATTGCCTTGTGTAACAAATTGTACTCTACAAATAAACTTGCCTTTGCCTTACAGACGTCAGTGCCACTGGCCTGTAGTCATTAAGTCCAGTGATTCCGGGCTTCTTGGGGACAGGGACAATGATGGCAGAGTTGAAGCAGGCTGGGTTAGCTCTCCTGCGCAAGCTGGTCATCCCTCAATGTAGGCGTGGAGACGCCGTTTGGCGTCCAGCCAGCTTTTTCGGGGGTTTGGATTTCCAAAAAAGCCTGTGAACATCCTGTCCTGAACTGAGAGAGTGGTGGGGAGGTGGGGGGGACCAGGTTTGGGTTGGGCGGAGGTGGCCACCGATGCGGGAGGGGTGAGTCACATCAAACCTGGGATAGAAGGTTGTTAACTGTGGCTCAAGCCAGTTTTCAAATTAGTTTATGCAGCAGGCGGGGCTCGCGGGCCTTATGGATTGTGTGAGAAGCCAGAGCCCCCTCCAATACGCGAGGCGGGCGTTTCAGACGCGTATTGTACTCATGAATTGCTTGCTCGAGAAAACCTCTTTTGCTAAATCCATACTTTGCCATCTTATGTAGCCCCCCTTGTCCACTGTAGCCCTAGGCGCTAGTCCCTTCTACTGCTGCTCGCCTTACACTGCCATCAGTTTTGTGAGACAGTGAACCAGTGGTTTTTCATTGTTGTGAAAGTGCACCTTGTTTGTCGTTTGGTTATGATGCTGTCCTCATCAGAAATCGAATGTATGTGATGTCAC
Organism: Chaenogobius annularis; assembly: GCA_015082035.1. Classification (NCBI taxonomy): domain Eukaryota; kingdom Metazoa; phylum Chordata; class Actinopteri; order Gobiiformes; family Gobiidae; genus Chaenogobius; species Chaenogobius annularis. Next base: position 29,549 of record BJKM01000753.1, read on the forward strand.
GCAGTGTCCGTTGTACTCATCCATAACTACTGTGGCAGCTCTGAAAACCTGGTCAGCTTGAAAACCTTCCCAGTCGTGAGGTCCAAACACGCACGTAGCTCCTCCACTGCCTCATTGGTCCACTTCTTAGATTTCCTCACTGCAGGTTTGGAGAGCTTCAGCCTCTGTCTGTACGTGGGGATCAGGTGAACCATGGCGTGATGTGAAAAGCCGAGAGCAGCGCGAGCCACAGCGCAGAAGGCTTTACTGACTGTTGTGTAGCAGTGATCCAAAGTGCTCTGCTCTCTAGTCGGAACTTTAATAAACTGTCTGTATACAGTAAATAAAGTAATTTTTCAGGCAGGGCCTGACCCCTCTTGTTTGCTTTGTATTTGGAACCATTAGCTCAATTTATAAGACAATCAAAAACAATTCATGGTGTTACAAATGATGGTTCGGAACATAAAATTGCCTGCTATGCAGATGATGTTTCATTGTATCTGACAAAACCAGAAATTTCCATACCCAATGTGATGCATTTTTTTTTTTACAAGAAATTGGTCCAATGTCTGGATACAAACTAAATGTACAAAAAACTGAAATTGTTTCATTCTGGCATCCCACTCTGACCTTTAGAAAGACTTACCCATTTAAATGGCAAACAGAATCTCTTAGATATTTAGGTGTGGTACTCCATAGAGACCTATCAACAATTCTGGAGAAAAATTATACCCCCTTTTTTCCACTATTAAAAAAGACCTTGAAAATGGAACCTTATACCCTACTTAAGTCTAAGTCAAAGGATTGAAACTATAACAATTAATGTTTTGCCCAGATTTCTCTGTCTGTTCCAGACTCTTCCGGTTTCCATCCCCTGTTTGATGAGTGGAATAAAGCAATCTCGAGATTCATATGGCAGGGAAAAAAAACCCTGTATCTGATTCAAAACTTTACAGTCATCAAAAGAAAAAGGAGGCTGGGGTTTGCCTTGTTTGAAAAATTACTTTGTTCCTGCTCAGATCAGAGCATTGCTGTGCTGGTGTGACCCAGAATATGAAGCTCAATGGAAGAATATTGAGATTGCAGTTGTGCCGGGGGTTCCAGTACAGGCCTTACTGGCAGATAACAAACGGTTATTCATTTGGGGGAGGTGGAGAACCCTTGGGTGAAGTCTGTTCTTACAACATGGAAGGAGCTAATCAAAACATACAAACTAAACAAAGATGTTAAAATTTTAAATTGGTTGACTTACGATCACCCCTCCTTGAACTGACACCTTAACGTGGTGGAGGGGTTTGAGCGCCCGAATGATCTCAGGAGCTATGTTGTTCGGGGCTTCAAGCCCCTGGTAGGGTCTCCCAAGGCAAACAGGTCCTGGGTGACGGGTCAGACAAAGATCGGTTCACAAGCCCTTTATGATCAGAAGAAAAACAAGGCCAGTTACGTCGCCCGGACTGGCGTTACCGGGGCCCCCACCCTGGAGCCAGGCCTGGGGTGGTGCTCGACTGCAAGCGCCTGGTGGCCGGGTCTTTCCCCACGGGGCCCGGCCGGGTGCAGCCCGAACTAGTGACGTGGGGCCGTCCTCCCGTGGACCAACCACCTGCAGGAGGATCCGTAAGGGGCTGGTGCAGAGGGATCTGGGCGGCAGTCGACAGCAGGGGCCTCGACGACTGGATCCCCGGACACAGAGACTAAACTGTGGGGACATTGGAACGTCACCCTCGCTGGGGGGGAAAGAGCCTGAGCTTGTTCGGGAGGTTGAACGGTTCCGACTAGATTATAGTCGGCCTCGCCTCACACGCACAGTTGGAACCCATCCTCTTGAGAGGGCTGGACGCTCCACTTCTCTGGTGTTGCCTACGGGGAGAGGCCGGCGGGCTGGCGTGGGCTTGCTTATCGCCCCACAGCTCAACCGCCATGTGTTGGAGTTTATCCCAGTGAACGAGAGGGTCCCTACGCCTTCGGGTTGGGGACAGGTCTCTCACTGTGGTGTCGGCCTATGGGCCCGAACAACAGTGCTGAGTACCCGGCCTTCTTGGAGTCCCTGGAGGGGGTACTGGACAGTGCCACCGACCGGGGACTCCGTTGTTCTACTGGGGGACTTCAACGCCCACGTGGGCAACGACAGTGACACCTGGAGAGGAGTGATTGGGAAGAACGGCCCCCCCGATCTAAAACCCGAGTGGTGTTCAGTTATTGGACTTCTGTGCTAGTCACGGACTGTCCATAACGAAACACCATGTTCAAGCACAAGGGTGTCCACCAGTGCACGTGGCACCAGGACACCCTAGGCCGGAGATCAATGATCGACTTTGTTGTCGTGTCATCTGACCTCCGGCCGCGTGTCTTGGACACTCGGGTAAGAGAGGGGCGGAGCTGTCAACCGATCACCACCTGGTGGTGAGTTGGATCCGCTGGCGGCAGAGGAAGCCGGACAGACTTGGCAGGCCCAAGCGTATAGTGAGGGTCTGTCTGGGAACGTCTTGCGGAGCCCGCTGTCAGCAGGTTCTTCAATTCACACCTCCGGGAGAGCTTCTCCCAAATCCCAGGGGGAGGCTGGGGACATTGAGTCCGAGTGGACCATGTTCTCGACCTCCATTGTCAATGCGGCTGCTCGGAGCTGTGGTCGCAAGGTCTCAGGTGCCTGTCGCGGCGGCAACCCCCGAACCCGGTGGTGGACACCGGAAGTAAGGGATGCCGTCAGGCGGAGAAGAAGGAGGCCTATCAGGCCTCTTTGGCTTGTGGGACTCCTGAGGCCGTTGACGGGTATCGGCGGGCGAGGCGTGCCGCAGCTCGTGCTGTCACAGAGGCAAAAACCCGGGGCTGGGAGGAGTTCGGGAGGCCATGGAGGAGGACTATCGGTCGGCCCCAAAAAGAATTCTGGCAAACCGTCCGGCGCCTCAGGAGGGGGAAGCAGTGTTCCACCAACACCGTTTACGGTGCGGGTGGAGACCTGCTGACCTCGACTGGGGATGTCATCGGGGACGGTGGAAGGAGTACTGCTTTGAGGACCTCCTAAATCCCACTGTCACGTCTTCCGAAGAGGAAGTAGAGACTGAGGACTCGGAGGCTGACTCATCCATCACCCAAGCCGAAGTCACTGAGGTTGTTGGCAAACTCCTCGGTGGCAGAGCTCCGGGGGTGGATGAGATACGCCCTGAGTACTAAAGTCTCTGGATGTTGCAGGACTGTCTTGGTTGACACGTCTCTGCAACATCGCGTGGCGGTCAGGGACAGTGCCTCTGGACTGGCAGACCGGGGGGTGGTGGGCCCTCTGTTCAAGAAGGGGACCGGAGGTGTGTTCCAACTATAGAGGGATCACACTCCTCAGCCTCCCTGGTAAGGTCTATTCCAGGGTACTGGAGAGGAGAATCCGACCGATAGTCGAACCTCGGATTCAGGAGGAGCAAAGAGTGGTTTTCGTCCTGGTCGTGGAACACTGGACCAGCTCTATACTCTCCATCGGGTGCTCGAGGGTTCATGGGAGTTTGCCCAACCAGTCCACATGTGCTTTGTGGATCTGGAGAAGGCTTTCGACCGTGTCCCACGGGGTGCCCTTTGGGGGGTGCTGCGGGAGTACGGGGTCCGGGGCCCTTTGCTCAGGGCTGTCCGGTCCCAGTATGATCCGGAGCAGGAGCTGTGTTCGCATTGCCGGCAGTAAGTCAGACCTGTTCCCAGTGCTCCGCCAGGGCTGCCCTTTGTCACCGGTTCTGTTCATTGTTTTTATGGACAGAATTTCTAAGGCGCAGTCAGGGGTCGGAGGGGGTCCGGTTTTGGGGACACAGGATCTCATCTCTGCTGTTTGCAGATGATGTTGTCCTGATGGCTCCATCAACCTGGACCTGCAACATGGGCACTGGGACGGTTTGCAGCCGAGTGTGAAGCAGCTGGGATGAGAATCAGCACCTCCAAATCTGAGGCCATGGTTCTCAACCGGAAAAAGGTGGCTTGCCCTCTCCAGGTGGGTGGGGAGTCCTTGCCCCAAGTGGAGGAGTTCAAGTATCTCGGGCTCTTGTTCACGAGTGAGGGAAGGATGGAGCGTGAGATTGACAGGCGGATCGGTGCAGCGTCTGCAGTGATGCGGTCGCTGCATCGGACTGTTGTGGTAAAGAAGGAGCTGAGTCGAAAGACAAAGCTCTCGATTTACCGGTCAATCTACGTTCCTGACCTCACCTATGGTCATGAGCTTTGGGTAGTGACCGAAAGGACAAGATCGCGGATACAAGCGGTCAAAATGAGTTTCCTCCGCAGGGTGGTGGGCGCTCCCTTAGAGATAGGGTGAGGAGCTCAGTCACGTGGAGGAGCCCGGATTAGAGCCACTGCTCCTCCACGTTGAGAGGAGCCAGCTGAGGTGGCTCGGGCATCTGTTCCGGATGCCTCCTGGGCGCCTCCCTAGGGAGGTGTTTCGGGCATGTCCCACCGGGAGGAGGCCCCGGGGAAGACCCAGGACACTCTGAAGGGACTATGTCTCTCGGCTGGCCTGGGAACGCCTCGGGATCCTCCCGGAGGAGTTGGAGGAAGTGACTGGGGATGGGGAAGTCTGGGAGTCCCTGCTTAGACTGCTGCCCCCCGCGACCCGGCCCCGGATAAAGTGGAAGAAGATGGATGGATGGACTTACGATCAAAAATTTCACATCTAACAGCACAGACTCAAGATTTGAAGTCTGGACAACAAAAGGTATAAAGGTCTTTTACCAGATTGTAAAGGAGAATCATCTGAAGAGCTTTGATGAGATGAAAAAATCCTTGGCTTAGAGAAACAGGACTTTTATAGGTATTTACAAATAAGGAGTTAATATAACCAAGAAATCAAAAAGAATGATGACCATCATACCCCTTTGACTGAAATATTTATTAAAGCATATAAAATCAGAGCTTCCAAGGGGATTAATATCTAAATTGTACACATGTACAACAATCTGAGCAGCCACTCTACTGATTATATTAAGGGTAAATGGGAAAGAGAGGGTCACTTTGTTCTGGCTGATGAAGAGTGGGAAAGTATATGTACATCTCATTGGAGAACCACAAATTCACATGTTTGGAGGGAATTCTGTTGGAAAAATGTGTCTCGCTTTTTTATAACCCCATGTCAAACTGCCCATTCTCACAGGGAAATGCTGACTGTTGGAGAGGATGTGGCAGCCAGGAGGCAAACCACTATCATGTGTTTTGGGATTGTCCTGTTGGGCACAAGTTTTGGACTGAGATCAACAAAGCCTTACACACAATTTATGACATCACCATCCCACTGGATTTCAGAACTATGTATTTGGGCCTCAGGACTCCTGCCATGAACACAATCAGCGGTTATCTCTGGAGCATCCTCCTGGCTGCAGCGAAGAAGGCACTCACAAAAAATGGATGACACAGAATGCACCAACAATCAAGGACTGGACTAACACCATAACCACTCATAAAATGGAAAAGATCACATTTGGACTCAATCTGAAAATTGACAAATTTGACAGATTTTGGACAAAATGGGATGCGTACTTTGAGCTCAGTGTGCCATAAGTTCTCTTTTTTCTTCATTATTGCAGTTCTTAGATGTCTGTTTATTTTGGTTTATGTCTATTTCTCTGGTCGTGTTTTGTTCCATTGTGTGTTTTTTTGTTTGTCTTAAATTTGAAAAAATGCTGATTGAATTTGGTCTTGTTTGGTTAAGATTACATAACTTTTTCTGACCTGTATTTTAAAAATTGTTCTTTCAGCTTGTTGTTTTCTAAGTTTCAAAGACAGTAATTTAGAAAATTTTGATCCGCTCTCATAATATCTTTGTTTGGTAAAGAGCATTTTCTTAACTATTTCCAGTGAAGTCAGATCATTAATTTCTCCTCTTACGTTTTTAATTTCTTATAGTAATTTAGGACTCCCCTTTTTGGCATGGTTTTCCTCCAATTTTTTTTATTTTTATTGCCGATCATTTAATTTTTTCTCCCTTTGTTTCTTTTTTTCGGAGGCTATTGCTATAATTTGTCCTCTCAAGACTGCTTTGGAAGCATCCCAGAGGATGGGCGGAGACATTTCCCCAGTATCATTTTCCTCCAGATAAGTCTTAATGTTGTTGGACATTTTTTCCTTAAACAAAGGGCCATTAAGCAATCTGACGTTGAACCTCCAAAGTGTGTTTTTTTGTCTTTCTTCCAAGTCTACAGTAATGTAGATAGGAGCATGATCACTTAGGTCTATTGTGCCAATATCTGCCTCATTAACTTTAGATCCGTCTTTATTGAAAATAAAGAAATAGTCTATTCTGGAATAGATTGCATGTGGATTAGAAAAATTTGTATATTTTCAAGCATTAATATTCATTTCCCTCCAAAGGTCAATCAGTCCTATATTCCTCATCCTATATTCTTCACTCTTCATTATTTATTGTTCCTCCAGTGCCTCTCGAATTTGACATGTCCAACGTAGGTTGGATGCAACAATTCCAATCGCCGCCACAAATTAGGGTTCCCTCAGAATGGTTTAAAAGCATGTCCATAATATCTGTATAGAAGGTGATCTTGGTGGAGCATACACATTTAGCAGAGTTAAAACCTTTCCATTAATACTTCCTTTAATCAGTACATATCTGCCCTCTTTGTCTTTACATTCAAAACTCTGTTCAAAAGCTATTCGGGTTGAAATCAGTATTGCAACTCCCCTCTTATGTTTGCCTTTGTATGATGAATAATAAAAAATGTAATGTAGGTTTTGATGTTCAATGTTATTCAAATGGGTCTCTTGTTAAAATATAATGTCTGTTCTTTCTTTTCTCATTTTTGTTAACATTTTTGATCGTTTGATTGGATTCAGTATGCTGTTAACGTTATAGGATGCTACTTCTATAATCCGATGCCATTGTATTGATTGTATTGATTTCTCCATTGATAGATTCTGAATGCTTTTAGACTCTCTGGTCAACACAAATAAACATAAAGAGGAATCAGATGAAAAGGTAACATAGAAAACAAAGAAGGGTTTATGCTGAAAACGTGCACCGAACCCAAAACCTGATCATGCAAATTATCAAAAAGTGGAGGGAAAGTCCATTCATCATGAAGGGCCTCCGAAAGCTCCCCAGCCAACTCCTGACTCCTATCCTTATAAAGGTATGTTTTGTTCCCATTTTCCCCGCAAATCCAATATTCCACGTTTGGCACTCCGATGAGTGGATGCAACTGGGCACAGAGTTTATGTTCTTAAGCAGACAGCCAACATGGAGCATAAAGTCCGATGTCAAAAACAAATAAATCGCATCTCTCATCAGTCGCTTCAAATCAATAGTAATGTATCACCATGTGACTATAATCTGAACTCACTTACCCTCCAGTTCTCTGTGTTTTGAACCTCTGCTTCGCCTGGTGTTCTGAGCAAGTGTATTTTACCTTTGTATGTTACCAGAAGAGTCGCCGGGAATGAGAAACCATGTCTCAGTTTTCTCCTCCTGAGCTCTTCACAGATGTGGTGGATCTTTTGTCGCTGTTGATGAACCTCATATGGGATAACTGGGGCAAAGAAGACAGGCTTGCCTTTGTACTGGAGGTTTCCTTTAACTTTTACTGCCTTCATGGCACGTTCCTTCACACAATTGTTAATAAACCTCGTAATCAGACCTCAGAAGCTGGTCTTGGTTTGCCCTGGCAATGTACTTTCAATTGTGATGGGAAGGACTTCAAATCCTGAGCCTTCAAGGAGCTCAGAGATGATCTTTTCCAAAAAATGTTCTGTATATTCTCCCTCCTCTTCCTCCGAGACCTTCACAAGCCTAAGGTTAGGTCTACATGATCTGAACTCCAAATCAAGGATCTTATTTTTCATATTATTGTTCTCCATCTGCAGAGTCATTACCTTGGCCTGCAGCACCTCCATCCTGCCCCTCATAGTCTGAAGTTCATTGTTCAGCTTCATCCATGCATGCTCCATCCATTCCTGTATCTTTTATCTCCTTTATATCAGAGACTATTTCTTCAATTCGGGCTGTACCAAGCACAGATCGCATTTGAAGACCCGAGTTCGGGGACGGAGCTTTGATGATTAATGTGTTTGTAGGAAAGCCAAGCCGTCAGGCCTGTCCCCCTTGTGTTAGGTTTCGTTTTTGCATTAGTAGTGTTGCGGAGGGGAAAATGACAACCCAATTAAGGACTAACGTCAGGTTTTATGTGATTTGCTGTGCGTGAATCAACAGCACAAAGGGATTGTCGGCAAACGATATAGGTTATACAATAATGTTGATTATTTGTAATGCAAGAGTTCTCTTACACGTTACTTTTATAACACAGTAAACGTGTTATTCAACACGTTTGTTTATTTTGTTAAAACATGATAAAAACTAAGACATTGTATTATCAATAAATACAGTCAGACACAAAATGTACTTTTTCTAAAGGAAAATTACTTAAATGATCAACACTGTTCACTGTTCAAAGAGCATTACTTTAATAAGCAAACACTATAAGACCACTATGGCAGATTAGGTCATTCATAAATACCCTACTAGATACAGCAAAAAAGCAAGGCATGAAGCAAGACACTTGTAGTAAGATTCAAGTCAAAACTTATAACTTATTATTTTGTAAAATGTGATGCAGTCGAGATGAAAATTTTTTCCACCAACAGCGAGTAACGAGGTAACGTAACGAGTTAATATAAAGTACCACTACCCTACACTGAAAACCATAGATTTAAAAACAAATTTATTCCCTGAGCCATTGCTTTGATGAACAAACAAAACCTGCTGTGGTTTTGTACCAGGTTTGTCACAGTCTTGTGTCTTTCATTCCTGTTGTTGTGTGACCTCATTTCTCTCATGTCAGTCGTATAGTTGTGTTTGTGTTTGTGTTGCTCTGCTCTAGAAAACTCTACTGTCCATGTGTGAGAGTGACCCTCAGTGACAGAGCTGTGTGTGTTTCAGGCTGGATCCTGCTGGAGAGCGCTGGATGGTCCCAGGCCCCAGGAAGTGTGAGTAAACAGGAAGTGATGCCATGAGTGTACAAAAGGCCTGTGATTTCTGTATTCCCATGAGTTAGTAGTTAGCGGGGCATCCAGTAGTGGGCGGTCCCGTCTTGTCATAATAATCGTGTTTTATGATGTCACCTTTATTCTTTCCTTTATGTTTTGCATGGCGTGCCTTGTGACATCCCTATGCTTTATGACATATGTGCTTTTTAAGTTTTAGTATTGCTGTTGTCGGGGTTCAGTGAACGTGTTAGCAACCTGTGTGCACCTGTTCGGTTCAATAAAGCTCCTGAACCTTTCTTTGCGGCTCCTCGTGGTTTCCATCGGTCCGGTTATCTGTCTAGGCCTCGAGTGGTGCTCTGGCCGGCACTCCAGAGCAGTGACAGCTCAGAAACCCAATCCAGCGCCTCACAGTCCAGAGTGTCCGGGGACGTCTCCCCAACATTAATGGTCCTTTGAGCCGGAATTGAGCTGTTTCTGCCCTAAACGACGGAAGATATACTGGACAGTGGAACCAGCGAAGAGGATGACCCCGTCGCCAGCGCCGTGGAAGACGCCGTTGCCAGCGCCGAGGAGGACGCCATCGCGAGGATGGCGGAGGAAGAACTAGAACGGGATGTACATATTTTGTAGCAGGCCCAAGACTGCGCGGCTGCGAAACTGCGCGGCTGCGAAACCGCACGGCTGCGAAACTGCACGGCTGCGAAACTGCGCAGCGACCGAGAGAGCCGGCAGATCATCCGGGCAGCCCAAGACTAGCCCCCCTCACCCGGATCCTCCAGCCAAGGTAGAGAACCAGGCAGCACCTGCTCACGGGCGAGACGAGATCAAGCGGGACAGAATGGCGTCCCTTCATCCTCGACCGAAGCGGACGCGGAGTACAGGGCCACGTTCTGGAGCCGGCCCATCAACAGGACCGCTTCCATCGTCTTCACCCTCCCCTCCGCGATCAATGAGGACACCACGAGCCACGAAAAAACCCCGACAGGCGATAGCTCCAGAGACTTACAAGGGCCCTCGACCTAGAATCCCGAAGCTCACACGTTATGATCCTGGGGAGTTTACCCGTGTGAAGATTGCACTGGAGGACCTGCTTCCCCCAGAGAGTACGGAGACCTTCAAGTACCGAGTCCTGGTGGACCATTTGCAGCTGGATGAGGCGAGGTTGACGGACGATTTTTACCTTCACTCGACCACACCCTTCAGTGACACAATGAAGGCCCTGAATGACAGTCTGGGCCAGCCCGATCAAATGGCCTCGAGAAGGATCGCAGACGTGATGGAGACACCAGACCTACGCCAGGGGGATGGGGTGGTATTTGCGCGCTTCGCCCTACAAATCCAGTCACTTGTAGGCATCCTGAAGACCCTGGGCTAGGACGGTGCGATTGAACTCCAGTGAGGCTCCCATGTGGATCGACTCCTGAGCAAGCTTCTTCTCGGGTAGAGAGCCGAGACCGAGACCTGGCCGCATGGCTGAAGTGCGAAGCTGCGTGTCTGGGGTTTGTCGGACTGCCCACTTCCAGGAGCACCACGGAGAAACCCGACGCCAGACCAAGCAGGCGTGCCTTCACCGTCCTTCATGGTGCGGAAAAGTCCGTCCGCGCCAATAGGGGATAACTCCAACAAAGCTAGGCCGCAGCCCTACTGTGCCTACTGCGACAACCGTAACGAGTCTAGGGCTGCAGCTATCGATTATTTTAGTAATCGAGTAATCTATCGATTCTTTTCTTCGATTAATCGAGTAATCGGTTAATTTTTTTGTACATTTAGTAAACCATTTAAACACATTTAAAATCATTTTTTTGGATAAACGTTATAGTTAATAGTAACAAACAAATACAAAATAAGGAATTTCTGCTTAAAATAACACATTTTATTCTTAATTTCATATAAATTTGTCCCCAAAACAGCAACATTTCACTTCAGTCCAAACTGTTCTGTTTGTATATAAAGAATATATATAAAGGACTAATTAACTTGGCATAGACTGTAAACAGTTACAGTAGCTCTGTCACATTACTTAAAATAAGACACTTGTAAAACGTTATGTTGGGTGGGCCGGGTGGTCCTGGCGTTTTGAGCATTTTTGCGTTTTGCCGTTTTTGGCTCCTTGTGACTTTTGGCCTTCGCGTCTCGGACTTTCTGTTTCACAACAGATTATTCTAACATAACCGCCGGTCCTCTTGCTGTTTCCATGTGCATTGGCTGTTTAAAAGTACGACTGTGACTGGGAAAGCAGAGTTGTTGAGTGGGGGAGCGCGGGGGTCCGCGGTGGCTGGGGTGGGCGGAGCTAGATGCGGTGTTTAGAGTTGCAGCTCGGGATTATTACAATAGATCCATGGCTCTTTCACTCGTCAAAACTCTTTAAAACTCTTTCAAACGCGCCGCTCTCTTCCTTGTTGCGCCTTCGTCAGAGCGGAACAAGCTCCGTGTGACTCTCGACTCTTCGACTCTCGGCCTCAGTTGGCATTTCCCCACTGACACTTTAGGCTACAAGCAGCGCCTAACAAGTTATGGTGCCCCCACAATGCGCAACATTTATAAAGTCCTCGCAAGCCACCCGAGCCAAGATGCTGTTGAGGCACCTCTGGGACGAACCAAGGGGATGGGATGATCCTCAGCTACCGCACGAACTACTGCAGCAGTGGAGAACCTGGGAAGAGGAGTTGCAGGTCCTCCCGCAGATCTGGTTCCTGCGCCCCTGCGTGCCCAGGCACATCCCAGCACTTGTGGAGGAGAGGGAGATTCACATATTCTGTGATGCGTCAGAGCAGGCCTACGGTGCAGTGGCTTACCTGAGAATAGTCATGAACGACGGCAGTTCATATCTGGCTTTCCTGATGGCTCACTCATGTGTGACCCCCTAAACGTGTGCTCTCCATGCCCCGATTAGAGCTCTGCAGTGCCCTCGCCGGAGCTCGGCTTGCCAGCCTCCTGAGGACGGAGCTTACCCTGGACATCCAGAGAACGGTGCTGTGGTCAGACTCTACGACTTCAAGGTCTTCGTCGGCACCCGCATAACCGAGATCCAAGAGCTGACCCAGCATCACACCTGGCGTTATGTCGATTCAGCTCGAAACCCTGCTGAAAGACATTACTGGAGCTGACAAGGCCCAATCGATGGAGCCAGGGCCCCCTTTCTTTCCTGCTCCTTGACCCAGACCAGTGGCCCCCAGATCATGGCGGTACCGCAGATGCATCCCCAGGCTCATCGAAACTTCGTAAGGAGACCTTCTGTAGAGTATCCATCAGTGCAGATCCGGTTACCATGAGCAACGGACCATATTGCACCTGGCGGCAGTTATTGGAGGCCAACATCCCGCAGCTGCAGGGGGCGGCTGATGGAGGCAGAACCATAACCGCTGAGGACTATATCCAGGCCGAGAGGGTTGTTCTGAGACAAGCCCAGCAGGAGAGCTTCTCAGAGGAGTACCGCCTTCTCAGGTCCGGCAGACCCATTAGACGCAGCAGTCGCCTCATTGCACCCGAGTTCAACCAGGCCAAAGAGCCCCAGTTCCTCTGGGAAACTGCACTGTCAAAGCACAAACGTGTGATGCTGCTTCAACAGCTTCATTGATAATTTGGTGTAAATGTAACATGCGTAAGGACCGTGTGCTTGGAAGTCTGCTCGTTAATGAGGAACATTACGCGCCGTAGCACCGGAGGACAGCGTGTTTTCCGGGCTTCGGGAAAGATTTGCGCAAGTGCGAGGTACTTCAGACCGCTGTGCGTGATGTGCGGATTGCTCCACGGGTCGGATTAGGAAAGGCATCTCGTCCCGGGACATGTGCACTTTTGCTTTAATTTTTGCTAAATTCATAAGCTAATTTCTCCGTGAATATGTGTCGGATTGTAATAAAACACACATAATTTTACAGTGAGTAACATGACTATGGAGGCAAAGGAAATAAAATAAATTATTTCTCAGGTGCAGATCCGTTGTCACCAGTTTAGTGCTTTCAGGAACTTTTTCCTGTTGTCCATTTCATTACATGGCATACATTTCAATGCTCAGTCTGGGCTATTTTAAACAGACTTCTGCAGGTCAGAGAACTCCAAAAACATGCATGACACTGTGCATGTTGCCTAGTGACAGCTGCGTTTGATCTTATGAACTAAATGCAAAGTGAGCTTTTTTTTTTTGGCAGCTACTGTAGGCACTGTGTTTTAATATAATTTGAAACAAATGTTCTAATTACATTTATTATAGAATAGTCCTGTTTTAGTCCTGCTTTGGTCCTGCTTTAGACCTGCTTTAGTTCTGTTTTAGTCCTGTTCTAGTCCTTTTTTAGTCCTGTTTATTCCTGTTTTAGTCCTGCTTTGGACCTGTTTTGACCTGCTTTAGACCTTCTTTAATACTGCTTTATAGTTTATCCATGTTTTTTTGGTGGTTTGTTTAGTCAGTTTCTGGTAACCACAGTTTTTTAGTGCTTTTGTCCTGTTTTTAGTCATGTAATATTGTTATGATATTTTGACTTCTCTGAAAGTAAAGTCCTGTGTTGATTTCAGTTGTTGAATTATGCCACTGTGAGTTATTTGTGGATCTTATAGAGATAAAACATAAAATTGTGGTGGGATTTTGTAGTCCGGCCTCCGGACCTTAGCCCTTCGAAAGATCTGGCCCCCTGGAAAATATAATTGGAGACCCCTGCTGTACATGCTGCCGTTAGGTCAGTTGATACGCCGCGTAAAATGTGTCCTATCACAATTTCGCAGACGACACTCAGATCTATGTTTCACTAACGGCCGGTGGATTCACTCTGTCACTGCATCCAACAGATCAGTGTGTGGATGCATTAGTCCTGTGCTCAGGTCTCTGCACTGGCTCCCTGTGGCTTAGAGAATAGACTTCAAAGCAGCTCTGCTTGTAAACAAGTCTCTCCATGGCCTAGCCCTACAAAGTACATCTCGGACATGTTAGTGCCATATGAACCATCTCGGACTCTGAGGACCTCAGGGACCGGCCTCCTGCTGGTGCCCAGAGTCAGGACAAAACATGGGGAATCTATGTTTCAGTTTTATGCAGCTAAAATCTGGAACAGTCTTCCTGAGGATGTGAGACAGGTTCTACTCTGGCAATGTTCAAATCTAAACTAAAAAGTGTTTTGTTTGGCTGTGAATATGACTGAAATGCTTTTCTTTGCACTCTTCTCTTTTATGTCTTGAACTCTTTTGTGATTTCTGTCATGTCTTTGTGATTTTAATGATTTTTTTCCTGTTGTGTGAAGCCTGGTGTACGAATTGTGCTCCACAAATGAATTTGCCTTGCTTTGCCTTGCCTTTAGAGGTGTACAAATTTTCCTGACTTGTCGCCAATGTTCAGTGGGTGAAAAATAGAAGGGCTGGTCCAGAGAAAAAGAAAGAAAAGAAGAAAGAGTAATATTCTGATCCAAAAACAATGTTTCCCATTTCTAAAATGTCATAAACTATACATTTTCACGTCATGATGTGGGCCCCTGGTCACAAGTGCCCGTCAGTTATTTTTGAGTGCCCACTGTGTGTTATCTGCCCATTGTGTGTTATTGGCCCTCTATACAATAATAATGTTACATTTATGCAGTACATGTTAATATGCACGGAACAAGCATGAGTTGGGGAGCGCAAATGAGCACTTTACATGGGGATGACGACCCCATGTAAAGTGTTAGCGCGCACTTTGGAACGGGCTTCGCCCGTTTCATGAATGGACGAGTGCGTTAGTGCGTGTTTAGAAGCGGGCGAGTGCCACACGCACGATTTCGTGCATTTCTTGCGATACTAATAGGCCTGTCGCCAGCTTGTGGGGCTCAGGCCTAATTATAAAGAACTACGATAACTAATTGTGACTGTTTTATTACACAGTCACTCAATAATAAAAAGTGATGTTAAGAATGTATTTGTGTTTGCAGACTTCTGTCACGTCACTCTGGATCCAAACACGGCCAACAACACACTGGAGCTGTCTGTGGACAAAAGGACAGTGACCAATGTGGAGGAGCTCCAGCTGTATCCGTCTCACCAGGACAGGTTCAGTTCCTGTCCCCAGGTCCTGAGCTCCACCGCTCTGACTGGACGCTGTTACTGGGAGGTGAAGACGAGAGGGTCTGTAGATGTAGCAGTGAGTTACAGAGGAATCAGACGGAGAGGAGACGCTGAGGACTGTAGGTTTGGAGACAATGATCAGTCATGGAGTCTGAGAAGACATAAACGTGGATGGTCTGTTTATCATAGTAAAAAGGAAAACAACTATGGCTTACAAAATGTCAGGTAGAGTAGGTGTGTTCCTGGACTCTGAGGCTGGAGCTCTGTCCTTCTATGTGGTTGTAGCTATGATTACAGTCTGTTCCCACCTCCACACCTTCAGCTGCAGCTTTTCAGAGCCTCTTGTTGGTTGGGTTTGGTCTGGTTGCGTCCTGGTTCCTCTGTGTCTCTGGTGGAGTCCGACGATGTGACGACAACAAACCTAATCATGATCTGATCCCTGTGACAATCTGCTATGTTCAGATTACATCATGTCTCAGTGTTTCTCTGTTTAATGCAGCTCTTTGCTCAAACACAGACACTTTTACCGCCCACTCCTCCACTTGGTCCGGCTCTGTGAAGGCTCTGAGTGAGGTGACATTTAGGTAAATTTAACCAATCACAGAAGCTGCAGTCGGCTTTAGTTGCCTCTTAAGGACTCGCGCTCTAACACTCGTGAAGAACTCTTAAACATCAGATCAATAACTCCTACAAATCTAGTCCCACTTTTTTTTTACATCAGTTGCAGATTTTGTTTATTTTTTTGGCTCAAAGAGTGAGACAAGGAAAGCAAGTGGGGGCTCTTGTGCGCCTTAGGAAATGCGGCGCAAATACGCCCTTACCTGAGATCTTCCTCTCTAACGTGCGCTCATTAACCAACAAAATGGATGAACTGGCACTGCTGATGAGACAAAACAGACTTTTCTTCCTCTGTTTTGTGTTGGAGACATGGCTCAGGGAGTTGGTTCCAGACTGTGCAGTGCAACGGCAGTTTTCAGCTGCTCTGTGCCGACAGACATTTGTTTCTTCATCAACAACACTTGGTGTGACTGTGATCTCCAAACACTGCTCTCCTGCTCTGGATTATATTTTCATTAACTGCTGTGGAATGTTTTTGTGCTCCAGAGGAGACCTCAAATGACCTCCAAACTATGACCCAAGCCATGACCCAGAATCCTTGTCTCTGTTCCCGATTCTTTCGGTTCCTGTGGTTATTGCACTTAAATAATGACTAAACATATATCTCTTTATATATTTATTGATAGTTTGCCAAGTTGATCCGTGGAGATAGGCGGAACTGCGTCTTCTCAGGGCTAGCGCAATCTCACCTCTCCCCTTTACATTCCAAAAGCTTCCACAACAAAGTGGCTGAAGAACTCGACACCTTCTACTCAATACGTTTGATTTTGATTCTAGTTTCAAAACCTTCTCATTTTATGTCACCAAATCATGCTGTGACGCTTTTCATGATTTGGTTTCCGTTTTTGCTTTAGTTCGCACACTTGATGAGAATAAAGCTGTTAATTGCCAACATCAAAAAATAAAAATAAAAAGACAATGAATGAACACTGCTGTTTTTGCTGCAGATTTTGTTGCTGTTGCTGACAAAACACCACCTGACCAAATACGAGATTTTAGTAAACACCACGAGGGTGAAAATGTAATGTTAAAAGAGATTGATTTGGTTCATAAAATTGGTTCCAAAATGGTAGGATGTAATTTTGTGTTTCAGCCAGTTTAAAAGCAAATACGAGCGACGGATCAGCACAGTGAAGGGAACTGGACTGTTTGTGAGCATTTGACGGTCGTGTTTTACTATAAACTGAAGCGGGAGCTACAGAATGTCACATCACAGACACGTCACGGTCACGCTTCATCGAGGCGGCCGTCTGCTCTGGCCATACGTCTTTGTATTGGCCATGGAAAAACCGTTACGAGTCAGCTCTAATTGCAGTCATCTGATTCCAATGACCAATAATAATGACATCATATGAAGCAGTAAAAGATCAAGATTCTACAGTGAACATAAATGTGAATCCATGAGTGAGGTTGTAGTTTTATGTCCTGTTTTGTGCACTGACCGGGCCGGGCGGACTCAGGGCACTGGAGCTGACGTACAGAGGGTTTGGGATGGACACCAGCGCCGGCCTGTTCCTGTTCCACGCTCCGCCCTCATCCTCGTTCTGAGCAACAACAAACAGGAACTCGGGATTTATAAAGTGAGTCAACGGAAGAAACAATTTGACAAACTATATTTATTTGACTCCGGGTTCCAGGAAGGTCAGGCAGGCAATTTGCGGGAAAATATGTCAATGCCGATTTTTCTGACTGGTATATTGTATACCATTGTAATTAGATTTAGTGATATATAATGGGATAAATAATAGGATTCCGTGTTCAAAGTCACATGTTAAAAACGTATCCAGGAGAATCGACACAAGAAAATAGTCCATGAACTGACCCAGCTGTGTTCAAGGAATCACATGTATTTCAGAATCAGAACATGTCTGGTGCAGCTCGAAAACGACAGGATTAGCAGTTTTCATACAAAATAAAGACAAGATTATTTCCGATGTTGTGGAGGAAATGAATGGTAGTTCAAAAATAGCCGGTTTGCTAATTGCGTCCATTCAAAATGTGTGGGTTGTCGATTCGATAGGTCCCCTTTTTTCAGGAAACCGAGCGGCTTTGTTCCTGTTGCCCTTAAAAATGCGGAGGTCGCACTTCCTGCTCCATTCATTCCTTATGGGGAATCTAGCAGAGTCCTCTCTAAAATATATCAATTAATCAATATCATGAAAATATAACTGCCCCTCCTTGAATCGACACCTTTAACGTGGTGGAGGGTTTGAGTGCCCGAAGTGATCCCAGGAGCTATTGTTGTCCCGGGGCTTCAAGGCCCTGAGTAGGGTCTCCCAAAGCAAACAGGTCCTGGGTGACGGGTCAGACAATAGAGCGGTTCACAAAGCCCTTTATGAAACAGAAGAAAAACAAGGCACAGTTACATCAACCTGGGATTGGCGTTACCCGAGGCCCCACCCTGGAGCCAGGCCTGGGGTGGGTGTTCGAGCGGCTGAGCGGCGCTGGTGGCCGGGCCTTTCCCCAGGGAGCAGGGGCCGAGTGAACATGGGGGCCTCCCGATGGGACCACCACCTGCGGGAGGGAGGAACCGTAAGGAGCCTGGTGCAAGTAGGTTATCTGGGATCTCCGGACACAGAGACTGAACTCTGGGGACAATGGAACGTCACCCCTCGCTGGGGGGAAAGAGCCTGAGCTTGTGCGAGAGGTTGAACGGTTCCGACTATAAGATTATAGTCGGTGCCTCACCTCCACGCACAGTTTGGGCACTGTGAACCCAAAATCCTCTTGAGAGGGCTGGACGCACGCTCCACTTCTCTGGTGTTGCCTGCGGGGAGAGGCGGCGCGGACTGGCGTGGGCTTGCTTATTGCCCCACAGCTCAGTATCCGCGCATGTGTTGAGTTTACCCGAGTGAACGAGAGGGTCGCGGTCCCTACGGCCTTCAGGTTGGGCGACTGGTCTCTCAGCTGTGGTGTCCGGCCTACGGGCCGAACAAACAGTGCTAGAGTACCGCGGCCTTCTTGGAGTCCCTGGGAGGGGTACTGGACAGTGGCACAGTACCGGGGACTGCATTGTTCTATCTGGGGGGGACTTCAACGCCCACCGTGGGCAACGACAGTGACACCTGGAGAGGGGTGATCGGGAGAGAAGCGGCCCCCCCGATCTTATAACCCAGAGCGGTGTTCAGTTAATTGGAACTTCTGTGCTAAGTCACGGACTGTCCATAACGAACACCATGTTCAAGCACAAAGGTTGTGTCGCACCAGTGCATTGTGGCAATACCAGGATACCCTAGGCCGGAGGTCAAATTGATCGATCTTTGTTTGTCAAGCGTCATCTGACCTCCAAGCCGCTGTAGTCTTGGACAACTCGGGTAAAGAGAGGGGCGGAGCTGTCAACCGATCACGCACCTGGTGGTGAGTTGGATCCGCTGGCGGCGGAGGAAGCCGGACCAGACTTGGCAGGCCCAAGCCGCATACGTGAGGGTCTGTTGGGAACGTCTTAGCGGAGCCGCGAGCTGGTCGCAAAGGGTCTTCAATTCACACCGTTGGGAGAGACTTCTCCGAAATCCCGGGGGAGAATGGGGACATTGAGACCGGATTGGACCATGTTCTCGACCTCCATTGTCAATGCGGCTGTTCGGAGCTGTGGTCGCAGGGTCTCAGGTGCCTGTCGCGGCGGCAAACCCCCGAAACCCGGTGGCAGTAAGGGATGCCGTCAGGCGGATGAAGGAGGCCTATTCAGGCCTCTTTTGGCTTTGTGGGACTCCTTGAGGCCGTTGGCTGGGTATCGGCGGACGAGGCCGTGCCGGCAGCCCGTGCTGTCACAGAGGCAAAAACACCGGGCTGGGAGGAGTTCGGGGAGGCCCTGGAGGACGGACTATCGGTGCCGGCCCCAAAGAAATTCTGGCAAACCGTCTGGCGCCTCAAGGAGGGGGAAGCAGTGCTCCACCAACAACTGTTTTACGGTGCGGGTGGATACCTTGCTGACGCTCGTCGGACGGTCTGGAAGGAGAACTTTTGAGGACCTCCTAAATTCCCACTGTCACGTCTCCGGGACTGAGGACTCTGGAGGCTGACTCATCCATCACCCAAAACTTAGCCGAAGTCACTGAGGTTTGTTGGCAAACATCCTCGGTGGTGAAGCTCCGGGGGTGGATGAGATATACGCCCCGAGTACTAAAGTCTCTGGATGTTGCAAAGGGACTGTCTTGGTTGACACGTCCTCTGCAACATCGCGCGGCGTCAGGGACAGTGACCTCTGGACTCGGCAGGCTCCGGGGTGGTAGGTCCCTCTGTTCAAGGAAGGGGGGACCGGGAGGGTGTGGCTCCAACTATAGAGGGATGCACACTCACCTCATGCCTCCCTGGTAAAAGGCCTCTTATTCGCAGGGTAACTTGGAGAGGAGAATCCGACCGAATAGTCGAACCTCGGATTCAGGAGGAGCTAGAGTGGTTTTCCGTCCTGGTCGTGGAACACCTGGGACCAGCTCTATACTGCTCCATCGGGGTGCTCCGAGGGTTCATGGGAGTTTGCCCTAAACAGGCAACATGTGGAACTGGAGAAGGCTTCGACCGTGTCCCTACACGGGTGCCCTTGTGGGGGTGTCTGTGGGAGTACGGGGTCCGGGGCTTCTTTGCTCAGGGCTGTCCGGTCCCTGTATGAACCCGGAGCAGGAGCTGTGGTTGGCATTGCCTGGCAAGTGGAAAGTCAGACCTGTTCCCAGTGCGTGTTGGGACGCTCCGCCAGTCGGCTGCCCTTCTGTCACCGGTTCTGTTCATTGTTTTTTTATGGACAGAATTTCTAGGCGCAGTCAGGGGGCGGAGGGGTCCGGTTTGGGGACCACAGGATCTCATCTCTGCTGTTTGCAGATGATGTTGTCCTGATGGCTCCATCAACCTGGACCTGCAACATGCACTGGGACGGTTTGCAGCCGAGTGTGAAGCAGCTGGGATGAGAAATGAGTTTCCTCCACAGGGTGGCTGGGCGCTCCCTTAGAGATAGGGTGAGGAGCTCAGTCACACGGGAGGAGCTCGGAGTAGAGCCGCTGCTCCTCCACGTCGAGAGGAGCCAGCTGAGGTGGCTCCGGCATCTGTTCGGGCATGTCCCACCGGGAAGAGGCCCCGGGGAAGACCCAGGACACGCCGGAGGGACTTTGTCTCTCAGCTGGCCTGGGAACGCCTCGGGATCCCCCCGGAGGAGTTGGAGGAAGTGTCTGGGGATAAGGAGGTCTGGGAGTCCCTGCTTAGACTGCTGCCCCCGCGACTCGGCCCCGGATAAAGTGGAAGAAGATAGATGGACATTACATATATAAATGTTGTTTTTTAAGTCCACCCCAAACTTTATTCATTGGAGGAACGAGTTCAAACCTTTCTCCATATATTTTTTCCTTTGTCAAATATAAAAGTGCATTTAAACTTCTCATTTATGGATAATTTGGATGTCCAAAGAATGTTCTTGTATATTTATTTTGAGACGACATATTCCCCACCTTGCAATGTTATTTGGTTTCTATTTTTATTTTACTGCGATTGAACCTATATGTTTTATATGATGTATTTGTACAGTACCTGATTTGTTTGTACTTTGTTCACTTAATACAAAAATAAAACTCACTTTGTCCCTTGTCCAGGTGGAGCACATCTATTCCAAGTTGGAGCGAATAGATGTGGTTCTGGATGAAGTGAAAATGTTTTTGGATGTGGATGGTATCACAGAGGGGATTTATTTAACACCATAAATGAAGGGCACACTAAGAGAACTGGATAAAGGACACAAACGTGGGACTGGAGGGTACTTTAAACATCGACCAGTTGGTGGGGGTAATGCAACAGTCATGGATGCCAATCGCCATAAAACCTCACAAGAAGAAGAATGTATCCCCCATGTCCATGGAAGTACCTGGCCACTGTTGTGGCTGCTGTGAGCATTGTGGTGTTTCTGAGACTGTGGAGAAGGTTCTGTTGCAGTGTCCAGCACACACAGAGCAGAGAAGATCAATGTTCAGAGGGATTTCTGACATTAAAATGAGTACATTTCCTTTAAAAAACAAATTAAAGCATGGAGCTTCCCCAAAAGAGAGGGCTATTTTGAGAGAAGCTGGGGTATATTATAAAATCTAGAAGGTGCAGTTAATCATAACCGTTAAGGTGTTTTATCGCTTGACCAGCAGAGGGCAGCAATGCACTAGCTATGCCTAGTCTGCCGGAATACAACAAGAAGAAAAACTTATCGCACAAGGAATAAATAAAGTTGTCCCTGGTTACTTCATTAACAATGTATTCATGCTCTTTCTTTAACACCGTAAATATTATTATAACTAGAAAACATACTGAATCCATGCGTGTGTTTTTACTTACTCTGCCAGCAGGATCTGATCGATGACATTCGGATTGCACTCAAAGAAGCTGAAAGTGTAGGGTTCTCCGTAGCATTTATGTGGGTCCCAGGGCACGTTGGGGTGTCTGGCGACGAGGCTGCAGACACAATCGCCAAACAGGCTCTACAACAACATTTTATCAGCGTAATAACAATAGGATTCTCTGAGTTCTGTAATGCAGACCCCCAAAAGGATGACGGGTCATCGGCAAAAAAGAGTGGGAGACTGTAGAACAAAGCCAGAATAATGGAGCAGAGGAACAAGCTGAATATATATGTACATATGCTTGCATCGAGAAAACCCAGAAAAATGAGCATTTTTGCATTTATAAAATATGTTGTTAAACTTTTTGCTTTGATAAAATGTGTTAATTTCAAGTAGTGTCATGTCATCCAGTGTAACTGGGTGTAGTGGCATGTGGAGAAAGCAGGAGACTGAAGTTCATGGCACCAAAGTAAGAGGCCATTGTGCTGTTTTAAAGGAAGAAAGTGTTACACTGGCAAATAACCGTGTGTGTAACCTAACTGCTTTGCACAACGATATGATTAAACCTGCATTTAGCACGTTCATGATGACACTCAGAAGCGTCATAGGCGCCTCTGAGAGGAGCATCTGCCTCAGCACATCCTCTGGACACGGGCCCCTTCTCGGAACCCCGGATGAGATGAAGACAAGAAGGAGGATGTGAGCAGAGATAGTAAGACTGAGAGAAGCGCCCTCTATCGCCCAACTTTGGACATCAATTATAAGTCCTTAGATCACAAGGGTGGCACCTCGATCTCAAGCAAACTTTCCTGTCTGATGACTTCTTTCATACTTTGCCATCTGAATACTTCAACACCGATGTTTCTGTACAGAGTTTGTTGATTTATTGAGAATAAAACCAAGAAAGACATCTTTGTGGTGAGTGCTCATTCTATTTCTACTTAAAGGCGTTCAGGAGTAACGTCAAAGTCCCCCGGCACAGACGGAAGGGAACCGAAAACCACTTCCTGCCTTACAACCTCGACTACGGGGGCGATCAGTAGACGCAAGGTAAGGCGGTACAAAGGGAGGAAGGGCAGGTCGGCTTCTTCAACAGAGACATTACTATTTGATTCAAAAGAGCGTTAGGGTGGGGACACCAGCTGGGGAAGAGGCAGAGCACAGCAGGTCATTTACACCAGGTGAAGACTGGGCCACGCTGGATTTGCACCTGACCTGGCACTGATGGGGAAGAGGAGGACGAGTGGTCTTTGTTCACGTGGGAAAGAAGAGACTGTCAAACATATCCTCGTTGAATGCGACCTGTACAAAGAAGAAAGAAGCAATCTCTTTAAACGTCTAACTGAAGTTGGAATTACAACTATCTCATTAAAGACTCTCCTTTTGTCCGGATATGCTCATAAAAGAAGTCACCACGGCAGTTATCCGGGTTATTTACGGCACAGAACTCCATCTAAAAGGTCTGCGGTCTGATCCCTAACTGCAGTACCAAAAATAACCTGTGGAAGGCAGCAATACACAAGGAGGCGTCCAGCTTGCTGAAAACGTTCAAGAAGAATTAGAAGAAGAAGAAGAAGAAGAAGCGGATACGTCATCCCTCACCTCTGCCCTGTCCAGTTTGTAAGTAGTTTTGTGCCTTTTAATTGTGTTTTAATTGTGTTATAATGGTGTATTCAAACACACAGGAAAACAGAGAACCAACCCGACACGTGATGCTGAAAATCCAGTTTCAAAAGAGGCAGATGTTCTTGATGAGGAGCGACACTGAGCCGTGTTTGCCGCGCGCTGCTCGTGGCGCGTGTTCTGCGCAGACTTATCGCATATGTTTCGGGTTCGTTTCACAATCTGGGGCTTTTTGCGCGCGTTTGAGGGGCCGTCGCGTTCCAGCTTTATGAAGTTTCCAATGTGTGTCCAACTGCAAATGGCAAATTGTTTTTTTAGAGCACCGACAAATATGACACAGCCAATACGCACATGGGAGGTTTTTATGTTTGCATTATTGTAGATATAAGCTTTTTATAACCAATAATATAATGGTTTCATCTATCGATCTATCTATAATTTTCATTTTAAGATATTGATCTTTAGGACGTTTATAGTAGTTTCTGAATTTAGACAAAGATAATAAACCATTTCTGATTGGAACGCACCCGATTCAGATTCATACTGCTTTTATCCTGGCAAATTTGCTGATTTAGAATCTCATAACATTTTGTTTTTATTTATTTATTTAGTAAATTTGCGCGTTTAAACTTGAAAATCTACTCTCCCGTTAGTTTTTTCCTTTTTTGTAATTGGCCCCAGTGGAGCTCACCGTCCAGGTGTTTAATAAAATGACCAAAGAAGAAAAAACTAAATAAAAAGAAAATAAGTATCACAGAACATCTAAAGCAGGGAGCTGTGTCAAACATCCGGACCCCCAGACGTATATTATAAAAGGAAACTCTCAAGCTGCTTAACACACATAAAGCTGTAACTCTTATTTCAGTCAAATCAATCATTCTGGGAAGCATCAGGCTCAGTTTGCACTCCAAAACCACAAGTAAAAAATTGCCTAAAATTAAATTTAAAATGAATAGGACATTTTTGCTTTATTTCAAGTCCCTAAAACAATTTTTTATTGAATTTACCCTCAGTTTTTAAAAGAGAATTCTCAAAACCCAAGTCATAAGTTCATGTTTCTGTTGCTGCTGCATGAATATGGACTCAGTCTTTCACCTCCATGAAGAACTATTACAAGGCTAAATAAAATATTTATTTCTTATAGTTTTTATAGTTTTATTTTTTACGTTATGTTGGCCTGCGACCCAGCCTGAGCATCAAAATTCGGCCTGCGGCCCACATGAGTTTGACCACCCTGAATGATGGAAACGAACTCACGGCACAATAAAATCAAAATAAGTTTTTCCATTTTTTTTTTACAGTCCAATTACAGTCCAGTCCTTAATGGTTGGTTCAGTTTGTGTCAACCATTTCTTGGGGGTGGTCTTGTTCCCCGCTGACACCAGTATGTTCCAGAGATATCCATTTATTGTGTCCATGGCAGGAGTTTTGACGCCCAAACTAAAATTGAGTGGGACGATGATGTCAGAAACTGTCTGAAGTGTTTTGTTAATGTCCAATATTTCCAAGCAAAAGGACAGTCCTAAAACACACGGTAATGGTGTGCCACTTGACAGCCACAGTTTCTCCAGCAGCTTTCCCTGTAAATAGTGTCATGGTGGACCGAAAAAATGTGATACACTTTTAAGGTTAAGTTAAGGGACATGTTAATGTGCCAACGGAGATATTTGTGTTTGGATAAGTGTTGGATTCACAAAAAGTAAATATTTATCTTGTAATTAAAGATAATTATCTCATAATAACAAGATGATTAGCATTTTTTTGTGGCAAGTTCCCAGCAAAGCTCTTTGCTTCATGGGTGCTGTGCAGAATAAGTAAAATGCTGCAATAGCTAATATAAAACTGCAGACCCGGAGGCTGCAGCCTTATGACCCTGCACTGAGATGAACTGCCTTCTTCTTTCTGTGGTTCTCCTTCCTTGGCATTAAGTGAATAGACATTTTTGTAGATTTACAGCTAAATACACTTGGTTATTATTGTTAATATTATTATTTGCAGTTACAAATGTTCCCTACTACCGGCTGCTCATGGCATTATCAATCCAGTGATAACAAGTATTATTCTGTTTGCAGAGTTACAACCCGACTTCAAATGGCGCTCAGCTGTGACCAGTGTGACAAGACTTTTTCTACGTTAGAAGCACTGAAAAAACATGATCATAGCCACACGGCTGCTTGGCCACAAGAGAGTGATCAGTGTGGAAAAACACAAAATTGTCACAAAAAGAAGAAGAAGAAGACGACAATATACAAATGTTCCAAATGCGAAAAGACCTTTACGTCACCTGGTGGTCTTAAACATCATTTGACAGTCCACACTGGTGAGAAATCGCATAAGTGTGACCAGTGTGAAAAGTCCTTTAAAAGAGCAACGCTCCTCTCCATTCACTACCGAACCCACACAGGAGAAAAACCATACAGCTGTGATTAGTGTGGGAAGGAATTCACACAGGCCGGATCTCTTAGTTGTCATATGAAAATCCACAGTGGAGAAAAGTCACACAAGTGTGATCAATGTGGAAAGAGGTTTTCTACAGCACCAAACCTCAAAATCCACACCAGAGTCCACACAGGAGAGAAACCGTTCAGCTGTGACATTTGTGATAAGTCATTTTCTCAGTCAAGCACCTTAGCGATACATATGAAAATC
The DNA here is from genome assembly GCA_015082035.1 of Chaenogobius annularis. Taxonomy (NCBI): domain Eukaryota; kingdom Metazoa; phylum Chordata; class Actinopteri; order Gobiiformes; family Gobiidae; genus Chaenogobius; species Chaenogobius annularis. Next base: position 55,693 of record BJKM01000753.1, read on the forward strand.
CACAGTGGGGAACGGGGTTACAGCTGTGACCAGTGTGGAAAGGCCTTCGCTTCATCAATTGGTCTCAAATCTCACATGAGCGTCCACACTAATGATAGAATGTACAGCTGTGATGTTTGTGGTAAGACATTCAAACGGGCAGGTTCTCTCAAAGAACACGAGAGCATTCACACAGGAGAGAAACCATTTGAGTGTGACCGGTGTGGAACAATGTTCAGAAACAAGAAACTGCTTTCACTTCACAAAGTTGTCCACACTGAAAAGAAGCCATATCAATGTGACCAGTGTGATAAGGCATTCAGGCGATCAGAGCACCTCTCCAATCACTACCGAACCCACACAGGTGAAAAACCATACAGCTGTGACCAGTGTGGGAAGGAATTTTCAAGAAACTTTTCATATAAATGTCACTTAAAAATCCACTCTGGTGAAAAGCCTTATAATTGTGACTTTTGTGAGAAGAGTTTTCGGATATTAAAAGACCTCACTGTGCACCGTCGGACTCACACTGGAGAGCGACCATATGTCTGTGAAGAGTGTGGGAAAGCGTTTAAACAATCAGACGCCTTAAAAGCCCACACGGCTATTCACAGTAAAGCGAAGCCATTCGAATGTGACCATTGTGAGAAAAGATTTAAATCAAAGGAACAACTTAAAATTCACCATACAGTACATAGCAAAGAGAAACTATTCAAATGTGAGGAATGTGGACAGACTTTCAAATGGAAACGTACTTTTAAACTACACCAGAGTCGCCACACTGGGGTGAAGACACACGAGTGTGACCAGTGTGGGAGCACATTTTGGTCAGCAGGCAACTTATCAAGTCACAAACGTGTTCACAGCAAAGAGAGACCATACAAATGTGACCAGTGTGGTAAGGCACTCAGGAGATCAGAGCACCTCTCCATTCACTGCCGAACCCACACAGGAGAAAAACCATACAGCTGCGACCAGTGTGGGAAGGAATTTTCAACAAGCTCTTCATATAAATGTCACTTAAAAATCCACTCTGGCAAAAAGTCTTATAATTGTGACTTTTGTGAGAAGAGTTTCCGGATATTAAAATCCCTCACAGTGCACCGTCGGACTCACACTGGAGAGCGACCATTTGTCTGTGAAGAGTGTGGACAAGCGTTTAGCCAAGCAGGAAACATGAAAAAGCACATGAACCAACATCACACTGAAGAGAGGCCAAACAGCCACGACAAATGTAAACTGAAGGTGCACCGTCTTGAACATACTGAAGGAGCTGAGGTCGGATCATGCGAACCTAAAGTCAAACTCAAAAAGCTGGAGATCAGGCTTCAGAGAGTCCAGATTATGGAACCAGTGTAGATACTGTTTTTTCAAACTGCACATGCCAGGTAAAGTCTAATTATTGTACTTCCTTTCTGTGCAAGTTTTAAAGTCTTTTCAAAAATTCAGGGTTTTCAAAAAACCTAATGTTTTGCCCAGATTTCTATATCTATTCCACGAGTGGAATAAAACAGTCCCAAGAAGAGAAAACCCTCTAATCCGAAGGAGCTAATCAAAACATACAAACTAAACAAAGATGTTAAAATCTTAAACTGTTTTTTTTTTTACCAGATGGTTAAAGATAACCACATGAAAATCTGGACAGGTACTCTACTAAATAAATTAAGAACAAATGGAAAAGAGGCGGCAATCTTGCTTTGGCAAACGAAGAGTGGAAGTGTGTGTACATCCCAGTGGAGGACCACAAAATCATATGTCTGGAAGGTATTTTGGTGGAAAAATGTGTCACTATTTTTCATTACACCATGTCAAAGTGCCTATTATTCACAAGGAAATGCAAAGTGTTGGAGAAACTGTGGCAGCCTGGAGGCAAACCACTATCGAGTTTTGGGACGGTCCTGTAGCTCAGAAATATTGGACTGAAGTTTATAATTCACTGCAGACTATTTTTGACTTGGGCCTCAAAACTCCTGCCATGGACACAAATGGATACAGGCCATCACAAAAAAATGGATGACACAAGCCTCTCCGACGATCAAGGACTGGGCTGACATCAGACAAATGGGAAAAAAATGACATTCAGACTTAATTTGGAAATGGGCATATCTGATAAACTTTGGACTAGATGGAACTTCTTGTGCTGTAATTGTATTTGTTCTGCCATTATTTTTTCCTTTAAAAAAAAATTTTTTTTAAAAAGATTCAGGCTTTTCATTGCCAGAATCACTTTGGTTGAGGGCGATGAATAATGTGCTGATACAAGATTATTCCTGATTCTTCTCATCTTATTTTTAAGCAACATTCTTATTATATACATTTCTTTTACATAAACAAATACAACTTAAAAACAAAAAAAACTTAATGCAGATAACCCACCCAAGGCACAGTCCACTAGGGAAGGGTATTTCCTAGTACCTCTCGATGCGTGGCCCGATACTGGGTCCATGATACAATACTTTAAAACTGGTGTTTACTCAATTATGTTTTGATTAAAATATCAAAATGCATTGTATTCTATGTTCACAATGTCCTTACTATCAGAATACAACTGCCAACAAGCAGATGATACAACATGTTAAAATGTTAAATATAAAATCATTGTACTTTAGAGTAATAGGAGTAAAAAGTACAAGTCCAGTGTTGGTTTACGTTATTTTCACAGCACAATAAATCTTGTCCATCTGCAGTTGATTTGGTTTGTTTTTGTCCATTCTATTTAAACGTGAATTATTCGGAATAAATGAATATAAAACCGGAAAGCATGTTTTTTTTTATTTACAAATAAAACTTTTCCATTGCTGAAAAGAAAATGAGACACACAAACAATGTAAGTCAAAGGAGAGCAAGATGCGTGTCCGTTTTGTGGTTTCCTGTTCCGTGACAAACAGGAAACAGGACGCTCAAAGGCTAAGGCTAGGTCACGTTAACCGCATTTTTAGAATTTGTGGTCTTAGACGGCGGGTGGGAGCCAATTCTTTTGTCTTTTTTTTTTAAAGAAATAACTAAAACAAAAACACTTTTATTAGAGGTTGGATCTACAAACTCACATTATTAGGGCTATCCCCAACCTGTGACAATGCAAAACAGAAATCATGTCATTTTCAACAGAAATTAAGAGCAGTTCATTTAATAGTACCATGTGGTCTTACACTAGCTCTGATTTAGCGTCGGACCATTCAAAAACGGTCCGGCTTTGTCCAATTGCCTTTTTCGGTTTATATAGCACATTGTATTTGGTTACTGTGACGACGTCCGCGCTGCAGCTCGTGACGCTCAATTCAGATTTTTTTTTTGGGGGGGTTTTAAGCGGTTCACAAGGCGAACAAGGAGTGGTGGTGCTGTCGGGCTACAGTCATCTTTAAGTCTTTAAAAAGCAAAAGTTGATATTCAATCACATTTTGCACACAATTTCACTTTTTGTTTTCTTCACTTTCTAACTTTGCTGCTGTTGTCTTCTCCGGCATTTGAAAGGTTTATCTGCTTGATTCCTGTCATTTCACAATAAAAGAGGTCATTTGACAAAATTCAGATCTCGGTCTTCAGGAGTACAACAGGGAAGAGATGTAACTTCACAGCAGTTTTTGTTTGAAATGGACACACACAGTAACCACTGACAAAATGACTGCAATCTGAAAAGGGATGTCCTACAAACAGAACTCAAACCTCGTTGAGACTCTTGTAACATCACGTGGAACCCTGATCGAAGAATTTAATTTAAATGGGGGGGAAACCATGAGGGGGCGGGGTAAAGTCCGATGGGCGTGGCTAGGGGTCGCCATGTTCGTGTAACAAACCCAACCGAACGACGACGACTCTGCCTTTTTTATTCTCGACAGTCTCTTCCTCGTCTTTGCGCTGTTGACGTTTATTCCTCCTCCTTCGCTTGGACTCGTCTTCGTCGTGCTCCTCCAGGTCCTCCTCAACTTCGTCCGCTACAGATGCAAAGAGTCATAAGGTTCATACTCGCAGCGCAGTGGTCGTTTTTTCAGATTCAAAAATGTGATAATGTCATGGTTTCCTGCATCTGTTTCATCGTGTTCTCCACCGCCACAAAGCCGCCGCAATGTCCTGCAGACTGGCAACACGAGACACAGTAGGACTAATGCAGGTCCGGCCCACGCTAAATCTGACTCTGACCACTGCAGACCAGGAACACACACACATACACACACACACACAACACACCGAGCTCTAAGCCATGACTACACCAAGTCTAAACCTCCGATGTGTGATATTACAGGCAAAGGATGACAGAATAAAAGGGCTGTGATGCTTTACTTTCATTTGTTTGATTCTGTTGATGCAGATGGTTGTTAGGCTCCATAAAGACACGTATTTAAACTATTATATGCTAGTCGACTGAATTTACCGTTGTTAAAAAGTAGCTATAGCTCTGCGCCTGTAACCACTTTATATGACGCATCTCTGTATTCTTGTATTTGATCATTGTGGTTTCCCTGATCAAAACTACTCCTTTTAATTTTGTGTCATTTGTGTCATAACATTTGGTCTTTCCTATTTGAGAGAAGCTGCGTTTGTCCCACAGCGGAGAAATCCCGGACAATTATGAGATCATTTTGTGTCGCAAATGAATGTGATCGTTTCATCTGAAGCTGTGTTAGATCAGCTTTATTTAAAAGCACGCGTTTGGCAGTTCTGGGTGGAGCCAAGTCTGCTCCACCTAGGCAAGTCCTGGTTGGATCAACACTGCCATCTGGTGGTGAAGATGTATCATTTCTACTGGCAAAAAATATAATAACAAAATAATAGAACAATATACATTTAATTGTTTTAACTCTTTTTTGTTTCTATACATTTATTACATCTTCTATGTTCATATGCAAATGTTTCGAAATGCAAAGAACACTATTGAAGGGGCGTTTACATATGTGCAGAGACTATTATTTTATTTCACTGATTGCATGCTTGTCATTTGTGACCATTCAAACTGTAGTTTTGATGGGTTTGGAACAATCTTGCACTTTAAATATTCTTAAACACCAATGCATTTGAGAAGCCCTGTACCTGTCACTCCAGCCTCCGTTCGCTCAGTATCAGACTCCGTCTCCACCTCCTCACTCCCCTCCTGCTCCTCCACATCCGGGGTTTGATCGGCTTTGAGCTGCTCCTGTTTCAGCCTCTGACCGAAACGACCGTTTGACAAAAGCTGCAACAAACCACAACATACTGGAGTAAGACTTGAGGTGAGGTGTGCGTGCCGAGGACTGTACGCGCGTCAGAGGGATGGCACAGGTCTGACGTTTGGTGGACGCATAACTTCACTCACCCTCCCGCGTCTCCCCTGCAGCAGCCGGAGCAGCAGCAGCCTCACTGTGTCCTTGTTCTGACAGAGGCCCAGAGCGTTGAGGGAGTCCAGCCCGGACCCGGACAATCCCTGCAGTCTGAGCTCCGCCCCCAGAGACGCCTGCACAAAGTTGTTCTTGTAAACGTTTCGGGTGAAGAGTGGGACGGACAAAGCGGTCACGATGCGCCGGTCCAACAGAGCGCCGGCCTGCTCTTCGGACAAGATCCTACAGACACAGGGAGGGAACATTGCACTTAAATCATCCAAGACAACACTTTTTCCCAACCAGCAGCGGCTTGATATTCTTTATGCTTCTCTCACCTCAGATTAACAGTTTAGTGCTGCAGAAATCCGCAATGTTTTCAGTCTGTTTCGGTGTGATATGATTTCTGTCTTTTCTCCATATTTTTTCTGATACAGATGGACCACGTGTGTCCCTGATTGGCCAATCCTCCTGTCACAGTGTGAAATGCAAGATCATCTGAATGAGCTCTACTCCAGATGAACGGCTCTTCATCTGCCTGGATGAACTGTCTCTACTCTAGATGAACCACCCTCTCTCCTCCCGAGCGGTTCTGGCCCCACAGTCCATCTGCAGCCAGCTCAGTCACGGCCCAGTCCCAGTCCAGTCCCGGCCCAGTTGTAGAGGGTCTAAGCACAGGGGATGCCGGGACATTTATCCAGTTGCTAAATTCATTGTTTAATCTGCTTCTCTATTTCACTGTCGCCCATCGAAGCAACTGCTCTCTATTTTTGAGGATTTGTAATAATTGGCAATTACAGCACCATACGTAGTAAACCAATGAATTTACCTTAAACCTGATTTATGGAGTACTCTGAGCGTGAGACGAGGTTTAGGGAAAACTCAAGACACAGCTTGGGTGGGTGAATGATGGGTGAATGATGATGGTGAATGATGGGTGAATGATGGGGAATGGGTGAATGATGGGTGAATGATGGTGAATGATGGTGAATGATGGGTGAATGATGGGTGAATGATGGGTGAATGATGGGAATGATGGGTGATGATGGGTGAATGATGGGTGAATGATGGGTGAATGATGGGTGAAGGACAAACTCACTGGCTGCTCTTGGCGAGGGCGGCGGCGTCAGGGAACATGGCTCTGATGCAGTGTGTGACCAGCGGCGCTTTCTCCTGAGCCCAGTTCAAACAGCGTCGCCACGGAAACATCGACATCGGCTTCGAGCTCGCAACTTTCTGATGGAACGGGCTGCCGTGCTGCCGCGACAGCGCCTTCATCTGGAGGGAAGGGGAACGGCATAGTAAATGTTGATTGTGGACGAATAAGATCTGATCTTTTAATCAAAAATGATGAAACGATTCGATGCCAATTTAATTATTATTATAGAAGATGGCAGACAAGACATGTGAAGAACGAGGGCTAACAAATTCATCAATATTTCATACGTTTTCAAGTAGGGCTGAACAGTTTTGGAAATAAATCTCTAATTGTGAACTCTCTGGCAAGCGCTGTGTGTTTTTGTGTGTAGTTTTTTTTTTTTAGGTTAATTGATAATCGTGATTATTTATGCCAAAATATAACCGCGAGAACTAGAAAAAAAAAGAATAATCGTGACTATTATGTGTTTTTAATTAAGTCTATAGTTCAACAAAACTGTTGAACTATCTGTTTTTGGCACATTGACTTTCACAAAGCTGGTCACAAACATGAGGAAAAGTAACGCGTCATGTTCTCAGTAATGAATTATTAATAATCGTTAAATTGGGATGTATTTTCCCCCCCTCACAATAAGGGTCACACTACGCATTATAACGTTTAGAAAAGACTGAAAAGTAAACAGATAAATTCATAACAGCGTCACATGGATTTCAGAGAATGTTTCGACACGATGGGTTCAATTTTGATACTCGATACCAATTGCAACACAAAAGACTAACTATCAACAAAAAACAGTAGTGCACTTTCCTTGTGTGGCTTTATATTAGCTCTTATGCTCAAGATCATTCCTAAACTGCTCAGGAAAGGTCATATTTTGTCATTTTTGTCGTTTGTTTCGTTTCAGTACTCCTTCAAATTAGTATCACGTTTCAATATTAGCTTTAACATCGATTAGTATCCCATTTCGATGCTTTTGACGACCACGTGGGGATGTGATCTTTAGTTGCAGAGGACATTGCAAGACTCGAAAATGTTATAATGTAATAAGTTGTACGTCTGTCGTTATGCGATTTAATGTTTTTATCTAGCTTAGGACAATGGTTTGACATTTTGCTTTGACTTACGTCGACAGTGTGACTAATATGCACTGTTCTATTCAAATAAGTCATCAAAATAATCGCTATGTGGGGCCATAAAACTAGTAATAACTGATTAATCCGTCAGCCCTGGTCCAAACCATCTCAACTGGGGGAACGTTCTCTCTCGAGCAGTACCCTGGCGTCACCTCTAGCTTGAGTTGCTTGCTGATAAAGTCCATCATGGGTTTTCTTGCTCCTCTGGCGGACCACAGAACTCTGAAGGCCGACTTGTAACGCGACTGGTTCATCAAGAAGACCGCTCTCGACTTCTTCCCCACTCGCTTTTCTTTGGTGCGGGACTCGGGCTCCAGCTGCAACACATTTCCAAAGTGGCATTTCTTACTGTTCGACATGTGACACTGTAACGGTACGGATTTGCATTCAGTCGGGGAACTTTATCTCATTAAACCAAACAGAACTCCAGTTATGATAGACTACACAATTATATCAGCTCTGCTTTCATTTACGTTTAATTACTCCGGTCTGTTTCCTCAAAACTATCACCAGATTTATATTATTCGTAGTGACATCTCACTAGGTTGAACGGTTTACTTACGAGCAACAGCCGCTGTGAGTTCACTGCAAAATAATTAAATCCAGCCTTGCTAAAAATGACTTGGATTAAGAGTTCAATCAGGGTTTGAGTAGATTCTTACGTAGAACATGTCACTGGCTTCAAGCCTTTCTGATAGGTCATAGCGATCTTAAAATAATAAATAATCACATTTTGGATTCAATGGGGACTTAAATGTTGTACTTTTTATGTCTATAACTGTTTTTTTTTCTTTGTGCCTTTAATATTATGTATATTTTTTTCTGGTCATGTTTCTTGTTTATAATATTTCTATTTTTCCCAAAAATAAATAATACAATTAATTGTGGTGATGAAGTATGTATTTTTTTTCAACCCATTGCCTTTCCAAAGTAAACGTTATGTTTTGGTAAATTAATCTAGATCTATCAATTAATAGATTTGTAAATACGACTATATTGTTCAATAACGTCTGAAATTTTAATAGTGAAGACTAAAAGGTTATTATCCTGAAATCAATCCATTTTAACCAGCATCCAGCCCTATGTCAGTACCTGTGTTGAGTGCATTGGTCTGATCCACAGAGTCCTCTTGCACACACTGACGCTTCCTGTATTTGCTGCGTATGAGCTGGGCACAAGTCTCACACATGAAGCTTGAGTCCTGGGAGCTCTTCTGCGACCTGAGGAAAGGTCCAGCGTGCCGTCTCCACGTTGGTGAAGGTGCCTTCAGGGCACGACGGTTAAAGCTTCGCCCTTGGCGCTCAAAGACTTCACCCGACACCCAGTGCAGCGTTCATCCTCAGGGGCGAGACGACGCCGTGTGCGACAGAAGGAATGACATTTAGAGATAATTTAAATATAAATAAATTAACAAAATGAAACAATTGACATTCAAATGTGACTACTCAATATTGAATTGGTTCAATACAAATTTAACAGCACAATACATGAAAACCTTTTGCAGATATTTGCTTTTGGTTTTTCTTTTCAGGCCTATTACATCTCAACCAATGGTATGAAAATGATGAGAAAAAACTATCACTTCATCCCTGATTGTGACTAACACGGTTTCTCAAAAAGAACAATAAATTGTTAAATTGTAACAGTAATAACTGAATTTGTGATTATAACAATGACTGTAGTAATTGTAGAATAAAGATTCAGTTGTAGTCATTTTATCCTGGACTCTGTTTTTAGAAAAAACTAAACACGTTTCGACTCTCAGTCCAAGAGTCATTCTCAATCAGTGAAAAAAGTCTGAGAACTCCTGTTTAATATCCTACTTACTGTGAGAGCCCTGCCCACAGGGCGGTCCTCCTGCTAATGGCCCATTGAAACTTAACTGGGATGGGATTATTGTTTCTATTGTTCCCTGCCTCTCCTTGAGTGCCTTGATTAGTATCAGAATGCCGCGGGCGTCTCCAGGGTTTCTAGCAGACCATTAATAAACAACTGGAAGGTTGAATCTTAAACCTCCATTACGGTGAATCTTAACCTCCATTCGATTTAATGGAAATTCTCTTTTTAAACAAAGATGGCCTCCTTAACTCCTCTTTTCAAAACCATCTTTTCTCAACTGCTCAGAATCTCCACCTCACTGTCTCAATAGAGTGGTTTGTGGCTTTCGGCATGCAAAACAGGCACTCAAAGGTGAGGCAGGGAACAATAGAACAATAGGCCCATCCGCAGTTTCAATGGGCCATTAGCAGGAGGAGGCCGCCTGTGGGCAGGGCTCTCTCACAGAGTTAGGATATAAACAGAGAGTTCTCAGACTTGTTTCACCTGATTGAGAATGACTCTTGGATGAGAGTTGAAACGTTTCGTTTTTTCTAAAACAGAGTCCAGATGATACAACTGAATCTTTTTCTACAATGGAAACACTCCTGGACGAATGAGGGGATTACAACGACAATGACTGTATAAATTACATTTGAGCCTTGTTCAGACAAAGGCTCAATTATGAACATAACTTTATAGCTTTTGAGCTTGTTCACCACATTACAATAGTTTTCCCTTTTTATAGTCTTAAATTCTTTTTTGTATTATTCATGAATGTTTATAATCCCGTTTCGTCTTCCATTTTAGTCTTGAATGCTCAGACAATTCCTGTTTTCACCTATAACCTATCCCTGCCAATATGCTGTATTTAGTTGTAATTATTTGAACATTTAAGACTCTGATTCATACAAAATGTTCAGACGTAGCCCCAAATAAAAACACATAAATGAAAATGCGTAAAATTCGCAGTTCTGAACAGGAGGTCACGTTTGCCATCTCAATTCCAAAAGATTTTATATAAATTATACATTTTACATTGAACAAGATGGTGATGTACTTTTGTTGTAGTTTAACATTAGAGTCCGGGGTAGCATAATAATGTGACTCCTTTAATGCAGCGACCTGGCAATAGGGAACAGCAAACCCCACTCTCTAACCTGTTTAAAGTTTAGCTTTCTCTTGCTTCTCCTCTTCCCTTCGCCCTGGGGCCCTTCTCCGCAGCACACCACCTCGGCCCCGACCGCAGGAGCGCAGTCGGCCGCCGGTGACACTGCCCCGTCCCGGTCCTTCAGCTCCGCTTCTCCCGCCGCGGCTCGGTCCCACTCTCCGGGAGCCGCCGCTGCTGCTGCTGCTGCTGCTGCTACGTTCGCACTGCTGTCGGTCTCCATCACAAACAGAGCATCGCCGTTTGTTTACGAGTCTTTAAACACCGCGAGTGAGTGTCAAAGTCCTGCGATTGGAGTGTCACGGACGTGGACGCGCTGAAATGTGAACACGTTATGAATGAAAGCGAATAAAACGGGACAGAAAGTGCAAAAATGTGTCTAAACAGGAAGTGGAAACTAGGTAAACACTGGAGTTTATGGCGAAGGAAACAGCGGGGTCTGACAGCGCCCTCTGGCTGCGGGAGGACACACACGCACGGACATTGGACAGGAGAGTTGTCGCCACCTGGAGGTCGGGTTTGTCCAGTTTTTTTTAAATGTGATTTCGTTAATACTGTATTCTTTCCTCAGTCCAGGTGTTCTATTGTAAAAGAAAATTAAATTATGTTGGACTTAACGGATTGAAGTTTATAATATAAAACATTTCTTCCTACTCCAGATTCTTGCCAGCATGCTTTAAATGCAATCATGCAACGTGTTTATAGGTGCTCAAGAAGTGTTTTAGATTGCCAAGAAGCTTACGCTTTCTTTCTTTTCTTTCGCTCCTTTTTTTATACTCGTGACCCGTGACGCTTTTGTTTTCGTGAAACCGGAAGTGCGGTTTCTTTAAATGCACGTTGTGGTTGTAAACATCGATGCAACTTCATTTGAATCTTGATTTCCCTATTGTTTGGTTATTTGTTCCAGTCGCTAAATTTCAGCTCAAATGACGCGGTTCTAGGTAAGATTTGATCCTAATTCACGGTTAAACCGCGGTGTTTTTTCCCCCCTGGTTAGCTGCAGATGTTAGCCTGGCTGGAGCTAGCTAAAACACGTCAACAAAAAACATGTGCTGTTGGAGTTTTAGTCCCGTTTTATCCAGCTTTATATCTATTATGATCCTTGCCTTGGCTTAACCAGTTGCAGTGGTTGATTTCTGTATATTTTTTGCCCCTTCCCCCCTTTTATACTTCACATTAATATGACAAAACAATAAAAAAAAAAAAGGTTAACCATCAAAATATAAAACGTGAACGCAACCGATTTGTTAATAATCTTGTGAAGTGCTCGCCATTCTTCTTCATTTCTATCAAACAGGCAAGTTAATGATTCAATAAATGATTTAAATAAAGTCTGGTGTGTCAGATTGTGAAGGTTGGACATTGGTTATATGTCAGAGCCACTTATTCTAATAGATTTGGTTTCGTAGACTTATATTATAGTTTTACTCTCCTTGTACAAAGTTGTGTTGGATTTAAGTCTAGATATGGATTCTTGGAGCCGATACTACATCCGATATTTGTCGTGTTATCGTAGCTGCCGATAACAGATATCTGCCAGTATTAAGATTTTAAAATACCTAAATTAATGTTAAAAATTAAGTTTTTGCTTTTATAAAAATACTACTAATATCTGTCTATATATTTGGCAGTTAAAATAATTTGTTGCATGATTGAATAAACATATCCAGGCCTGTCACGATAACTACTGTATCGACTTATTGTTCAATAGATCAATAAATATGATTTTAGCTGTAGAGAATTGTAACTTTTCATAGCTGATCATTAGTTCATTCTGCTGTTTATTTGTTGTAACTAATGTTTTTGAATGATACTGTATATTTGATCCTGCTTTAGGGTTATTGTGTCCGCATCTAAAAGCAGTTTCAATATGATTAATTATCCAAAAACAAATTCTGTAGCAATATTCCCCGTTTCAAATTCAGTTTGACAGGCCCAAACATACAGCCATATTTTCAGCTTGCACTTCTATTTCCATTTTTACTCTGTTTAAAAGGACAAATCTGATGCAGACTGGGAAACACACATGGCACACAGACTGGGGCGGTACAAATGTTTTGTTTATTTTTGCAAATTTAGAATGTTTAACAACAAACACAAAAACGGAACAAGACCAGAGAGGGCACAGGAGATGGAAATAAACGTAAAACAGAAGACATCCAAAGAAAATTAAGGCACATTTGGTCCAAAGTAAATGTCCCGTGTGGTCAAAAGTCTTGTAAACATTTTCAAATTTGCAAACGTCCATTATAATTTCAGTCCAGTCCAGGGCCTTTTTCACTGCTGCCAAGAGTATGCGCCAAAGATATCCATTGACATTGTCCAGTTTTGAGACCCAAATACATCGTTTTGAAATCCAGTGGGATGGCGATGTCTAAAACCGTGTGTAGCACTTAATTGATCTCATTCCAGTATTTCCGAGCAACAGGACAGTCCCAGAACACATGGTAATGGTGAGCAGCCACAGTTTCTCCAGCAGTTAGCATTTCCCTCTGAATAGTGAGCACTTTGACTTGGCGTTATGGAAAAACGTAACACACTTTTCCAACTGAATTCTTTCAAAACATGTGATTTTGTGGTAGAAAAAAGATTATTTGACTGCATGTTTCAATTCTCGTGTTGTTCTTGCAGTTTGAGTTGCATTTCCTCCTTTTGGGACAAATGAAGGTTCTCTTTATTTTATCTTATCGAGGAGGAGGAGGGTTAGTGAAGGTCGATATGTTATGCCGAGCTGTCTGACAATATGAGAATTGGGGGAAGTTTATGGGTTTATGGATCATTTTAAATGCATAACTTTTCCTGCTGTTATTACCCATTATTCCATGGAGACAAGTTACGGTTCAGATCTTGTTCTACATCCATTTCGATGCTTTGTGAGCAGTAGAATGGGCGCTGTTTAACATTGTTTGAGAGCCTGCAGTGATGAGGGGATGAGTCCTGCTTAAACTGGGGCAGCACACAACAGAGTATAGAACAGGGCTGCGATGACTAGCACCGTTTACTGTTACGACCAGTGATGGATGATGTATAAGTGATGATATTATAGTTTTTTGAATGCACCAGTACAGGTGAACTATGTTTCGAAATGTAGACAATATCATGAATGTTGTTTTGAAGATATGCAAACTTTGAATATTGAGTATATGTTTTTTTTGCTAAAAATAACAATAAAAATGAAAAATAATTATGTAAACATTCAATGTTATAAGGTTTTAGTCTCTCAAAAGGGAAATATCTAATGTAGTGATTGGGAAAGTTATTGAGCACTATAACTATAAAACGGGGCACCAGAAAAGTCACTCAATAGCTAAATAGATACCGTATATATTTGTGAATCACTGTTCGTTGAGTGAAGGGAGAGTACCGGTTTAGGGACTCGTGCAATCATAGGAACCAGAATTCTTTTGTGTGATTTATTCATCAAGTAATCAAATCAGCAGTGTTCAAAACAGCATTAAAACGCCCAATAAATCAAGCTAATAAAAGCTATAGGACATCAAACATTAACACAGTGAGGATTTGTTTAAACAGGTTTTCAACTATATGAAAAAAGTAGAAGAGAGGCTATGACGACACAATATGCAATAAGGGAAGTTTGAGTTGGGATTTAAACTTGATTAACAGAGGAGGAACAAGGCTTGTAAAATCTGCCACTCTGCATTCAAGGCCTCGAGCTAAGATCGGCTTACTGTGAGTTGCTTTGGAAAACTCCTTTGTCCGTCCCAGTCGAGTGCCCGCAGAAACAAGATCGCTTGTAGTTCTGTAGCGTCTGGTGCGTGGTTTTTGCGAGGCAGGCGAGGTCTACTGATGGTGAAGCAAACTGATGTTGCACGCCAGCCGAAGTTCAACATTTATCCTCCGGAAGACGGCGCGCTGATGCGTAGTCTAGCCCAAGTATCCCAACTGGAGAGGTTAATGTCTACTCTCTGCGTCGGTCTTTTAACAAAAATCTCGTTAACGAATCAACAAAAACATTGAAGGTTGATTTTAAAAAGGGTAAAAAGCAAGAATGGCTGACAAAAAGTTGGGGAGCCTTAAACATGCTTAAAACAGCCTGTTGATGATCAGTGGGTAAAGTTAAAAGAGGCCTGGCCAAGCTTTGTCTAACACCTGCGTCCAAGCCTGGATCAGGTGAAAAATGTAGTCGCAAAGCGAAAGAAAAAGGGGGGGAAAGAACTGAGAGTGATTTCTGTTTTATTCTGGACTCCAGGGCAGATGTTAGTGAAGAGATTCTCACTTCTGTATGGGTTACAGAAGTGAGGTTAAGGTAGTTCCAAAATATTATTCCAACTGTCAGGTTGATATTCCACAGTGCTCCTTTGGTCTGCTGACCCTTGATGTCGCGTTGCTGTCCACACGGACAAAGAAATGAAAATGACACATGCTGATCAGGCGTCACATTTAAGGCAGGAAATGAGTTTGCTGACCAGTCTTAATCCAATGGTTTCTACTCAGACCATCTCTCAGGGTCAGCAAGAGTTCAGACGAGGGTCTGAGTGTTGGGGCATTCTTCCTTCAAAGTGATCTTTATTTTGTGATGTCTGATTACGAAGTGTATATAGTATATAATCATAATCATAATTATAATAATATAATGATACTATTGAAATGCAATCAAAACATAAGAAATTAAAGAAGGCAATGACCATGGTAACCCCCAGACTGAAAGGTTTATTAAGGCATATAAATCAGAAGGGGAAAAATATCAAAATAATATAAATGCATTCATCATTTGGATAGCCACTCTACTAAATATATAAAAAATAAATAGGAAAAATATTTTGCTCTGACTGATGAAAAATGGGAAAATGTATGTACTTCAGAATGGAGGCCCACAAAGTCACATGTCTGGAAGAATTCTGTTGGAACAATGTGACCCGTTTCTTCATAACACCATGTCAAAGTGCTCACTATTCACAGGGAAATGCTAATTATTGGAGAAATTGTGGTTGCCGGGAGGCCCCTCTATTATCAGAATCAGAATGAGAATGAGAAAGGGTTTATTGCCATTGTCGTTGAACAAAATTCACAAACATAGGAACTTGTCTCTGCATTAAGGTCCAACATAAAACACTGATCAATAATAAAAACAACATATATTCAATCAAAAGGGCATGAATTAAGAAACAATTTAAAATAACTAAAGTATAAAATAAAAATAAAAATAGGCATTACTATGTACACAAGATTACAGTTAATTTACAGCTGTGAGTGCAGAAAGTGACAGTGCAGTGAGTGATGAATAGTTGCAGTTAAAGTGGCAGGTGTTTAGAAGTGCTTCATGAGTCCAACGGCAGAGGGAAAGAAACTATTCTGTGGCGGGAGGTTCTGGTCCAGATGGACCGTAGCCTCCTGCCTGAGGGAGTGGTTCAAACAGACCATGTCCAGGGTGAGAGGGGTCAGCTGTGATGCCGACCTGCTCGTCCCAGAGCCCTGGGAGACGTACAGGTCCTGCAGAGATGAAGTCTGCAGCCGATCACTTCTCAGCAGACGCACAATGCGCTGTAGTCTCTGTTTGTCCCTGGCTGTGGCTCCAGCGTACCACACGGTGATGGAGGAGGTGAGGATGGACTCAATGATGGCCGTGTAAAACTGCACCATCATCTGCACAGGCAGCTTGGCTTTCCTCAGCTGCGGCAGGAAGTACATCCTCTGCTGGGCCTCAAAAAGCCAGGGCATCCGTCTGCGGCACCATCTTGGACACATTATCATGTGTTCTGGGACTTTCCTGTTTCACAAGCCACTGCAGACTGTTTTAACATCATCCCACGCTATTTTAGAACTGTGTATCTGGGCCTCAAAACTCCTGCTATGGACACAATAAATGGATCTAAGGGTTAGGTTGAAAATAGAAAGATTTGACAGATATCTTAAATATATTTTCTGCTATGTTCTCTCTGGTTCAGTTTTTTTGTATGTTGTTAATTGTTTAAATAAATAAATATTATATTATAAGTAGGCAAGAAATGAAATCAAAACATTTATCAAATTATAGGCTATTATCCTAATGAAATACAATAATATTGATTTATTTTGTGAACTTTAAAACCTTGCCACAATTTATGGGCTTTTATTGTAAATTATTTACATCAATATTGGCAAATAGCAAACACAACAGTAGGACAAATATGAAATATTAGTATTGACTGATAAAATCCATATTGGACGATGCTTACGAAAGTAATTCCTCACTGTTATTTTTCTGCAGTTTGACCCTTGAGAATCACATCTGTGTATCTCTCTAACAAAACAGGGGGGCCATTGAGGCGTGTACTCTCCTGAAAATAACTTTTACAATCTCTGGTTCTCGCTGGCTAAATGAAGGTTAAATAAATACAAAATATTTTCTTCTCACAGAGCTGTGGGCCTCAGTTGCTTCCCACTTTTATGTGAAAGAGACAGTCAATGGCTCATACACCAGCACCAGTTTCTACTACACCCCCCTCTGAAAATGTAAGGTGCGCAAGGTTTTGGTATTTTAGTCTTTGGTCTTTAAGTATATCAAACCTGCCAATCCCGTAGTTTAGACTTCTACAAGCACACAAGCATTCAACCTAAATGTCTCACCACAATCGCTGTTACAAAAATCCCACTTAGATTAGAATCAGGCTATTTTTCAGCCCTAATCACCAGAAATGTAATCATGGCGCCCGTTATCAGAGCGGTTGTAATCATGGCGCCCGTTATCAGAGCGGTGTAGCAAACTGCAATTTCCCGCCGCTGGGTTCATTTATATGCACCGGCTCCTCGTTGGTCAGTCGCGAAGCCGTCAGCGCCATGGCAACCCTCCGCCATCATCCCCTTGTCTCCATGGCGACCGCCTCCCTCACGGTCTCCACGGTAACCGCCTCTCACGCCTCTCCGGTCCTGGTCTCGTTTCAGGTCGCTGGGGCTTCGACACTCTGCGATGGAGAACGGAGGTCTGGGACACATGGTGCGGTTCTGTTCATTTATTTTACGATTTTCTCAAATGTTGCAGTTTTGAGGTGAATGATCCAGAAGCGTAGCAAATCGACACAGATTAAACTACCTCTGCTCCGAATGGAATTGTAAAAAACATGGAACACGCCAGAATTTTGTGAAACGTAATCAGACAGACACCAAGATCAACATTTAAAAAACGTTAAATCGGAGAGACAAAACGTGTCACTAGCCCCGCCCCATTTTGGATGCACATTTTTTTATGGGTCATGCGAGACTGACTTACTCACGTTCTCATAAATAACTCACTCATTTACGTCCTTAACTCGTTTTCTCGCATAACAAACGTCATGTCCTGCTTCACTATATCCATAAAGCTCCTCTTTGGTCACATGTTTCCTACAGCTCTAATTTATGCATTCTTTTACTCAGAAATCCATTGCTCCTCCTCTGAACGTGTCCAAACCATCTCAGTCTGGAAACTTCATCTAAAGATTTAAAATGAGCTGTCTAGCTGACTCATTTATAATCCACATCTTCAGCTCTTTTTATTGTTCCATGTTTGCTCTTCATGAAGCTTTAGACATTTGGACCCATAAAAAAGTTGTGATGTAATCTGTAACGGCTGCAACTAATTGTAATAATTGTGATTAATCAACTATTAGGTTTAAATGTGTTGATAAAAATTTACACTTATTTTTTCCTGGCCAAGTTAACACATGTATCTGGGCTAGTGAAAATCAAGCAGCCTTAATCTGAAACTCTTTGGATACTCACTGCAGTTCCTTGTCTCTCCAGAGGGGAGGGTGTGTCTCTCTGAATGTTGGGGGCTGTGTTTACTGGACCTCTTTGGCCACACTGCGGCGCTATCCGGACTCCATGTTGGGCGCCATGTTCAGAGGAGACCTGCCCACAGTGAAGGACGCAGAGGGGAACTACTTTATCGACCGTGACGGGACTCTGTTCAGGTCAGAACATGTAGATGGGTAGTGGGGGATATTGACAAAACATTGGCACGGTGGTTGAGTGGATAGCACTCTCACCTCACAGCAAGAAAGGCGGATTCCTAGACCTTTCTGTGTGGAATTTCCATGTTTCTTAGGTAGTCCTGACCAAGCAGAGTTAAAAATGTAGAGTTGGGTCCCTGGGCGCTGCGCTGTGGGGCCCGCTGCTCTCGGCAGGTCTTAAAACTGAAACAGAAGGGGTAAAACCCGTGGCTCAGGTGCCAAATCTCAGGCTTCAAAGCTCCCTCTGCCCAGGCTGAGGGGGAGCTTCAGTGGGTGAATGACCTCAATTCTCACTTCCTGTGATTTGGCACCCCTCCCCCCACGCAGCTGCATGCACTCACCTCTACGCTTGGACAAAGGCCCACACCCTCATATCTTCACACCTCTGTCTCAGCCCACCAGCAGACCACTTCACAGCTCCATAGAATCACCCAGCACATAAGCCCCTGGCACATCCCTATCCTGCAGGGCACAAGACTTGGACTGGTGTCAGCAGCACCACTTCCTCATCGACGAGGGGAAGAACAAAGAGATGGTGTCGACTTCCGCAGACAACAGTCTACTGCCCACTCACCGGTGAATATCCAAGGAAGGAACATTGACAATGCGTACGCGTGCAAGTAAGTATCTGAACAACAACCTGGAATGGACTTTCAGAACATACGCTGTAAAGGATGGCCAGAGCACACTGTACCACTTGAAGAGACTGAGGGGACCACTCCTGAAGACCAGCATCAGAGAGGGAGCCTTCGACTTCTTTCTGTCCTGGCACCTGGTGGTGGGCCCATGAGAGGATGGTCCAATGTCGCTCGTTTGGGCTCCGGCCCAGAAGTGTCTGGATGGAATGAAGGAAGTCTGGGCGTTTTAACAAGTAACAATTCACTTGGGGAAAAGATTATAATCCTGCATAACAATGGCAAAAAAACACTTAAACATATAGAGACCAGAGCTGATTTTACAGCCTTTGGGTTATCACAAGGTTCAATCATTTAAAAATATAATTTAATTTCTTTATAAAATACAATCAATATGAGTTTCTTATTAGCAAATTTGCACTTTGTGTCATGGACTAACATCGTACTAGACATTTGCAAAATGGGAAAAAAATGACATTCGGACTCAATTTGAAACAAATTAGACAAACTGTGGACAAAGTGGGACAATTGTTTTGGTTTATGTGTGCCCTGGTTTCTATGTTTTTGTTGGATGTCTACTGATTTTGATTTGTATCTGTTGTTCTCTCTAGTCTTGTTTAGTTATACTGTTTATTTCTTGTTTATTCACTGTTCTATAAAAATGTGGGGGGGGGGAGAAGAAATGTTGGTATCGTAACACTAGACTTCCTAGTTCTAAGGACGAACCCAAAAAAAAGAGAACAAAATGTATCAAATTGAACACTAACAGATGTGAATAATACCTCAAGAACCACAGAAAGCTTTGGCATGGGTCCTCCAGCTCCAGAACCATTGCTCTCGTCTTCGTTTGTAACATCAGCAAACCTGTCTGAATTTGAATCCTTCCTCCTCTTTTCTGATTGTCAGGTACATCTTAAACTTCCTGCGCACCTCAGAACTCACTCTTCCATGCAACTTCAAAGAGACTGAGCTGCTGAGGAAGGAGGCCGACTTCTACCAGATCGAATCCTTGCTTCAGTACCTGGGAGACCCCAAGCCCTCTGCGCTGTATCCTACTGACTCGTATGAGGAATTGGTGGAGCTGTCCAGTACCAGGAAGCTGTCCAAATACTCCAACCCTGTGGCGGTCATCATTACCCAGCTAACAATCACCACTAAGGTCTGAACACTGCAGAACATCAAGTTATTTTCCTTTGAGCAAATGTAACTAAATTAGTTATCATGACAATTGAATCAGACGAGATTTGGGAGGCAAGTCGTCGAAACCTTTTTATTTGGATATATGTTCTACTTCCAGGCCAATTTGGCACATTGATGATGTAATGGGTCAAGTAAATCTCCTAGTACAGAAAAAAAAATAAGTTATTGGAAAGTTTGCGTTTCTGTCTCACAATACTATAGGTTATTAAAAAAATGAATATCTTCTACATTCAGATGGAAAGCAAAGGGTGTAAATGTACCACGTCTTCAGAGTTTGTAAGAGTCATTTCCTCTCATGCCATATGTCAAAAGCAGCTGCCAAATCTGGGAAAATTGCACAAATTGATTGGTTCATCTCACGATTGAATAGTCATGTGTGATGTACGTACACAAGCTGGTCAGAATACAACGTTTTGAGCGATTGACAAAGTAATAAACACAGGGGTGTGGATAGTGAATCCGGACAGTTTCTGAGAAGTACAGGTAGATTTTAAATCTGTGTCTCTCCGCAGGTGCAGGATGTCCTGAGGACCATCTCAAACAGCTTCACGAAGTGGAACAAACACATGATGGATACCAAGGACTACCAGGTCTCGTTCACCTTTGGACCATGTGATCACCAGCAGGAAGTCAGCCTGAGAGCCCACCTGCTTGAGTTCATCTCCAAAGATGTACGCATCAATTGTTCATGGTTCTGACCATAGATGCAGTTGGATTGTGGTATCAATAAAAGAGCAATGGACTGGGTTAGTTTGGTATGGTAGGCTGTTAGCAGGTTCAATTTAAAACAGGGGATGGCAAGAAAGGGGCCATAGTTGGTAAATCACAGAACATTGGGCCTCGTTCAAGAATGTTTTCTTACTAAATGTTCGTAACTTCCACTTTAAGAATATGCTGAGAGAACTCTGCGCCCAGATTCTCAGCAAAACCAAATCATTTTTTAAATAAGAGTTGCGCTAAAATTCAAGATCATGCAGCTGACACCACGTCCCTCATTTACATGTTTATTTACACAGAAATTAATATGTATTTGCTAAGAAACGGCACATGGGAGACGCAAAGACTAGTGCGCTCTGGTCGTGGGGGAGACGGGGAGACGAGTGCCCTATGGTCGTAGGGGGCTGACAGGGGGAGACAAGTGCCCTCTGGTCGTGGGGGGCTGACAGGGGGGAGGCGAGTGCCCTCTGGTCGTGGGGGCTGACGGGGGGAGGCGAGTGCCCTCTGGTCGTGGGGGCTGACGGGGGAGGCGAGTGCCCTCTGGTCGTGGGGCTGACGGGGGAGGCGAGTGCCCTCTGGTCGTGGGGGCTGACGGGGGGAGGCGAGTGCCCTCTGGTCGTGGGGGCTGACGGGGGGGTGTTGAATCTAGTGGGGTTTATAAAAGAGGCCCATACAGAGGCACTGGGGCTCGTAAATGTATGGTGAAAATGTATATAACTAGCAATTCGGTGTAATCCCTCATTCGTCCAGGAGTGTTCAATTGTAGAAAAAATTCAGTTGTATCATCTGGACAAACAAAACGTTTCAACTCTCATCCAAGAGTCATTCTCAATCTGTGAATAGAGTCTGGGAACTCAGAAGGCATGCTAATTCAGAACCACAGAGCGCTGTACATCTTAAAGCCACAAACCACTCTATTGAAGACGGTGAGGTGGAGATGAGGAAGAAAAGATGGTTTGAAAGAGGGGTTAAGGAGGCAATATTTTTAAAAAAGAGAATCCTTCCTTAAACCGAAATGGAGGTTTAAGATTCAACCTTCCAGTCGTGTATAATAGTGTGTTGAAACCCTGGAGCGGGAGAGACGCCCTGGGCATTCTGATGCTAATCAGGTCCTCAGTGAGGAGGGAGAGAAAGTCAGGTTACAATAGGACAATAGGATGTTGATAGCCCATCACAGGGCTGTTAGAAAACAAAGAAGAGCAGTCTCAAGTGAAAAAAAAACTCCTTTATTATGAGGCCACGTCCGGTGGGCAGGGCTTACACAGAGGAGGATATAAAACCTGAGTTCCCAGACTCGATTCGCAGATTGAGAATGACTCTTGGATGAGAGTCAAAATGTTTTTGTCTAGATGATACAACTCATTTTTTTCTACAATAACTAGCAATCATATCCCCAAATAAGAGTGATAATATTCTAAAACTGCAGAATTTCTGTGCGCAAGAGTGTTCCTGATGATTTGTTCTTCCAGAAGAACATTTTCAGTTAAGAACAGTTTTTGTGAATACAGAAACCCTTCGTAAGAAGGCCTTAAGTACAAATGTGTGCATTAGAACGCTTCATCAATGAGGCCCAATGTCTTAGACTTAAATTGACATGTTTACTTGGTTGACAAAAAATTCCAACAGTAGGTATGGTGAAGGGGGAGGGGCCACTAGGTCTATTGTCTGTTTTTTTTTTTTTATTACAAGAGAATACGGTGTGTGAACCTTCTGAACATGAAATTTGTTCAAAAATCACTGGGCATATCGAATGACATGCCTGAATTCTAATACTTAAACACAGTGTCACAACTATGAAACAGGAATTGTGAGCAGTATTGAAAAGAATCTTTTCAATCAACGGTATTTACTTACAGAATCCTGAATACCTGCATTGAAATGTGTTTTGTAACATACTCTGTTACTTAGTTTAATCAGAGAACTGTATTCTGAATTCTTAGAATTATAATATAGTGTGATAATGCGACATAAGATTAAAACCGTTTGATTAAAACCGAGAATTCACCGTTTGTTATGCATTTATTTATACTATAAGAGAACCTTTGTCACAAATTGAAGAAGGAAAAACTCTAAGAGCTGCGTTTTCCATTTGTCTCACTGATGCTGTGCAGTTTCAAGGCCTAATTTCATGATTAAATACCACAACGTATTCCTCTGATTTTAGCAAGGTAACGGTTTTCTGAATACCATCAAATGAAAGTGTAACTACCAGAATACAGTTACTCTAAATTAGTATTGTGAATTTGTATTTTTGATACATGTATTCAATTACAGTACTTCTCAACACTGATCGTGAAATATGGATAATGCCTATAGTGAATGTCTGCGCTTTCTTCTTTTAACCAATAAACTAATTTACGTTGTTCTGTTTCAGGGATTTACAATACGCAACACTCGAGTCCATCACATGAGCGAACGAGCCAACGAGAACACCGTGGAACATCACTGGACGTTCTGCCGACGCACACAAAAAGACTTATGAATAAACTTTTAAAACCTCTGACTGAACTGGGGAACAGTCATTTAAGATATTTGTATATCTTAAATGTACCTTTCATCCAAGACTGAAGCACATGCCTTATTTTTAGAGTAGGTATGCTTCTCATAGTACCTTGAAGTTAAGGTAAAAGAGTTTTTTGCTGTTTGTCTTAATTCCCTTTTTCTTGTTGTATGTTCCATATAAAATGCACTCCCTCACCAACTAACTTAATTGTTTTTTTTCCCCCTCTGGGCATCCCTAAAATTGTCCACACTGTATTTAGTAATATTGATACCTCAACTCATAAAAACACTATCACCAAAAAAGGTGTGCATAATGGTATAACTCGAGTAAAGGCTAATTCATACTTCATAAGAAGCAAGAAGTTTGTTCGTGTACACAACAACAACAACAACAACAACAACAACAACAAATTTGGGGAGCAGTTCCGTGATCCCCGACAACTGGTTCCACGCTGTTGCTCTGGAGAATATGATCACAGACAGCTCAGTTGATTTCGTTTAGCCACTCAGAGCCTAGTTGACAGACAGCCCTGCCGAACAAGGTTCTGCTCAGCTGATGTGTCAAGAACAAGCTGCGAGAACTGCCGTAAAAAAGGCTGCGAGAACAAAATTACGTCATTTTGTTCTTGCACAAACAAGCTTCTTCTTCTTCTAATTCTCCATGCGGTCTTCACAACCCTTTTGTGTAGTGTTTACCTGCTCTTTGTCTGGGTCATAGTGAGCTTTTTCTTTCTTCTACACTTCTTTGACAGAAGCCAGCTTTGGGGAGCAAGGTTTGGGACTTAACTCCTTGATGTTGAGGTTTCACCACCACCTTGAAAGTGGGATTGTTGTGAGATTAGAATTGTTATACTCCATGATGTTGATAAATATCACATTTTGCAAATCAATAAAGATATAGGGATAATTGTTATTTGGAAGGAAATTAGCCCCAA
Source organism: Chaenogobius annularis (assembly GCA_015082035.1). Taxonomy (NCBI): domain Eukaryota; kingdom Metazoa; phylum Chordata; class Actinopteri; order Gobiiformes; family Gobiidae; genus Chaenogobius; species Chaenogobius annularis. Next base: position 80,152 of record BJKM01000753.1, read on the forward strand.
TACGTGCCAATATACCAATTGCCAATATTTCTCTAATCCACATACCACCTATTCTAGAATAGACCACTTTTTAAATTTTTATTTAGTGATACATTTTCTGCAGAGCAAACTAAACCTGTTCGAGGTTGAAAAAACAAGCTGAAAGAGCAATGTTTTAAATACAAATTAAGCAAAATAATGTAATTTTGATTAAACAAGACCAAATACGATCTTCATTTGAATCTTTCTACAAAGGAAATGTCTCTATAATTTCAGGAGATGAGAACTCAAGAAAATGAGTGGTGCAGGGGCTGTGCAACGAAATTAAGGGGCTGGGGGTAATGGTGCACTAAAACTAAAAATCACATCATGTAACCAAGTGAATGGGCAATGACCTGCTAAAATAGTCTAAATCTAGATTTTGGTTCTAAAATTTACCAGAATACACAAAATAAAGTCTTCTGATGAACGCCGCAGAGGCTTGAATGGTTTAGGTCTGTGTGATAGCAAGATCAGAACTCTTGATCTTCCTATATTAGGTGTGAGTGGAAGCATCTTAATGCCTGATTTAATCACACTTTCAAGATGGTTGGGAAGACCCCTGGGTGAAAGTGGAGATAAAAAGGAGAGTGAGGTTTTTGTAGTGGGAGTAGATGTTGCAGGGTTGGTCTTAGGACAGGGGCGATGACAGGGTGTTGCCGGGTCTGTGACAGACGAGTCCAAGGCCTGTGATGAGGACCCTGCGAGAGAAGTACTGATGTTGGCCTGAATCCTGGGACGCTGGAGATTATTGTGGTGCTGCTGCTGATGAGTCCTTCGCTGGAGGCGGTGGAGGTGATTGCTGAGCAGCTGGAGCTGAATTATTTGCTGGGGGTGGTGGAGCTACTGCTGATGAATCCTTTGGTGGATGCTGTGGTAGTGGCACTGCTGATGCTGAAACATTGGCTCGGCCTCTGGCTGATGGAGCAGGATTTCTTATCAGAATCAGAATCAGGAAGGGTATTCACAAAATGGAAAAAATTACATTTGGACTTAATTACAAAGGGGACACATTTATGGGACTGTGGACTAAATGATTTGGTTTGATTTATATATGCCTTAATTTTCTTATATATGCCTTAATTTAGCTACTGTTTTCTCTCTGGTCTGGTTGTGTTTTGTTGGGTTTATTTAAATTGTAAAAAACTTTTAAAAATAAAATATAAAAGAATCAGGAAAGGGTTTATTACCATTGTCAGTGAACAGAATTCACAAACTAGGAACTTGCTTTGGCATTAAGGTGCAACATACATAGAACAATGAATAATAATAGTAGCAAAATATATCAAAAAGGGCATGCATCAAATTTTGAATTTACAAATAAAATGTAATAGACTTGAATATATATACAATACTCTGAATATATATACAATTTACAGTTGGTCAGAATAGTGGTTTGAATAATTACGGCATTTTTCCCTGCCACCAAAAGTATGCTCCAGATATATCCATTTATTTTGTCCATTGCAGGAGTTCTAAGGCCCAAATCCAAAATCAGATGGAATGGCAATGTCAAAAATAGTCTGAAGCTCTTTGTTGATTTCAGTTCAGCATTTCTGAGCAACAGGACAGTTCCAAAAAACATGGAAATGGTGGGCCTCTTGGCAACCACAGTTTCTCCAACAGTCAGTCTTCCCTTGGGAATAATGTGCACTTTGACATGGTGTTCACATCACGGACTTGCAGTAATGACGTTGGAGTAGAAACACACACTCGCTCCTCTGCTGCCTAAATGTGGCAATCACCATTTCACCCACATAATCCCAGAAATGAGGAGCAAGAGATGGGTAAACACCAAAAACACAAGACAGGTAACATGATGAAAGCTGAACAATCAAAGCTGACTGACCGTGGCCTCAGGCTATTGAGGCTTACATGGCTAACAGGCCCACCCTCCACCACTAAACCAAGCTCCGTCCTTGACGTGGGGTTTCAAGGCTTGCCTGTCGGAAGGAGGAGCGGAGATAACCTTACAGCAGTTGATCCTTATAATGCGTGAAAAGCAGCGAGAAATGTAGCGTGACATAGCGTCACTGTGAGCTGAGATGAGAGCAGGGCATAGCGCAGCCCGATTCGACCAAATTGACTCAGACATAAGTGACTGTGGACTGAGGTCAAGAATATGAAAAGTAAGATCCTGGATTTGGAGTCCAGATCACGTAGGAACAATCTCAGACTTGTGGGGCTACTGGAGGGAGAAGGAGACGACACTGAAAGTTTCCTTGAGAAGGTGATCCCAGAGCTCATTTCGGGGTCTGGAGTTGTGGGCCCCATCATTACAATAGAAAGACGACATCACCTGGGCCAAACAAGACAAGCAGCTGATAAACCATGAGGCCTAATAATGACTTTTCTTAATGATCATATGAAGGAGCGCGTCATGTAGGCTGTAAAAGTTAAAGGAGACCTCCAGTAGAAAGGCAAACGTGTTTTCTACACCCCAGATATTCCATAAGAGGTTCATCAACAATGAGAACATCATTCGCCAACATTCGCCACATCTGTGAGAAATTCAAGAAGAGAGAACTGAGACATGGGTTTTTTTCCCCAGCGACTCTTCCGATAACTTTTTAAGGTAAAAAAACACATGCTCAAAACACCAGGAGAGGCAGAAGGAAAATGCAAAACACAGAGAACTGAACAGCGACGAGAGACGGAGCCACCAGTGGGGGGTATGTGAGATCAGGTTGTGGTCACATGGTAATACATTTCAGTTCATTTAAAGAGACTGAAGATTGTGGCATGACGTCAGACTTTGTGCTCCATGTTGTGTGTGCTCTGTACATAAACTCTGTGTCTAGTTGCACTAGGAAGTGATATCACTTCCTGGTGGAGCATACACATTTAATACAGTAAAAATCTTTCCATTAATAGTTCCCTTTACAAATATTCAATTCAAATTTAATTAAATTCAATTTATTTTTGTAACGCCCAAAAGCACCACAGTAGTTGCCTCGAGGGGCTTCAGTGGAAAAAACAGAATTAAAAACAGAATAAACAGTGTTCATAGGGACTTTTAGGCAAGATTTTTCTGATTTTGGCTATATTACGCAGATGGAAATAGGCTGTTTTACAGGCTTGAGTATGTATGCTTTGAATGAGAGCTCTTGGTCAAATAAGACTCCAAGGTTTCTTATAGTGGAGCTGGAGGTTACACTGACTGACCAATACATATCCCCCATCTTTGTCTTTGCATTCAAAACTTTGTTCAATGGCCATTTGGTTTGAAATAAATATTGCAACTTCTCTCTCCCCTGTATGATGAATAGCAAGATTTTTATATACTTTTTTTAAGTTAGTTTGTTTTTGAAATTCTATTTCCCCATAGTCACTGGGGTAGGCTCCACCTGTGACTCCTAACGGGAATAAGTGGTAGAAAATGAAATGGATGAATGAATGTCGCTTAAATGTGCATTTTCTCCAATGTTTTTGATTGGGTTCAGTATGCCGTTAACGTTCAAAGATGCCACTCGTAACACATCTGATTGCATCTGGGTTTGTGCCAAAAACATGCGTTGAACCCAAAACTCGATCAAATATAAGATCATAAAGAGGATGGAAATCCATTCCTAATGAAAGGCCCTCCCAAAGGTCTACCCAGCTTTTCCTGGCTGTAAGCCCCATAAAAAACTCCTCCGCCTCCCACATTTGGTACTCTGATCAGTAGATGTAACTAGACAGAGTTTATGTACTGAGCTGACAGCCAACATGATCAAAAAGTCTGATGTCAAAAATAAATCCATTCACCACATTCTTTCCTTCAACAGGGATGTATTGCCATGTGACACAACCTGAACTCACATACCCCACACTGGTGGCTACAGCTTTTGTTGTTTTCTGTGTTTTGCACCTTCCTGAGGAGTACCTCTGCCTCTCCTGGTGTTCTGAGCACGTGTTTTTTATCGTTGAAAGTCACCTGAAGAGTCGCTGGAAAAGAAAACCCATGTCTCAGTTTTAACCCCCGTCTTCACAGACATTTTTAACATGCCATGTCCCAGCCTGCTTCAAGTCTGCCATCATTGTCCCTGTCCCTAAGAAACCCCGGATCACTGGACTTAATGACTACAGGCCAGTGGCACTGACGTTTGTAGCCCCACCTCAAGTCCCTCACCTCCTCCCTGCTGGACCCCCTGCAGTTCGCCCACAGAGCCAATAGGTCTGTAGACGACACCATCAACCTGGCACTCCACTTCATCCTGCAGCATCTGGACTCCCCGGGATCCTACGCCAGGATCCTGTTTGTGGACTTCAGCTCTGCATTCAACACCATCCTCCCTGCTCTGCTCCAGGACAAGCTCTCCTACCTCAACATGCCGGACTCCACCTGCAGGTGGATCACTGACTTCCTGACGGATCGGAGGCAGTGCGTGCGGCTGGGGAAGAATGTCTCAGACACTCGGACTCAGCACAGGAGCTCCACAGGGCTGTGTACTTTCTCCTCTGCTCTTCTCCCTGTACACAAACTGCTGCACCTCCAGCCACGACTCCGTAAAACGAATCAAGTTTGCGGATGACACCATCCTCATCGCGCTCATCTCGGATCCTGTCTGTCTACAGGAGGGAGGTGGTTCGGCTGGTGTCCTGGTGCAGCGGTAACAACTTGGAGTTCAACGCCCAGAAGACAGTGGAGATGATCGTGGACTTCAGGAAAGTCACAGCCCCCCAGCCCCCCCTCATCATGACAGACTCCCCCACCACCACCATGGACTCCTTCCGCTTCCTTGGCACCACCATCACCCAGGACCTCAAGTGGGAGCCCTCCATCAGCTCCCTCATCAAGAAGGCCCAGCAGAGGATGTACTTCCTGCGGCAGCTGAGGAAAGCCAAGCTGCCAGTGCAGATGATGGTGCAGTTCTACACGGCCATCATTGAGTCCATCCTCACCTCCTCCATCACCGTGTGGTACGCTGGAGCCACAGCCAGGGACAAACAGAGACTACAGCGCATCATGCGGTGATTGGCTGCAGACTTCCATCTCTGCAGGACCTGTACGTCTCCAGGGCTCTGGGACGAGCAGGTCGGATCACAGCTGACCCTTCTCACCCTGGACATGGTCTATTTGAACCACTCCCCTCAGGCAGGAAGTTACCAGAACCTCCCGCCACAAGAATAGTTTCTTTCCCTCTGCCGTTGGACTCATGAACACTTCTTAAACACCTGCCACTTTAACTGCAACTATTCATCACTCACTGCACTGTCACTTTCTGCACTCACAGCTGTAAATTAACTGTAATCTTGTGTACATAGTAATGCCTATTTTTATTTTATACTATAGTCATTTTAAATTGTTTCTTAATGCATGCCCTTTGGATTGAATATATGTTGTTTTTATTATAGATCAGTGTTTTATGTTGCACCTTAATGCCGAGACAAGTTCCTATGTTTGTGAATTTTGTTCATTGACAATAAACCCTTTCTGATTCTGATTCTGATTCGTAGTTTCAGCTTCTTGTCTTGTTTGGCCAAGGCGATGTGCTCTCTCTATAGAGGGCCCACAACTCCAGTCCCGGATACAAGTTCTGGGATCGCCCTCTCTCGAGAAAACCCTGTTTTGGCTCCCTCATCACCCTCCAGGACACCCATGAGTCTGAAGAAATGTCTTATTATGTTACAATTACTTGAATTAAATTTCTGGCTGCAGTTCAGTTCTCTGTGTTTTGAATTTTTCTGAGTAGCCTCTGCTGGTGTATTGAGCATGTGTTTTTTGTACCTTCAAAAGTCACCAGAAGTGTTGCAGGAAATGAGAAGCTATGCCCAAATTGCTTCTCTTGAATTCTTCACAGACGTGATGAAACTTTTCTGTTGTTGACTAATTCCGTACAGAATATCCTGGGCAAAGAACACTCATTTGCCTTTGTACTGGAGGTCTCCTCTAACTTTTGCAGCCTTCATGATGCAATCCTTCACATGATAGTTAAGAAACTTCATTATCAGGCCTTGTAGTTTATCAGCTTCTTGTCTTGTTTGGCTAAGGCAATGTGCTCTCTCTATACTAATGGGAGGGCCCGATACTCCAGTTCCGGATCACTCAAGTTCTGGGATCACCCTTTCAAGAAAGCCCTCAGTGTTGGCACACTCGTCACCTTCCAGGACTCCCACGAGTCTGAGATTGTTTCTGTGGGACCTGGACTCCAAATCCAGGATGTTGATTTTCATAATCTTGTTCTCTGCCCACAGTTTCACTACCTTGGCTTTCATCTCCTGCAACTCACCCATACTGTCTGAAATATGCTGCTCCGCCTACTTCTCCCGCCTTCTGTTTGCTAAATTGATTTCTACTCTGTCAAGCCTGGCACCATTCTGAACCCTGACCTCAGCTCTCAATGACGCCATGCCACGGTCCATGTCATGCTGCATTTCACGCATAAGGGCCATCTGTTGTAAAGTCACCTCCTCATTGGACGGGCCCGCCCCGTCCAATGAGAGCAGGCCCGGGGTGTGGGTACAGGGCTCGGGTGTGAGATGGGTGGCAGGCTCAAAAGCCACGCTGGTCATGTTAGCAATGTTAGCCTTGTTAGGTTGTGAGTGGATCTTTCTTCCACAGAGACTATGGTCCGTTAGCTTTGATTGTTTAGCTCCGAAGCTTTACCTGCCTTGTTTTTTACATGTATACTCATCTCTTGCTCCTAGTTTCTTGGATTATGTGAGTGAAACAGAGATTTTTCAGGCAAATGTTGACAGGAGCTCAGTATATGCGTGTGTCGGGACTGGAGCCATCACCAGAAGTTCCAAACAACCTTCTTTCATGTTGTCATTGTGGGTTATTATTTGTAAAAAATTTGAGGCAAAAAATGTATTTAATCCTTTTTGGAATAAGGCCATAACATAACAAAATGTGTAAAAAGTGAAGCGCTGTGAATACATTCTGAATGCATTGTGTCTCTCTGTGAGTTCTGATTTCCTCTGGGTATCAATCAAAACCATAGATCTATTACATTTATCTGAATAGGGTATTGCGAACTTAAACTTGCTGTGAGTTGGACTAGTGGCTAGTCCATTGGAACTGCAGTGATGTCTATTTTCTTATCATGAACTTTTTCTTGTGGGAAAATCAGTTTAAAAAAAACATTCTTAATGTTTAGTTTAGTTCGTTCTGCTCCACTCTAGCATCTCTCAATCCGATTGGTCAGAACGGTCACTTGCTACATGTTCATCGCACTCGCATGCATACGAGAAGAACATGACTGTAGGGTCGGTGGACTGTGGCCTCCTCCTGACTTACAAAGCCATAAATGACCTGGCCCCATCCTACCTCAAAGATGCTGTAGTACCTTAACATCCAAACAGAGCACTTCGCTCCCAAAATGCTGGACTTCTGGTGGTCCCAAGAGTCTCTAAAAGCACAGTAGGAGGTAGAGCGTTTAGCTACCAAGCACCTGTGTTGTGGAATCAGCTTCCTGTCCATGTTAAAGAGGCTGACACAGTCTCTTCATTTAAGACCAGGCTTAAAACGTTCCTCTTTGAAATCGCTTATGGTCAGGCCAGTTAGGAACAAAACCTGGATCCAGTAAAGAGTCCCAATTTTAGTCATTAATAGGACATTGAAAAAGGTAGACTGTCCTTTAAGTGTGTTTTTTTCCCTTGATCAGCCCACTCTCAAGATCTCCACAATAAAATAAACTTGATTATGTATTTGTTATTAGCTTATTGGAACCGATCATGCCATAAATTACGGGTTTAATATTTGTGATGTATTTATGAATAAGCATCTAGCATTTGCTAAAAAATACTGGTGTTTTCTTCTATACGCAACTAGCTCAACACTCCATCTACTGGTAAAAGCTGGGAAAATAATCTACATTCAAATGTCCACAACATATAGTTTTAGTCACTACATTTCACATTTACACATTTACGAATTAACTTACATTTCAAGTAGACGCATAAAAACGTAGCCAAGTAATTTTCACGCGCAGGTTAGTAGTTCGTTCCCACCCAGCCCCCACCCTCGACTCGGCGGCATCACAAACCCCGCCTCCTGCGCTCTCCCCTCGGTCTGGCTCTGTCAACCACTGGTCTGGTCTGTTCCATTGTGTTGGCAGCCATTTTAATACCCTGGAACGGCGAGGCAAAGGCGGCCAGAGGATGGCCTAGACATTGCCGCTGAAAGGTACGAATGCGGTTTTTTCATAATATATCGTTCACTTTGGTCGTCTCGAAGACTTTACCCGGTCAGTGACGGCGTGGCGAGCCGAAAAGTCCGGACGTATGCGGCCAAGGGGGAAGCCTGGAGGAGAACTGACCGCCCAAAGAGGCTGATTTCTGGGCAAGGTTTCAGCGCGACGAGCCTTTCTTTCGGAGTTAACGAGTCTTAACAAAAAATGGCGACGTCTGGTATCAAAGTGTTTAAGTTTCGCTCTCTGTTTGCGCAGCTCAAAGCTACGTGACAAAATCCGCGCTTCAAGCCACGTTGTTTTCAAATTCAGAGAATTGGCTGCTCCTGGCGCGAACAAAAAGGGGGCGCTGCAGAGAGCATGGAACGACGTAGCGTCACGAAATTACGTTGATCGTTATGCCTCTTTAAACCGTTTCTGACAAACTGCTTAAAAATATTGGCATTTTAAACAATTTCTTTGTTCTCAAAATGCTTTATATCCACTAAGCTCTGTTTATTACTGTCCCTCAAGGCGTTTGTCCTTAGCATTGTCGGCTCAGTCCGAACAGAAAGCGTCCAAATTTGACAAAAACACCCGGCGGAACCTCTATAACCTGTTGGGTCACCCTACTGTCGTAAATACATTTATCACTCTATTCAGCCTTTATTCCGGAAATTGCCACAGGCGTCGCCATTAATTGTGCCCGCCTCCTTCTGCTTGGGGGGGGGGGTGGGTGTAATTGCAGGGATGACACAATTAACCGGGTTTTCAATCATCGCGATTATTTATGGCCACGATAGGTTATTTGTGGGGTTTTTGGAATCTGCAGAAATTTCTCTAATCGCAACGCGCGTCACGTACAGTGGCGTGCGCACAGACAAGATAAACGTGCCGAACGAACAGTACTTTACACACAGGGGTCCACACCAATGCGAGTGAACAACAGCTTCTTGAGATTACACGGGGCCCCACCACTGACGGCGCTGGAGCGCAAAGAGGCCGCTCAGCGTGAGCCGAAAGTGGAGCCACTAAACACACGAGATCAGAGGGCGGGAGCGGATGAGACTAGTAGACCGATAGTTCCAGAGCGTAGTCTTACCTGTAAACGCGTTTTTATTCTTCACAAATCTGTTTGTTGTTGGCGTGAGCCAAAGGACTTTCTCAAAGTCACTAGCCCCTCCCCCGAGCGTTACCATGGCGCTCATCTCGCTAAGAAATTATATAATGCGCAAAAGAGCTACAATGAGGGGCCATTAAGCTTACATTTGTATTATGTAATCAATTTGTGGCCATTTTATTTTTAAATAAATGTGCTGTATTAAAGGGAAGTTCATTGTTATAAAACCAAATTTTCCTCTCGCAGGAATATTTGCAAGTTTAAACATAAAAAAATACAATATAAGTGTTTCCTTTTTCCTCATGATAATCGTGACTCTAAAATGAATATCGTATCATCCCTATGTTGGGAGTGGTATAGTCGCGGCAGAGAGTAGGGGGGCGTGAAGTGTTTCTTTTCCTCCTAGGGGAGCTTAAAAAAATAATTGTGAAGCACTGTCCTAACCCTTTACTACTATACAATGCTGGAATTCCTGCTCTACAAAAAGGGCACCAGCAACCAGAATCGAAATTTTGCTGGTCTGTGCTGTTTTTGCCGGAGGGAATCTAGGTGCACTAGCTTGCAAAATGTTGATAGATATGCATTAGCCAACTGAACAGCAGAAGTCATAACCACCAGAATCAGAAAAGGTTTATTGCCATTGTCAATTAACAAAATTCACAAACATAGGAACTTGTTTTGGCGTTAAGGTGCAACATAAAACACTGATCAATAATAAGAATTTACAGTTAAATTTACAGATGTGAGTGCAGAAAGTGACAGTGCAGTATGTGACTGATTAAATTGTAGTTAAGTGGCAGTTTTAAGAAGTGTTCATGAGTCCAACGGCAGAGGGAAAGAAACTGGTCTTGTGGCGGGAGGGTCTGGTCGGGATGGATCGTAGCCTCCTGCCTAAGGGGAGTGGTTCAAATAGTCCATGTCCAGGGTGAGAAGGGTCGGCTGTGATTCGACCTGCTCGTCCCAGAGCCCTGCAGACTTACAGGTCCTGCAGAGATGGAAGTCTGCAGCCGATCACCTTCTCAGCAGAACGCACTATGCGCTGTAGTCTCTGTTTGTCCCTGGCTGTGGCTCCAGCGTACCACATGGTGATGGAGGAGGTGAGGATGGACTCAATGATGGCCGTGCACCATCATCTGCGCTGGCAGCTTGGCTTTCTTCAGCTGCCGCAGGAAGTACATCCTCTGCTGGGCCTTCTTGATGAGGTAGCTGATGGAGGGCTCCCCCTTGAGGTCCTGGGTGATGACGAAGCAGAGGAAGCAGAAGGAGTCCTCGGTGGTGATGGGGGAGTCTGTCATCATCTCCACTGTCTTCTGGGCGTTAAACTCCAGGTTGTTACCGCTGCACTAGGACACCAGCCGGTCCACCTCCTTCCTGTAGACAGACTCATCCCGTCCGAGATGAGCCCGATGAGGGGGTGTCATCCGCAAACTTGATGAATTTTACGGAGTCGTTGCTGGAGGTGCAGCAGTTTGTGGACAGGGAGAAGAGCAGAGAAAAAAGTACACAGCCCTGTGGAGCTCCTGTGCTGATAGTCCGAGTGTCTGAGACATTCTTCCCCAGCCACACGCGCTGCCTCCGATCCGTCAGGAAGTTGGTGATCCACCTGCAGGTGGAGTCAGGCACGTTGAGCTGGGAGAGCTTGTCCAGGAGCAGAGCAAAAAGCCAGGGCATCCATCGCCGGCACCATCTTGGATCTCCAACAAAGAACCAACAAGTTCTTTTGAAGAACCACAGATGGTTGCTAGTTATGCAATCTTTTTGTTTTGGGAATGTGAGAATGCTAGACTAAAATGTTATCTATTTTCTACATAAGTTTCTATATTTTAAATAGTGTTTTTTTGTTGACATTAGTTTAGATAAACGGAAACACATTTGGCTGTCCTGGTGATGATTGAGACCCTAGTTTGACAATGATATTCATATACTAAACACAAATTGACACAAAACAAGACACAGAGAGCTAACATGTAAACATAAGTAGTCATACAATTTTTTTGTCTGGCATATTTGGTCCAAAGACCACCAATGTCCTAAGTACAAGTCCAATTTAATACAAATAAACATCAGCTAAACATCCAAAGAAACAAAATCATGGCACATTTCAATTAAAATACAGGTCCCACTTTGTCCTAAGTCTTTACCCGTTTCCACATTAAGTCCGAAGTAATTTTTTCCATTTGTCTGATGTCTGTATCAGTCCAGTCCTTGATCGTTGGTGTGAGTTGTGTCATCCATATGACTTTGTGATGGCCTTTTTCCCTGCCGTCAAAAGTACGTTCCAAAGGTCTTTGTTTATTGTGCCCATGACTGGAGTTTTGAGGCCGTAGTACATACCGTCATTTTCGGGCCATATCGCGCTCCTGAATTAAAACCGCACCAACGAAATTTACAACGAAAAAATGTATTGTTCATATGCGGGCCGCACCTGCCAATAAGCAGCAGGTGCCCATGTTGTAACGTGAGATTTTTGCACATAAAGATGGTCTACGGCACACCTGGGCATTTGCGGCCCCAGGGGCCGAATCAGGCCCTCGGCCTGTTTTAATCCGGCCCTCCTCCCCCCGGGGATCATATGTGTTTTACTCTTAGTTTCTTTTATTTTTAACTGTCTTGGCACTGTAACATGTGTCTGCACTTGTGTCTTCTTTTATTTTTAACTGTCTTGGCACTGTAACATGTGTCTGCACTTGTGTCCTTAATAAAGATAACATGAAATTAATGAATAATAGATTCAGTAGCCAGTATTTTACAGAAAAGTGCTATAATGATAAGACTTTTTTACACCAATGATCGCGGGCCGGCCCTCCGCAACTCGCCTGGATTCCAATATGGCCCTCGAGGAAAAATAACTGCCCACCCCTGGTCTACGGTATTGAATTATAATTTCATTGTGGGGCGGGTTATAAAATACAGACCGCTGTATCATCGTTCCACGTGTCCAAATTCAGTTCCTCATTAGACTAGATTCTCAGTGAATATGAGTTAGGCTGTAATAAAACACACAGCTATTTGAAGCTTAACAAACAGAGAACACATCTGAGCTCACCTCTGTCCTTGATTACTCTGTGTGAGCTGATTCACCTGTGTCTTCACATCTGGTTCATCTGCTCCTGAGCTTGTACTTAGCGAGTGAGTGTTACGTTGTAGCATGAGATATTTACACAAAAATGGTACACGGTTGTGCTGCAGGGTTGTTCTTTGACCCGCGGATCAGGTCGGGCCAAGAAAGTCATTTCGTTCATTTGCGTTCAGCCGCATCTAGATTCACTTCCTCATTAGACTCATTTCTCTGTGAATATGAGTTGGATTGTAATAAAACGCACAGCATTTTGTCCCCCATTAACCACTGTCCACTTTTTCTACAATGTGTGTGCCCCCCGGTGGCTGTTAGAAAATCTATTAAGTAGACACACCGTTGTATGAGCGTTCAAAGCGTGGGGAAAATGTAGCATCTTAAAGCGTGAAAATTATGGTAGTCCTAAAATTGAGTCGGATGGCAATGTCAAAAACAGTCTCCAGCGTCTTGTTTGCCTCCTGGCTGCCACAATTTCTCCAGCAGTTAGCATTTGACATGGTGTTAAGAAAAAACGTGACACATTTTTCCAGCAGAATTCCTTCCAGACATGTGATTTTGTGGTCCTCCACTACAATGTACACACACTTTTCCACTCTTCGTTTGTCAAAGCAAGTTTACAATCTCTTTCCCATTTGTTTTTAATTTATTTAGTATACCTCTCCAGATTAGCAGTGCATTGATATAATTTAGATTATTCCCATTGAAAGTTCTGATTTACAAGCCTTGATAAAAAAAATTTGGTTAGCAACTTTCTTGGTTATAAAACTCCTTATTTGTAAGTACCTATAAATGTCCTGTTTCTCCAAGCCAAATGATTCTTTCAACATATCAAAGCTTTTCATTTGGTAATCTTTTACAATCTGTTATCAGACCTTGGTCAATGTTATTGGGTATAAAATCCAACCAGTTTAAAATATTAATGTCATTCTTTTGTTTGTATGTTTTGATTAGCTCCTTCCATGTTGTACAGACAGATTTTTACCCTGGGATTCTTATCTTCCTCAAACTGACTCAACCGTTTGTCATCTGCCAGTAACTACTGTACAGGAACCCCCGGTATAGCATTACTCTCAGTTCTGGGTCACACCAACACAGCAAGGTCAACACTAGCTTCCTTTTTTCTTTTGATAGTTGTAGAGTTTTGAATCAGATTTGATATTTTTTGGTTTGCCATATAAAACTTGAGGTTGATTTATTCCACTCATCAAACAGCTGGTTGGGATAAACATTTTGAGAGTGAATAGATTTAGAATTTTTTTTTTTTTAATAAATTTGCCCTTTGACTTAGATTTAAGTATGGGATCAGAGTCAATTTTTCAAGATCTTTCTTGTATATAAAAAAGGAGTATAGTTTTTTCTCCAAGATTGTTGATAGGTCTTTATGGATTCCATTTGCCATTTAAATGGGGAGGTTTTTCTAATGGACAGAGGGGGTCACCAGTAAGAGAGAACTTAAGTTTTTTGTGCATTCAGTTTGTATCCAGACATTGTACCGATATCATGAAAAAATGCATCATATTAGGTATGGGAATTTCTGGTTTGTCAAATGTAGTAGGAGATCATCTGCGTAGCAGGCAATTTTATGTTCTTTAGTTCTTCGGTCAAAAAGATTGTATTTCTTTTATTTTTATTTTGTTGAAATGTTTTTTGTAGAAGGATTCAAAAGCTCAATGTTGTACAATAATGTACATTATTGTGCCCATAAAGTATTTTAAAAATAGTTCTCTTTGCCTCTTGTTTTCTAAGCTTCCAAGCTAATCATTTTGAGAATTTTGAACCACTTTCATAATATTGTTTGGTGAAGAGCATTTTTAAAATTCTTGTGAGGCCATGTCATTTATCCCACCTCTTATTTTTTTAATTTCCTGTAGCATTTGAGGATCCTTGTTTTCGGCATTTTTATCAGCAGCTTTAATTTGTTCTGTAAATTGTTTTGTTTTTTTCTCCTTTTGTTGTTGCCTTGGCCAAAAAGAAACAATTGCATCCCAGAGAATGGGTGGAGAAACATAACCATTTCCTCTACATAAGTCAAAATGTGCTTTGACATAATACATTATAAATTGAGGATCATTGACTTGACTTACATTTAATCTCCAAATGTAAACCGATGTCTACCGCTGGAATTTTTCTACCCATTTTTGTTGAAAATATAAAAGTATTGTATTCTAGTATAGATCTTATGTGGGTAGGAAAAATGTGTATATTTGTGGACATTAGGATGGTCCAGTCGCCACCACAGACAAGGATTTCCTCAGAGTGGTTTGCAATCAGATCTAAACTGCCGGTGGAAATTGGAAAAGTCTGGAACAGATGGAGAAATCTGGGCAAGACGTAACATTTTTTTATTTCAATCCTTTTGACTTAGACTTAAGTATGGGATAAGTGTCCATGTTTCAAGATTGTTTTTTATAGTAGTAAAAAGAGTGGTATAATTTTTCTCTAACTGTTGATGGCTCTTATCAATTGTTAGGTGTAGTCTATGGAAGACTATACCTAAATTTCTTGTCTGGTTTGGTCAAATATAATAGAACATCGTCTGCATAGCAGGCAATTTTATGTTCCATTCCATAGATATGTATGGCAAGGCAGAAAACCTTGAACCAGATTCAAAACTCCACAACAGGGGTGAAGGGATTTGAAGAACATTGGCTGTCTTAGCCAAGCTTGGTTACGGCACAGCGACCCACAGCAGCATGAGCGTTTTTCTGTTTTCTCTTTACTATGGGGCGTAGGCAGCGAGCAGTGGGCTTGGTCAGGTTTAGAATCAGACTGGGGAAAAAACAAATGCACAGGCGGATCAAGGCCACTAATAACATCACAACATGCAGCCAAGTGAATGGGCAGTGACTTGCTAAATACTATATTATCTAAAATTCACCAGAATTCAGGATATCACTTATGAAATGAAAATGTTTTCTTTGACCCCCCCCCCCAAACCCCCCTGTTGTTCCGCTGCCTATAAACAAATAGCTTGAATGTTCAACCATGTCCTTTTGAGTGCCTTGAAGGTGGAAAAGTGCTATATAAATACACCAATAACAATAGGCTCGTTAGTATGTATATATTGAGATAAATGTTCAGGCAACAGAAAATACAGTTTGTTTCGGCCAAAATAAGCTATAAATTATTTCAGAACATGAGTAACTCAGGGTTGTTTTGTTCTAGTGAAAGTAGCTCACGGGGGCAAAATGGTTGGAGACCCCTGCTCTACAGCTATCGCAAGAAAAAGGAGGTTGGGGCTTACCTTGTCTGAAAAACGAGTTTATATCAGCTCAGATCAGACCAATGCTGTACTGGTATGACCCAGAATATGAAGCTCAATGGAATGATGAGTATAATTTGATGCCGGAGGTTCCTGTACTGACAGATGACAAACAGTTGAGTCAGATGGAGGAAGTAGGGAATCCGCGGGCAAAGTCTGTGCTTGAAAGGTCAACTTATGATCAGTTTTTCCACCTAACAGCAGCACAGATCTGATCGATCTTTTTTTTTCTTTTATTTTCTTTTCTTTTAAGTTTTCTACCAGGTTGGTAAAAGAAAATCAAATGAAAAGCTTTGATATGCTGAAAGAATCTGTTGACTTGGAGAAACAAGACTTTTATAGATATTTATAAGTAAGGAGTTATTATAACAAAGACATTCGGCAAAGCAACAACCACTGTAACCCTATGACTGAGATATTTATTAAGGCTTATACGTCAGAAATTGAATGGGGAATAATATCTAAATAACCTGGTTATCAGACGGTAACTTTGTTTTGACAGATGGTGAGCGGGAAAATATGTACATCACAATGGAGGACCGCAAAATCTCATGTTTGGAAGGAATTCTGTTGTA
The DNA here is from genome assembly GCA_015082035.1 of Chaenogobius annularis. Taxonomy (NCBI): domain Eukaryota; kingdom Metazoa; phylum Chordata; class Actinopteri; order Gobiiformes; family Gobiidae; genus Chaenogobius; species Chaenogobius annularis. The sequence goes on from BJKM01000753.1 coordinate 96,296, forward strand.
AAGGTGTATCATGTTTTTTCATAACACCGTGTCAAAGTGCCCATTATTCACAATGAAATGCTGACTGCTGAAGAAACTCTGGTAGCCAGGAGCCTAACCATTTCCATCTTTTTTGATACTGTCCTGTTGCTCAGAAATATTGGAACGCAGTCATGACTTTTCAAGACAAAAAGCACATGAAAGCAAACCAGTCAGAACCTCGACTTTTCATTTTGGAATCCCAAGTTCCCAAGGACCACATGAAGGCAGGATTAATCAGGATGTTCCCTTTAGCTTTATCTGGGTTAATCAGGATGTCCTCAAGCAGGATGTCCTCACTTTAGCTTTATCTGGGTCAAATTCCATAAAAATCTCAGTAATTTTTCTGTTGTAAACAACTAGTTGATTAATCAGAAGAATAGTCGCTATAGCTTAATCGAGCAAAATGGCAAAAAGCTAAATAATTGTTGATTGCAGCTAAAACCCATGTGGTTTCAAGCTGTTATGGGAGTTCTGGCAATGGAGGAATTTCAAGGCTGGTTTAGTGTTCAGCATCTTGCTAGATAAAAATACGAGATAATGGGAATTCTATCTAATCAGGCTGATGCCATGTTGTTGAACAAAATACAGCTCGGCCATAAAATAAATACTGCCATACCACTCTACAGATATATTAACTTTATCATTTGAACAAAAACTTTATGTTCAACATTTACCAGCTCCCAAGAGTAGCGTAAACGTAAAGCGACCACACAAGCAAAGCCTCAATGACAAGAAGAGTGGGGGAGGGGAGTTTGTGTGATGGGTGTGGTGGTGGGGGAGGTGCTACGAGACGGATTCCTGGAGGGTTCTCAGGGTCCTCCTGGAGGGATTACAACAACTTGTTCTCAGCTATAGCATAAAACATCTGTAAAGTGATTACAACTCAAAAATGGCAAAAGCAAGGTCAAACCAAACCATTTGAAGATTACACTTCCCCTTGTAATCACACACAGTTTTAAGAAACTGAGCAATTTGGAAAACACATTAACCTCAAGTTAACACAGTTTGCTGTGGGTCAAACGCAGCTCAGTTTTAGGAAATTGGGTTCAAATCCAAATTGTATTCATTTAATTTGTTTTAATGGATTTTATTGCACATCGCGACATTCCTGACCACATGACTCAGCATGAAATGGGGATGAGACTGGGGAAGGACATGCAGCAAATTGATCCCACACTGCACATGTGCAATCCTCTCGACCACTGGGCTGCACGGATTATATGCTGTTTTAAAGGACACGTATCATACTAAATGTATTTAATCTTCTGACTGTTCTTAAAATCTTTGCTACATACAAATTTTGCTACATACAAATTTGTATGTAGCATAGCACATTTTGTTTGTACGTACATAGCAGAAAATACGCCTCAATATTTTACCTGATTATGTTAGAAGTTCTTTGATTAGTTCACTTGCTTTTGTTTTGTTTGTTTGCTTGTTTTCCTCCTAGTACTAGATAAACTCCTGTAATACAAAACCTTTGGTATTATTATTATTCTTTTTATTAACCCAGAAGGACTCATTCTGAGCATTTCTGTGATCAAATTGGCTCTATTAGCATGCTAGTCACGTTGCCTAATGGCCTTGGATAATTCCCTTTGCTGACAGCAGAGGGCCCTCCAATACCCTAACACCGCTCTTAAACGCAAATGGCGTTTTTAAAGTGTTTTTTCCAATTATAGACAAGTGAAATAACTAGGTGACATTTTTAAAAAGAGGACTAAAGCCACAACAACACATTAGATGTTCACTTTAGAACAAAATGGAGCATGTTGCCCTTGTTCTGGTGTTTTGGGGGGTATAAAACACGAAACACCCCTCCCCCACAAAGCATTCTCTGCCCAACCCCCACTGTTCAACCAGACCAGCGCGATGAACAGAGGCCTGGTCTGTCTTCCGTGATATGAACACTCGCTGAGCCGCTATAAGTCAAGATACAAATTGAAAAATTCCGCCAACAATATTCAGTCAGCGATAAAACCGTAATAGCAGGGCGAGAAGACATACAGGCTTAAGTTTCTTTACACCGCTAAACGAGTAAGCTAACCCTTAACTTCAGGACTACTCGGATATCCTAAATGCGCTCTCTTTATCTGCCATAGGAGCCAATGCATTTTTAGCTCCACCAACAGTCATGTTTCACCAAATTTTCCACACAACTGCATTTATCTTTTATACAATAAAGTTGAATAAAAAAAAAAAAAAGTTTATGTTGTTACTTGTGAAAATATGTTTTTCTGCTTATTTTTTTCCTGCACCATGATGCAGCGGCTATCTTAGGATGACATCCATTGCTGTAGCTCAGTTTGCAATATATGAAAAATATATTGTGTAGTAACAATTCAACAAATCAAGTAATAATTAATGTACATTTAATTAGTAAAACATTACATTTATACATACATACACAACATTTTTGCTTTTGTTTGCATTAGTTTGGTGTAAAACATCAGCATAACTGCACATAACATGTTTATAACTGCGGAAGCTCGAAGGCTGTGCAGGAGCAGGTTGACGGACAGTAGAGAGCAATTTACTCAAATACTGTTAATAAAGCTGTTGGATGAAGCCATTTTGGATTTTCTAAGGCCTCAGTTATATGTACACGGATATTTTCATAAACAGATATTTTCTTGCATTTACATACTCACACACTCAGATTTTTTTACATCATGAAACAATCATTCAAAAACACTGTCCAAAGTGAAGACATTTTCAAACTTGGGACTAGGGATGTCACGATTATGTTTTTTCAATCATCGCAATTATTTATGGCTGCAATAGGTTATTTGTGGGGTTTTTGGAATCTGCGGTTGACTGCAGAAATGTCTCCAGGAGCAACATGAGTCACGTACAGCGGTGTGCGTACACATGCAGCCCGGCGTGTCAACAAGACTGGATGAACGACCGGTCCGTTAGACACGAGCATGCATGTCACAACGGCGTGCGCACACGTATGTGTGTGCGCGCCTGATCTGTTTATAAGGATTTTCTGTCGCACACGTGACTGTGGTGCACTGAACGACCGGCCCGTTACACACGGGGTCCACACTGGTGCGAGAGAGAGAGATCTTACCTGTAATTGCTCTTTTTATTCTTCACAAATCTTTGTTGTTGGCTTGAGCCAAAGGAAGTGACTATCAGTCTCAAGCCCCTCCCCCGAGCGTTGCCATGGAGCTCATGTCACTAATAAATCATATAATGTATAAAAGAGCTACAATTAGGGGCAAATAAGCTTACATTTATATTATGTAATCCATTTGTGGCCTATATGTATTTTTAAATTAATAAGCTCTATTAAAGTGTAGCAAAGTTAATTGTTATAAAGCCAAGTTTTCCTCTCACAGGAATATTTGCAAGTTTAAACATAAAGAAGTACAATATACATGTTTCCTTTCTTTTTGCTGATAGATGTGAATGATCGTAAAATCGTGATATTTCTCCTCATGATAATCGTGACTTTAAAATTAATTTTGTGATATCCCTAGTTGGGACTGAAAAGCCGTGCTGCAACAACACGTGTCCTTCGTCCGCTGTGGTGCAGCTCTGGAAAATCGCTGTTGAGTAAAGTAAGCGTTGCTGTTTTGCAGCTACAGGCCACGATCACCGCTGATATAGACGTATTTACAACATGTGCGGCCAAAACATGTGCAATACAGCATGGGGTTGTTAGTACTACTTGGGGTATTCATCAACCATTAACCATCACTACGTGCTTAACCGAGCGAGGACAGTTTGCCCGGTTAGCTGGTCCGTTTCAGTTTGCTTTGTTTTCTACTTGTAATTGCACAATTAAGAAACCAGATGGCGCTCATGTGCTCTCATACAATTGTGATTTCTTGCAGAGTGAAAAAAGAAAAATCAAACTCTGGATTTAGCTCATGAAGACTGGGAAAACCTGCTTGACACTGCAGTATTTATGGACTAATATTAATCACACATGATTTCATTTAATTAAGCAACTTTAAGGCAAGGCAAGTTTATTTGTAGAGCACAATTCGTACACAAGGCAATTCAAAGAAAAGCATTTCAGTCATATGCACAGCCAAACAAAACAGTTTTTAGCTTTGATTTGAACAATGCCAGAGTAGAGGCCTGTCTCACATCCTCAGGAAGACTGTTCCAGATTTTAGCTGCATAAAACTGAAATGCAGATTCCCCATGTTTAGTCCTGACTCTGGGCACCAGCAGGAGGCCGGTCCCTGAGGTCCTCAGAGTCCGAGATGGTTCATATGGCACTAACATGTCCGAGATGTACTTTGGTGCTAGGCCATGGAGAGACTTGTATACAAGCAGAGCTACTTTTGAAGTCTATTCTGAGCCACAGAGAGCCAGTGCAGAGACCTGAGCACACAGGACTAATGTGATCGTACTTCCTTGTTCTTGTCAGGACCCGAGCAGCAGCGTTCTGGATGTACTGCAGCTGTTTTACAGCTCGTTTGGAGAGGCCAGTGAGCAGGCCGTTACAGTAGTCTAATCTACTAGAGACAAACGCATGGATAAGTCTCTCCAGGTCTGGTTTAGACACTATACTTTTGATTTTGGCAATGTTTTTTTTTAAAGGCTGCTGATGTTATTGATTTGACGTGGCTGCTAAAATTCAAGTCTGAGTCCATTATTACCCCCAGATTTCTAACTTGATTTGTAGGTTTTTAGAGCGAGACTCTGGAGGTGACCGCTAACACTTTCTCTTTGTTTCTGTGGGCCAAAGACGATGATTTCAGTCTTGTCTGAGTTCAGGAGTTCTGGAGAAAGTTGTTTTGCCTCCACACATCTGTTGGATGCAGTGACAGAGTGAATCTACTGGTCCATATTCACCTGCCGTCAGTGAAACATAGATCTGAGTGTCGTCTGCATAATTGTGACTTGACACATTTTCGCTGTGTATCAACTGACCTAACGACAGCATTTAGAGGTTTAATAGAAGGATTGACCCTTGGGGCACCCCACAGGTCAGGGGCATCTGGTCTGAGACACAGTTACAAATTTCAACAAAGTACTTTCTGTCTTCCAGATAGGACTTTAACCAGTTTAGGGCATTGCCAGTGATGCCCACCCAGTCCTCTAGTCTCTGTAAGAGGATCCCATGATCGACAGTGTCAAAAGCAACACACTCAGATCTGACAGAATTAAGACTGAGGCTTTGCCCGCGTCAGTGTTCAGGTGGATGTTGTTTGTCACCTTGACAAGAGCAGTCTCTGTGCTGTGATGAGGTCTAAAACCTGACTGGAAAACATCAAATGAGTTGTTCATTAAGAGGAAATCAGTGAGCTGTTGGTAAACAACTTTTTCAAGGACTTTGCCCCAAAATGGCAGATTAGAGACGGGCCGGTAATTACTCAGTACTGCGGCATCAAGACTGCTCTTCTTTAGGAGAGGCTTTATGACCGCAGTTTTCAAAGAAATTGGGAATGTTCCAGATTGAAGCGACATGTTAACTATTTGAGTGAGTGGTGCTAACAAACTGTTCAGCACAGACTTTAGAAATGTGGTGGGTAACACACCGAGGCAGCATGTAGATGAACTCTGATCTCCTGGACAGTTTTGTCAGTTACAGGTACAAAGTGAGTCAGCTCTAAGTGTGTAGGTGGTTTTAGGGTTTTTTTTACATTGCGGAATTTATAGTATATTTAATGCCCTGAACTTTGTCATTAAAGAATAATGCAAACTCATTACACTTGGATGTGGAAATGAGTTCTAACGGCAGCTGAGCTGGAGGGTTTGTTTATCTGTTTACTGTGGCAAACAGGACACGCGAGTTGTTACTGCAGCTTCCAATTATTTCAGAAAAATATCCTTCCCTTGTACATGTACAACTTCTCTCTGTAAATCTCTTTTTGAACCTGGAGCTTTGACTTGCGCCGTTTTCGTTCGGCTCGGCGGCACTCCCTTTTCTGTGCCTTCTGCTTATTTTTAACAATTTTAGCCTTCATAGGGGCAATGATGTCGAGAGCATTCAAAACACTAGATGTAACGGAGTTCAACAAATCATTTACATTAAAACATGAGACATTTTCAAAGTTTATCATTTCCATAAACAGTTTTCCGGTGCCGTCATTTATGTGTCTCCTCCGAACAATTGCAGGACCAGCCGGTGGTTTGGGAAAAACAGACAGGTCAAAGAAGACACAGAAATGATCAGACAGAGCAACATCGACCACATTGACGTTTGAAATATTAACCCCCTTTGTAATTAGAAGATCTAGAGTCTGCTCTCTGCTGTGGGTGGGGCCACTCATGAAAGTAAGTTTCATGGACAGCATGAAGCTCTGTAGCGTTTGTCACAAATATTATCAACATGAACATTGAAACCACCTGTTATGACCAAACCATCAAAGTCTGTGCATACGACTGAAAGCATCTCAGTAAAATCATCAATAAAACTTTGGCAGTGCTGAGGAGGCTTGTATAAAACAATGAAGAGAATAGATGGAGACTGTTTTAGCTCAATTTTAAAGGATACATACTCAAATGTTAAACACCCCAAAAGACAACCTGTGGGTAACTATTTCATCTCTAACAAAAGCGCACACACTTTTTGTTTTCTCGTGTTTCAGATTCAAACAGAATCTGCTCAACCTGACTTTATATTAGAACTAAATTTCCTGTGTTTCACACACACTTCTTAAATCAAGATTATAAGAAGAGATAAAATTATTAATTAAGAATGATTTGTTACAAAAGGATCTGACATTTAGTACAGCAAGTTTCAGACTAGTTTCAGAGAGACTGCATTCTAGCTATGGGAGATGCCAAGTGAAGGGCAAGGGGGGATAGGTGGGGGGGCTTTTGTTGGTGTAGCTGGAGCTGGTGAGAGTTTGGGACCAGGTGAAAAGTGGGGTGGGGTTTAGTTGGGGCGGTTTTTGTCTATATAGCAGCAGTCAGGGGAGAGTTCATCATCGTTTATCAGAACTCTTGATCTTATTATATTGGGCGTGAGTGGAGCCATCTTAAGGCCTGATTTGATCAGATATTCAAGATGGCTGGGAAGGCCCCTGGGTGAGGGTGGAGATGGAAAGGAGAGTAAGGTGTGTTGTTCAAATAAAAAAAAGAAAAGAAAAGGAGCGTAAGGAATCTGTAGTGGGAGTAGATGTTGCAGGGGGGACCCAGGGCTGCTCTGAGGGCAGGGGCGACGACAGGGATGCTGCCGGGATGGTTCAAGGCCTTTTGATGAGGGCCGTGCAGGAAAGGACTGAAATGACTCCTGCGCTGGCCGTGGTGAAGATTGTTGTGGTGCTGCTGCAGATGAGTCCTTTGCTGGAGGCGGTGGTCGTGGAGCAGCTGAATTTGAATCTTTTGCTGGTGGTGGCGGAGTGGTTGCTAATGAATCCTTTGGTGGAGGCTGTGGTTGTGGTGCTGTTGATGTTGAAACATTGGCTCAGTCTCTGACTGATGGAGCAGGAATTTTTCTCTCATTCCTCTCTCCTCTAAATATCTGCTCAGGACCCTGTCCAGTCCTAGTCCAATGCCTCAGAGCGTGGAGCAGGTTCTCTGTCAGCACCCTTACCACCTCTGCATAGGTGTGGGCCATCCACCACCTCAAGTGGGAGCCCACCATCAGCTCCCGCCCTCATCAGGAAGGCCCAGCAGAGGATGTACTTCCTGCGGCAGCTGAGGAAAGCCAAGCTGCCAGTGCAGATGATGGTGCAGTTTTACACGGCCATCATTGAGTCCGTCCTCACCTCCTCCTTCACCGTGTGGTACGCTGGAGCCACAGCCAGGGACAAACGGAGACTACAGCGCATTGTGCGCTCTGCTGAGAAGGTGATCGGCTGCAGACTTCCATCTCTGCAGGACCTGTACGTCTCCAGGGCTCTGGGACGAGCAGGTCGGATCACAGCTGACCCTTCTCACCCTGGACATAGTCTATTTGAACCACTCCCCTCAGGCAGGAGGCTACGGTCCATCCGGACCAGAACCTCCCTCCACAAGACCAGTTTCTTTCCCTCTGCCGTTGGACTCATGAACACTTCTTAAACACCTGCCACTTTAACTGTAACTATTCAATCAGTCTCTGCACTATCATTTTCTACACAACTGTAAATTTAACTGTAATTCTTGTGTACATAGTAATGCCCATTTATTATATATATATATATATATATATATATATATATATATATATATATAGTAATTTAAAATGGTCTCTTATTGCATGCCCTTTTTGATTTCATATATGTTGTTTTTATTATTGATTAGTGTTTTATGTTGCACCTTAATGCCGAGATAAGTTCCTATGTTTTGTGAATTTTGTTCATTGGCAATAAACCTTTCTGATTTCTCTTAGACTGGTCCTCTCGTTTCCAGAATAGATAGATGTTCTCAATGTAGTGCAATCCTCTTGTTGCACACTCTTTGGACAGCCATGTGTTCAGCTAAACTTGTTTATCTTCCTGTCGATCTTCCAATGTTTGAAAGAGGTCCACTAATGAATGTTTTGATTTCCATTTTATCAAGCACGTCGAATAACTCCAAGAAGTCTCTCTTCAAAACTTCAGTCTCTTCGTGTCGTGTGTCCACTGCACCGACGTGCACAATCAGCTGTTTAACTCCTTTTATATGTGGCCAAATCATTAGAAATGCATGACGTAATCACAGTGATTGTGGCGCTGGGAAAAGAGTGTGTTTTCATTTTTTCATGCATCACGTGACTTATCGCACCATCCCCAATCAAGACGACCTTGACGTTTGGCACAATTTTTCCTTTGTTCATTTACTTCAGTCTTTGAAAGTGGTAAAAATCTGTTTGTAAGCTGTGTTCTATCTTTACATTATCTTTGTAAAGCTTAGGCTTCGCACAGAGTTTGTTCAAAGATGTTTGTTCCTGGTCTTAAGACAGTTTTGGGAACAACACAGAGTCAGTCCGGTTTAGGTTGAAAGTAGCTGTTCTTGTAAAAAATGTGGACTTCTTACCACTGGATGACACTGGGATTGTATCGTGCAGTCCTTTTTCAGATTCCAAAGCGAATATCCGTGCTTGTAGCGCATGAATTTCTTGTTGATATTTCATTTCAATTCAATTCAATTTATTTTTGTAACGCCCAAAATCACAACAGTAGTTGCCTCGAGGGGCTACAGTGGAAAACAAAATAAACGGTGTTCATCGGGACTTGGAAATGTCCCAGCGTCCTGTGTATTTCCAACAGCGTTCACAAGAGTTGGTTTCCCTTCTCCCGGACATGTCGCTGGCTCGTCAGATTTGTTGATTAAAATTCTAAAAATGTTCTTAAAATCCTTAGTTTACGTTAAAGAAAAAAGTCATAACAAAAAATGTTTGGAAGACAAAAACTGATTAAAAAGCAAAATAAATAAGGAAAGCTGCTATAGCAAGCAGGAGCAAGCAGGAAAGCGTCTGCACTCTTTGGAAGCAGGAAGTGCTGGTGCTTTACAACGTGACTAAAGCTTTATCCGTAATCACTACAACAGTGCGTCAAAACAGCGTTTATAGGAGCTTTCATTCAGCTGTGTTGTGCACAGTTCAAAGACCTGTGGCTGTTCTGCGTTTATTCTCGTAATGTCACTTGGTCTAATTATAACTCGTACAAACAAACAAAAGCACTGCATGGACATAACCGATAAACAGATTATTGTCAGTGAATGGCTTCATTTAAAACGTGCATCCCTAAGTACAACGGCTGGATAATCGTCTCATCCCTGGAGCGCTTTGTGCATGGACTGTTTTGGATCAAACATTGAATTGCAAGTGAACGTCAGGGCATATGATGGACTGCGGCCTATTTGGACTTTAGGGGATTTATTGCGCTTCTCTTCAGGGAGGTGCCAATGCGTGGCATGATGTGATGTTACTTCTGACGAGAGGTGAGAGTTCACATGCATGTACAGAAGTGGATTTGTTGTGGCGTTATGGCAGCATTACAAATGTATATTTATTTACCCGTTAGGTTGTAGGCCTAGTTGAGTGCCCTATGAAGCGCTCGTACGTAACACTGCTTCATGTGTGGGAATCTGCCAAAGTGCTCATCACTTGCGCTCAGACGTCCCAGATCGACTCATTTAGTTATTTGAACTTTTTCTTGTTGTTGGTACTTTTCTTGGGTCCATGTATCAGCATGTCAGTCCTATGGTATTTATAAATAAAATGATAAAAGCAGTGATGCGATTACCATACAAGTCTTGAGATTGTTTTATTCCACTCCTCAAATAGTTGGTTGGGGATGGCAAAACATTAATTTTTATGGTTTCAATCCTTTGACTTGGAATCTCATATACTTTTCAAGGTCTTTCTTTATAGTGGAAAATACTGTTATATTTTTTCTCTAAGATAGTTGACTTGGTTCCAAGTACAAAGCAAAAAGGAGAACGGGGACCAAGCACAGCCCTGTCTCATCCCTCCTTCCAGAGTCAGTGGGTTTGTCAGGTCATGATTGATTTCAATTCTTCATGTTGGACCATCATAAAGAGCCCCAATATATTTTATGATTTAAAGTGTCTATTTGAAATGTGTTCAGCACTTTAAATCAATAAGACCCGCGAACAGAATCAAAACGCTTTCTCAGCCATCCAAACTAGGGGTGTACTGATGTATTGGAGAATAGTCACGTCATTCGGTTTCAGCACAGCTTCGATTCTTATTTTATTGCCTTGATGATTCGTTTAATTTACATATTTAATTAAAAAAAACATGTTAATCTGTGGCGCGCGGAACGACTTGAGGTGCTTTTGTTTCACACTGATCTTGTTCTGCTCGGACGAAGGCTTAATAGGAAGAGAGCGGCACGTTTTAAACTCACGAGTGCGACTGGGAAGAGTTTTGATGAGTGAAAGAGCCATGGATCTATTATAATCCGAACTGCAACTCTAAACACCGCATCTAGCTCCGCGTGCCGCCCACACCAGCCCCGTGCCGCGCCACCGCGGACCCCCGCGTTCCCCCGCGTTCCCCCACTCAACAACCTGCTTCCCATTCACACTCTTACTTTTAAACAGCCAATGCACATGGAAACAGCACGGAGGACCACGGTTATGTTATAATAATCTGCTGTGAAACAGAAAGTCTGAGATGCGGAGGCCAAAGTGACTGGCACACGAGCCAAAACGGCAAAATGCAAAATGCAGAGCTCAAAACACCAGGACCACTGGTCCCACCCAACATAACGTTTAACAAATGTCTTATTTTAAGTGATGTGACAAACGCTAATTAATTCATAGCTACTGTAACTGTTTACAAACAAAAAGTTAATTAGTCCTTTATATATATTCTTTATATAAAACAGAACAGTTTGGACTGAAGTGAAATGTTGCGGTTTTGGTGACAAACAAATGGGAAATTAAGAATAAAATGTGTTATTTTAAGCAGAAATTCCTTATTTTGTATTTTATTACTATGAACTATAACATTTATTTAAAAAATGATTTAATATGCTTTTAAATGTTTTACTGAATATACAAAAAAATTAACCAATTAATCGAAGAAAAGAATCAATAGATTACTCGATTACTAAAATAATTGATAGCTGCAGCCCTAGTTGTGAGGCTTTTTATTGCTATATTCTCACAGAACAGGCTGTAAACTTTAATCCCAGTGGTTCGAGTGGTTAAGGCGGCGGCACACATGTCAGGCTCCATGTGCAGCCATCAGTTCGAGACCTGGCTCTGACAGTTGACTGCATGTCCTCCCTTCTCTCTTGTCCCCACTTCGGCTGTCCTGTCTAATCAAGCCTACAGGCCAAAAAAAATCCTTAAAAATAAATATAGAAAATACTCGCAACCCTCGATAATTGCAATGACGTTATTTTCAGACATTATTTGACTAGTTTTTCTCCTAAACGATCAGTTTGGACATGCTTACTGCAAATAACTTTAGTGTGAGTGGTTCTGAGGAGGAGAAGAGAGAAAGCTGTGTCTGAGACAGTCTGAAGAGGAGAGACTCTGCTGCTGTTACAGGAGAAGGCAGAGCAACACGATGATGACACACGGACTGGAGAGGTCCAGAGAGACACTTTAGTCTGATAAATAATCTAAATAAAACGGGACATTCACAGAATGTAAAAGTGGGAATTCTAATTATACTCTAAGAAAGCTACTGTACCTATATCGAATCATGGTGCTAAATAAATGGTCGCGCTTTCAAACCTTTTCCTTTTTTCCCCCCCAAAGACGGTTATTATTTGTTCTAACTGGTTATACACATTTTAACAATAGATTTGATCCTTATTTTAGAATAAAAATGAATTTGTTTATAGCTATATTTCTGTGATGGAATTTCAAAAAAATTTTTTTTAGCTTTTCCTTGAACATCGGTTATGTTGTCGTCTCATTCCTCTTATGTTGTCTTGTAGAAAAAGTTTCAGTTGTAGTCATGAACACATGAACAGATGAGAGCAATGTGAGGTGAGAGAAGAAAAAGATGCAGCAGTGTCATATTACACAAGTGTTTGGAAACGCCAACGAGCGCTTGTTTCCTCCACACACTACGGTGAGGTCGCCTTCACAGTTGAGAGGCGGTTCCTTCATTAGAGCGCTCAGAGCTTTGGCTTTGGAACCACACTTCTCACTCAAACTGAACACGCGCCCCTTTACCATGAAAGCACCCGCCACTAATGTTTCCAGTATCACATTTGTATATTAAAGTAATCATAGTAATACCACAGAGTTATTTGCGCTGTCTTTTCTTATGTCAATGCAGATCTTTCTGCTATCATTTCACATTTGACTGTAATGTCTATTACAGTCTCTTTTTTTCATGTAAGGGATTTTTCGGAACCAGTAAAGACCTCAGAACAATTTTATATTTCATTTACAAAGTCAACATGGCACTAAATCTGTAAATTAATGTATTAATTATAACCATTATAAATAATAAACATTGAACAACCATCTAAAGCCAGTTCATAAATCTAATACATAATTTGTTTTACTTTCACAGAAAAAACTATTTCATAACTGGGTGCTTTATAGGTGCATATTTATACAATATGAGCAGAGTCAAACACATTAATTTCAAAAGTGCCAATAAAAGCATGTTTGATCTCAGCAAGGTTTCCCTTTCATTTATAAAAGTCAGTGATGCCATATTAAGATACACTTCTCCGCACCGCTTGCTCCGATTGGAACAGCACTTGTTTGACCAATTGTGCGGGAATACCTCAGACCTGGCAACTTTGCCGCCAACACATAAACTCAACAATGCTGAAAAAGGAACAATGCAATCAAAGAGAAAGCTATCCTGAATAGGTGGGTTTTGAGACGAGCTTTGAGTCTATATTACGGAGGCCAGGTGAGAGGCGGAGCAGAGCGGCTGAAAGCCCATCCTCTGGTGACAAGGAAGGCAGAGGGGACAAAGAGAGGGGGAGGAGGAGTGGTGTGGTGGAGCAGATCAGAAAAGTAAACTAGCTCTAGATTGTGGATAGTGTAAAGGAGAATTTTGAATTTCATGGGGAGCCTGTGCAGTTGCTGATGAACATGGGTGATGTGGTGGGTGGGGGGAATTCTGGCCCGGTTGAAGTTTATGGAGAGATGAGAAGTATGGTGAGAAGTAGACCAGAAGTCTGTTGCTTGAAGCTGATTTAGTTGATTTCGGGCTAAATTAAGGTTTAGTTGGAGCAAACTCTTGAGTTTTCTGTCACCGAAAAGCAGATAAGTTGAGTATAAACCCTCACACAGTATGGTGGACTGCTCAAGACCAGGTTTGTTTTTGTAACGCTAATCGGCTGTGAGCACAATGACATGTGACACACTCTAACTCAAACCTTCTGGCTCAGTTATTTCACTTATTTTATATTTCACTTATTTCCACAGAATCAATTCATTAACCTGATGACACCTGTCTCATTTGGTCTGTTCACAATAGTTTGACACGCAAAATGCATTGCTTATTCCAATAAAAGCTTACAGCCCACTGATAGTGCTTCAGAAATGAGACTATACAAGCTCAAAAATATGTCTCAAAAAATGTTCTAATGTTCTAAAGGCCCTAGTCAAGATATACTTCATTGTGTGATTATAATACTTACTATACAGTTGTCAACAGGATAAACAGCAGGTGGAAAGTGTCATATCTCCAGGAATGAGTATTTTTGAGCTTTTGGCCTTTTTTATTTAAAAAAAAAAAAAAAAAAAAAGGTACATTCAGAACTAGGGATGTCACAATATCAAGTTTTAGAGTCACAAAACATTGATATTGTATTTTTAAAACTTGCATTTGTTTGAAAATTGTAATCACAACAATCAACCTGCCTACCATTCAATACAGCAGATCATTTTGAAAAGTTTATTTTCAGAGCACAATTCGTACGCAGGGCCACGCATTAAAACCAGAAAGACATGACAGAAATCACAAAATGGTCAAAGAAAGGGTGCAAGTAAAATCCTTTCAGTCATATGCACAGCCAAACAAAACAGTTTTTAGCTTAGATTTGAACATTGTTAGAGTAGAGGCCTGTCCCACATCCTCAGGAAGACTGTTCCAGATTTTAGCTGCATAAAACTGAAACGTAGACTCCCCATGTTTAGTCCTGACTCTGGCACCAGCAGGAGGTCCCTGAGGTCCTCAGAGTCCGAGATGGTTCATATGGCACTAACATGTCCGAGATGTACTTTGGTTCAAGGCCATGGAGAGACTGCTTTAAAGTCGATTATCTGAGCCTGAAGACAGAGCAGAGACCTGAGCACAGGACTAATGTGATTGTACTTCCTGGTTCTTGTCAGGACCCAAACAGCAGCGTTCTGGATTTACTGCAGCTGTTTACCATTTACCGTTACAGTAGTGTGCTGTCCTCACGACACGTGACTGTGTGAAGCTAGACAGCTAGCGACCCAATAAAGAAAACTCCATACACACGGCAATCTTTTCTTGCTTTATGGAGGTATCTTGTACAGAAATGATATTCTGTGAAATTGTTTGAGATTGTTCGGATTGTTTGGATTGGTAACTGGAACATACAGGAAAAAAATACGTGTACAAACTACACTGTACAGTTGAAGATCTAACAAAGTAGCTAGCACATTCAGCGTGTAAATGAAGCGTTCAGGACTTCACTTTTGTCGTGGAACTAGCTTGTTTATGAGAAGAAAAAACGTCAAAGATCCTCTATGTGCGCAAAGGAGCACTCACTCTGCGCTGAAACTAAAAAGATCCTTAAAAGAGAAGATGTCTTACTCTGACAATTTTACCCAAACTCTTCTAAACAATTTGTAATATGAAATCAACATATTTATTTAACGAGCATGAACTTATTTATAGCTTTTAACTAACTTATTACTCTTATGGAATTACTAAAGTGAGACTCTGGAGGTGACACTTTCTCTTTATTTCTGTGGGTCAAAGACAATGATTTCAGTCTTGTCTGGGTTCAGCTGGAGAAAGTTGTTTTGCATCCACACACTGATCTTTTGGATGCAGTGACAGAGTGAATCCACTGGTCCATATTCACCTGTCATCAGTGAATCAGAGTGTCATCTGCATAATTGTGAAACATTTTAGCTGCATATTAACTGAAAGAGGATCCCATGATCGACAGTGTCAAAAGCAGCACTCAGATCTAACAGAATTAAGACTGAGGCTTTGCCCGCGTCAGTGTTCAGGTGGATGTCATTTGTCACCTTGACAAGAGCAGTCTCAGTGCTGTGATGAGGTCTAAAACCTGACTGGAAAACAAATGAGTTGTTTATTAAGAAGAAATCAGTGAGCTGTTGGTAAACAACCTTTTCAAGGACTTTGCCCAAAAACTGCAGATTAGAGATGGGCCGGTAATTACTCAGTAATTACGTGGCATCAAGACTGCAGAGAGGCTTTATTAACGCAGTTTTCAAAGACATTGGAAAAGTTCCAGATTGAAGCGACATGTTAACTATTTGAGTGAGTGGTGCTAACAAACTGTTCAGCACAGACTTTAGAAATCTGGTTGGTAACACATCGAGGCAGCATGTAGATGAACTCAGACAGGTGATGATCTCCTGGACAGTTTTGTCAGTTACAGGTGCAAAGTGAGTCAGCTCTAAGTGTGTAGGTGGTTTGAGGGTTATTTTTTACATTGTGGGATTTATAGCATTTTTAATGCCCTGAACTTTGTCATTAAAGAATAATGCAAACTCATTACACTTGGATGTGGAAATGAGTTCTAACGGCAGTTGAGCTGGAGGGTTTGTTAATCTGTTTTCTGTGGCAAACAGGATATGCGAGTTGTTACTGCAGCTTCCAATTATTTCAGAAAAATATCCTTCCCTAGTTCTACTTAAAATGAGGTTGTACATGTACAATCTCTTTTTGAACCAGGAACTTTGACTTGCGCCATTTCTGCTCAGCCTGGCCCTTTTCCGTGCCCTGACCGAATATGCATTTGCACAATTTTTAACAATTTCAACCTCCATTGAGGCAATGGTGCCCAGAACATTCAAAACACTAGATACAACGGAGTTCAATTTTAGAAGGTCATCATTTCCACTCTCCTCCGAACAACTGCGGGACCGGCCAGTGGTTTTTCTCGTGTTTCAGATTCAAACTTAAAGTTGGGTGGGGCAGATTCTATTAGAACTACTTTTCCAATGTTTTTGTCAAGCTATATTTGAGTTAAAAACATGACATCAAGATTATAAGAAGGAATACAATTTTAATTAAAAAGGATTTGTTACATAAGATCTGACATTGAGCACAGCGTCAGACTAGTTTCAGTGGACTTTATCCTTTCACAGGGAGGGGCTTTTACAGGAGGCTTTTTTACTGAAGCAGTGTAGCTGTGTGACAGTTTTGTGCATGGAAGAGTTCATCATTGTTATCGGAACTCCTGATCTTGCCATATTAGGTGTGAGTGGAACCATTTTAATGCCTGGTTTGATCAGACTTTCAAGATGGTTGGGTGAAAGTGGAGATGAAAAGGAGATTGAGGATTCTGTAGTGAAAGTAGATGTTGCAGGGGGACACAAGGCTGGTCTGAGGGCAGGGGTGATGATGGGTGCTGCCGGACCTGTCACAGATGGGTCCAAGACCTGTGATGAGATCCCTGCGGGAAAGAACTGGCTGCAGTGAAAATTGTTGTGGTGCTGCTACTGATTTGTCCTTCGCTGAAGGCGGTGGAGGTGCTTGTGGAGCAACTGCAGCTGAATCCTTTGCTGGGGGTGGAGGCTGTGGTTGTGGTGCTGCTGATGTTGAAACATTGGCTCGGTCTCTGGCTGCTGGAGCAGGAATTCTTCTCTCATTCCTCTCTTCTCCAACTATCTGCTCAGAACCCTGTCCAGGCCCAGTCCAATGCCTCAGAGCGTGCAGCAGGTTCTCTGTCAGCACCCTCACTCCACCTCTGCATAGGTGTGGGCCATTTCTCTTAAACAGGCCCTCTCATTTCCAGAACAGATAGAAGTTCTTGATGTAGTGCAATCTTTTAGATGCACACTTTGGACAGTCGCGTTTCAAAACTTGAGTCTGTTCCCGCGTATGTCCCCTGCACCCATGTGGACAATGCAAAACATTTTTAATTCATATTTATGAATTTCCTATTGATATATAGCCTTTTCTATCGCTAGAAATGCAAGTTCCACAGTCCTTTGCAGCAGCCGACCCTCCCCCACGCTGCTGTGCTGCTGGAGCAAGTGCTGAGGGCTGAGAAGTGCCGACGTGCGCTAAACTTTACGGACTTGAGCAGAGAGGTCTGAGAGAGGAAAGAGATGTGTGGCTTTGGGAAACATGTGGAAGAAAGGAGATGGTTTTGTGGATGTTGGAGATGTGCTAAAAGTGGCACTAATGTGGAGCTAACAACAAGAAAACAAACTTCTGTGATGACTGCTCTGTGAGGAAAACATCCAAACCAGTGCAAACCTGGACAAATCAGGGGCCACAGATAAAAAACACAAGTCGGAGCGTAATCAAGTATTAACATGAGTGAAGCTGCTGTGAGCTCTGACTTTTGCCACTCTAATGTGACTGTGAATACAAACACAATGCACTCATTTGATTCACTACATGATTAATTTGTCACTAAGATAAGCTTGAACTATACTATATAAATATTAAACTCAATAGAGTTTGTGCAGCAACAGCCAACAAGTCTTGGATAAACATTTCATAACAGAAATTGTGCAGATCAGTTGTCACCAGTTTAGTGCTTTCAGGAACTTTAGCCCTCCGAAAAATTGGGGCCCCCTGGAAGTATAATTGGAGACCCCTGCAATAGAACAAAAAAATGGGCTCATGCCATGAGTATACAAAGAGCCCAAAGTCTGATCCAAAAAGAGATCAGAGGGTGGAGGGAAAACTATTTTCTAGGTAGAAAAAAAGGTTGATATAATATCTTCACCTGTGTATTTACATATTTAAGTTGGACCACACTGGCCCACGTTGGGCAAATATTCATGTCTCCAGTAACCCTTTCATTGAAATAAGGTAAAGGAATTAATGTCAAAATGGAATTGACAAATGCCAAAGCCTCTTCTGCTGTAGTGATTTTTTTTATTTTTCCATTCATGTTGATCCTCAGTGTTGCAGGATAAAGTATTCCACGTTCTTCTCTCTGAGGTTGGATTTAAAACACTTTGCGTTTTTTGACCACTTGCGCTTAGTAGTCATTGAATAAAGAGACTTGGGGCTTGGTTGATCAGAGTTGGCCTATGGTGAGACGTCTGGATGCAGCCATGACCCTCTATTTGTCAATGAAGTTGTGGAACTTCAGAATAACAGGTCTTGGACGCTGGTTTGGGGCCAACTTGGGAGCCAGGGGGCGATGTGCATGGTCAATCTTTATTTTCCCAGCTTTTGTTGGAAGTTTGAGAGATTTGGGGATCCAGGTAACCATATACTTGACCACATCTTTACCTTCAGTGTCCTCTGGGATGCTGACAATCCGCAAATTACATCTGCGTTCTCGGTTCTCCAGGTTATCCAGTTCGTCTGTCAAAACACTCACCTGGTTTGTCAATTCTGCCACCATGGTTTGTAAAGTAGAGACGTGTCCCTCAGGTCAGAGACCTCCTTGGCCGCTGTGGCTCGGGTGTCCTGTTTGCCATTCTTATAGTTCAAACCACCCATTTCTGACAGGGCTATAGATAAAGGTCTCATAAAGCTGGACCTAAATTCAATTTGCGTGCCACATGTGAAGGAATGTTGTTTTATTTTGTGATGGTTCTTATTAATTCTATGCATTTTCAGTTTATGTGGGGGTTTCATGCTTTGTGCAACACAGAGAAAGGTTTGAGCCCTGCTGCACAGAATAGTCAACACAGCAGCAGCTCAAACACAAGCAAGCTCCTCTCACTGCGTAGAGTGGAGCTATCGTTCTTCTTTCGTTTGATCAAGAACTTAAATAAAAGACGAGCCTTGCAAAGTCCGACCTGGTAGCGTCCAAGTCGAGCGTGTTCAGTGCTGATGAGGGCTGCCTCATGTTTTCACTCGGCGTCACAGTTTTAAATGATGTTTAGACGTAATATGAGAAGCCTGTAGTCCCTCTCCGTGTCATGAGGCTGGTACAAATCGGTTTTGCAGAAATTGCTTTCTTTCAAAGCATAAAAAAAGCCAAAACCCAACAAATTCTGGTTTCTTTGTGTCAATCTCCCTTTCCTCAATCGTCGTTGCAATACTTCTCGCTACGTGCTCGCTCCGTGAAAAAAAAGGCACCGTGCATGGATATTTTAATTACACATTGTATTCAAAATCATACTGGTATCTCCGTGAAAGGTATGATATGGCCCAGGCCTGCTGAGGAGTCATGCATATGCCACAGTCAAATACGAGCATGAATAAATCCTTGAAATGGTTCAACACCAAGCGCCTGGTAATCCAAGCAGAACGGACTGGGGAGAGGCTACAGCTGTGATGCACGCGCTGTAACGTGTAATCTGGCAAAACATTTTTCCAAACTACTCGACAGATTGAAAGCTGCTCAGTTATAAATCACCAAGAAAACCTTGAAATGTGTTGGCCATTTATTTCGATATTAAACAAAGCTGCAATGTTTTTCAATTTGTTAGTTGCATATACTAAAAGTTGTGCTTATTTTCAATTTAAAGTTGAAAATAAAGGGTGCATTTCTGTTTGAGTAGAGAAATTTGATAATTGCATTACTACTTTGCACATATTATTAAATACCTGAGTAATTTCAATACATCCTTTATGATACCCCTCCCTGCCAACCATACTAATGTGCCATCCATTTTCTTCCTCTTTATTCGGGGCCGCGTCACAGAGGCAGCAGTTTGAGCAGAGCGGCCCAGACTTCCCTTTCCACACACACTTCCTCTAGTTCCCCCGGAGAGACAGTCCCTGCAGCGTGTCCTGGTTCTTCCCCGGGGCCTCCTCCTGCTGCTGACATAGCCATTAACAATTTATCCCTTGATTGGGGAAGCGAGCGTTTGTTTTTGCTGCTCCTGCAGCTTGGAACACTTTTCAATCGGAGTTGAAATTAGGTGCACTGGTTTCTTTAAGAGGATTTTTGCTTTGTTTAAAAAAACAAAGAGCAAGAATCCTGTGAACATTGTCCGCGTTTTTAACTTTAGTCCAATTTTAGTCTCCTGCAATGTTTTTATTTTGTTTTTGTTTTTTTATTTTAAATGTTTTTCGTTGGCTGCAGTTCACTTTAGCCCACGTCAGTCTTGAAAAACAGATTTCTGTCTCAATGGGTTTTTACCTGGTTCATTAAAGACTGACAAATAAAAAAGTAAGTAAAACTAAAACAAAACATATCTTGAATTGAAACAAATCTAAAGGTTGCATATAACATAAAGATGGAACCCATAAATGAGCGTCTAATTTATGTGTATTTGTCAGTCAGCAACTCTGCTAGTCACCCTGTATTTTTATTAAAGCTGTTGACAATTTATTAATAATCAAGAAAGTTTCGGCTGATACCAACCCATCCGCCACATTTAGAAAAAGCCTCATCAAAAGTCATTCAATGTATAAACCTTTTGGCGTTATATTTTAGATTATTACCATGTTAAAGTAGTATAGCTTTTAGCTCAAATGCTAGTTTAAGTAGATTCTGGTAAAAATCTAGAGCCCACTAATCATTATGGGTGTAACGATTCAGGAATCTCATGATTTGGTTCAATTAATGATTCAGGACCTACGTTTTCACTCATGAGTTTGTCACAATGCTTAAAATATTGCTAATGTTTGGGTCATTTTTGGTGACAAAAATAATAAATGTTGTTTTAATTATTATTGTAAATAAGTGAATTGCACAACTGCAGTGTTATTTTAATTTCATATAGGGCTTAATATATAGGCTCTTATATTTGAGTTCATATGAGGTTTACTGCATGATGCATTTAGCCTGTGCTCGTCATATGCCACGTGTGAGCTACTTTACTGCATAAACACGTTTCTGCGTCTTTAGTGCAGTTGGTCAAATGCTTTGTCACATTCACTTGTTGGAAACACACTTTTGACCGTCTGCTCTGTCCGTGCACACGCTCCCTCCCCGTGCACTTCTCCGTCCCTCAGTGCGCATGTGCAAACATCATCTCTTCATGACTACATCGTACCTTTTCGTCACTCTGCTTTTGGACAATCGGCTTTCTCAGTGAAGGCCACGACACGGTGGGATATTCTGCCTGACTCTATAAGCACGTATGTGCCAATCCAAGGCTTTCAAACTGAACCAAAAAAGCACCCCGAGAACACCCAGAGTTGTATCCATTAGACTCTTTAGGTCCCACGCTCCAATGGCACTGGCTCTGTGTGTGTGTGTGTGTGTGTGTGTGTCTGTCTGTCTGTCTGTCTGTATCTGTGTGTGTATATATGTGTCTGTATGTGTGTGTGTGTATGTGTGTCTGTATCTGTGTGAATGTGTTTGTATCTGTGTCTGTGTATGTGTCTGTTTGTCTGTGTGTGTGTGTGTGTGTGTGTGTGTGTGTGTGTGTGTATGTATGTGTTTGTGTGTCTGTATTTGTGTGTGTATGTGTCTGTATCTTGTGTGAAAGTGTAGATGATGTTGCATGTGTAAATAGTATACGTGTACTTTCTGTGTTCAACCCATTGTCACATCTGTGTATTGTCAAATATTGTTGGGTTGTTCCTCTCCCTGCCATGTGCCAGATGTAAATTAGCCTAAGGCTAACTCTGGTACAATGCATCGATGGCAACATTTATGTTCTAATTGTACATGGTGCCCTTTAAAAATGAATAAATAAAACCAAAAAAACAGAAGAATGGATAAGGAACAAAGATGATACAAATCTGTATGGCATCAATACATTGTAGCTGTATCTAATGACATCATCTCGTTACCCAAATTAATATAGCTATCCCCAAATTCCCAGAGACACTTTTTTCTCATTTTGTTCTAGTCTGTTTTTGAGCCTAGTTCTTGACGGTCCATTTTGTGTCTTCTATTTCCTTGTGCTACTTTTTTTTCCTGCTGAGTTTGCGGAGTTCTTTGTTTTTCAGTGTGCTTAGGTCGCCTTCTCAGTTCCAGAAAACTCATGTTTGTTCTGCTTTTTTTCCTCAGCTGATGAAAATGTCGGTGGAGGTGCGAGTCCCTCTGGTCAGCCGACCCGTGGCCTTTGCCAACGAGGAGAAGAAGGTGATCCACTCCTGGTCGCGGGTCTCTTCGGCGGGACACGATGTCATCTTGGACGCTCTCCACATCCTCAGCCCCAAATCCAGGGACGTCTCCAACACGGACAACCTGCTGAGCTTCCTTCAGGAGCTACGAGACGAGGGCCACAGACCCACCATCCTGCGGAGCAAAGACGTTTACCGGTACCGCTCCTGCATGACCCTGCCGCTCACCGAGGACACTCTCAGACAGGCGAACAAGAACGCCAGACCCGCTGCCAAAAAGAAGCGGAAGAAACCACACAAAAAGAGGGACGTGCATCCGTCGTGGAGCTGTGAGCGGAGCCGCCCGAGGATCCAGGGTGTGCGTCCGCCTGAGCCTCGGCTGAACCCCCGGCCGGTGTTCGTCTTCAGCAGGCCCTCGGTTCGAGCGCAGGAAACCCCCGTGCAGCCCTGTCTGCGCCTCACCAACATTGAGGGCCAGACGGGCTACCACACGGCCCGGCTCCAGGTCCAACCCACCTTAAGCCCGGCTGTTAAACCCGCTGCTGGACTTCCCCCTTTCTCCCCTGTCCCTCCCCCGTCCGGACTGCCCTCTCAGCCCCTGCAGAACGGCGTGGTCGCCCTGTTCAGTCAGAAAACCCAGTCGTGCCCCGCCTCCAGGTCCGACGGGGCTCTGATTGGGGACTCGGCGCCCGTTTTTGACGCACAGACTCACACGGAGCTTCAAACGCGGAGCAACCAGTGGAACCGCAGCAACGGCATGCACCCACTCCGCCACAGCCCGAATGAGGCGCGGAACGGCTGGACGGAGAGGTATAGGAGAAGCCTTCGGGCCAAAGTTATAAAAGTGGACGAGTCACGATCGGTCACGGAGGCGAGGTTAAAGGCCCAAAAGATCTTGCAGGTGAACTTGTCGCCTGTGATAAAAATCCACCCATTTCACCACATCCTTAGAGACTTCCGGTACCAGATCAAATGAGATCCATCAGACTTATATTTGGGTAGGTTTTATAAAGGCTTTTCCACTGCGTAGTTGTCATTTTTGGCTTACTTTATTTTCTATTGGAGTCCACAACGAACTGAATTGAATTTTGAGTTTTCAAACTAAAATCCACAGGTCAAAGACTCGACTGTTTAAGACATAATGGTCCACCTTCATTTTTATCATGTTAGATTTTAGGTTGGCCGTGTACATTTAGTTGTCTTGATTTCTCAATAATGATAAATTCACTTGTATTTTGTCCATGACCCTGTATGCAGAGTGTTCACTTCTGTTCTTTGTTCAGTGCAATGTGGCTGATTGTAGCACAAGGTTTTAGTGCCTGGGTTGGCAACTGGTGCATGAGGATCTCAAAGTCACTGGTTGTAAACGAAAATGACCGGGGCCACATTGACCCCCATTTGAGTGAATGACTAACTTGCATCGTCGGCCTTCTTAACTTATTGCCTCAACTTGTTTTTTTTTGGTTCTCTGGATGAACACTCTGTCTTTATGTTTTCTTACTTTTGTGCCGTTCACTCAAAACTCTCAAACATTAAAGTGTTTGCTCTCATAAGCTTTGAGTTTCTGGTTAGTTGTTGGATTCATTCTATTTTCTATTATGGCATATCATGAAAACAAATCGACATGTATAAAATGCATATAATTAGGGCCGCTCAAATTGATAATAAGTGTCCACTTCAAGTAACTACAATTTCTTCATTTGATTAAATCCGAAAAATCTTCCAAAATTCACCCGGAAAGCTACAGAAATAAACGTTAGCTTCAACTTGATGTAGATGTATCGAAAAATTCAGAATATATATAATATCGCAAAATTGTCGATTCAATAAATGGTCTTTTTTATTAAAACGATCAAAAACATTGTGAATAAAAGACTGAACTCTCTCTTGTAGTCCAAACAGAGTATAAAGTGATCTTTTATGACCAATTTATGTTTTATTTTGTCAGACTTGAACCTGAACCAAGACACTTCCGGCACATTTTGACACATTCCCGATGCATTGGTAAAATATAGTCTGGATACTGTCATTTTTGTCACCATCTCGCACCCGGACTACCCAAAGCAATCGTACTGAAGCTGATTGTGGTGTGAACAAACTGATGATGAACAATTGATTTTGCCTTCTTTTCTGGGAAACGAAGCAGAATTTTGAATGGACTCGGCATGGCCGCATTTACCACTCCAGATCGACGCCCTCTGGAGTAAACGACCACTGAATTTATTGAAACAGATTTAGCTTTTCTTAACATTGTCAATAGTTGATCTAGAGATGCAATTTGGTCGATCGTATTAGAACTTCAGCTCTTTGAGACGACTTCGGACGCGTTTACTCTTCTAGCTCTGGTTTGGTCCTGGTTTGGTCGGTCCTGGCTCCTGACCCGTTGAGTCCTGATGTAGACTTGGCTTGGTCCAGTTCTAGTCCTGTTTTGGTGCAGTTAGTCCGGATTGATGTGAAAGTCTGCAAACAAAGCCTTAAAAGACCGACTTCCTTTGAGAACAAATGATTCTTCTTTGGTAAACAGATACTTGATTATATAACGCATTCTCAGAAAGAATCCATAAAACAAACCAATCAAAGATACAAGCTTATTTATCCAATCGTGTTTGAATAAAGAGAGCATTTCTCCCTGAACTACATATTCAAGTGTGCATATTTTCATGGCTTTTGTTTCCATGACGAGTTATTCTGTCTCTTTGTCCACCAACGCTTCTCCATTTTTATTTCATGTTATTTTGATTCATTAAAACTCGATCAAGACTTTTTGTTCTGTGTTTGTCAAGATCTCGTTGCAAAATGACGTAAGCCAAACTTAGTTCATCAAATGCAGTGGGAAAGTAAAATTAACATTGTGCTCTTCATTTTAATTGTTTTTTTTTAGTTCATAGCAAGCAGGTTTCTTTGGGGCTGAAAAAGGCACCAGAGCGTTGAGTGACATGTACATTTTCACCACGTCTATTTCCAAATGCATTTTGATCATTTCACTTCATTGATCTGAAACAAAAGTACAAGTACACTGTGATTTAAGTCCAATCATGAGAGACGGCGTCATAGTTTGAAACTGGTTTTCTCTGATTATGTTGAGTTAAAGTGTAACTCGTATATAAAGACGGACAACCACATTTTGAACTGTTTTGTTGAGCTCTTATTATTTTATCATTTGAATTTAAAGTCAAATTGAGTTGTGATTGATGTTCTCATTATTTCTAATAGGATGCACCGATACCAGTATCGGCTATCCGCTCGATACCAAGAGCGATGCCACTTGACTGTGCCACGTCTCATGTTGGCGCACAGGGCTCGGCTCTCAGCAGCAGCTCTGAGCAGTTCATCATGAGAGGCACATGAACTGTTCTAACACTAAACTCACTTAAAAATCAGATGTGACTGTCACATCACTGAAAACATTTAGACTCCTGAATGAGTCACAAAGGAGATCGGCTGTCGTGTTTTAGCGATCATTAGCAGCTGGTGCTTCTGTGTGTGTGCCCGCATTGGTGACTTACGCAACCCACGCAAGTGTTTGGAGCACGGAATAAAATAAAGTGGCTAAAGCAAGTTAGCGTGGCCGAAGCGCACGTAAATAGTATCTTAAATACTGAAGCCTTTAAAGTTAGAGAAACATAAACTATCGTCCAGTGACTACGAACTGGTATCTGGTATCGTATCGGAACCAGGTATCGGCAAGTACTGCAAATGAAGTACTGGTATCGGTTTGTGAAAAAGTGCTATCGGTGCATCTCCTGTACTTTTAATCTTATCCCTTTCCGGGTTTCTGCAGTGAACCAGTCGAATGTAATTCTAATCTGGCAAGGTTTTAAGCCAGATGCCCTTCCTGTGGCGAGCAGCTTGTACATATCGTGACCAAAGTGAGAAATGATGATTGAAGCGTCTTTGTCTTGAGGGAGGAAGCAAAACAAATATGCACATGACCTTTAATGTCTGAAGGTTTTTTTGGATTGACCTGAGAAGTTCTGGTTCTACTGTCCATCTCCAAAGGATCTGAACTGAAGGAGCCGTCTTCCGTTTTGTATTCGGGGAAGTTTCAGGACGAGTTTCCGCTGCAGAACTCTGGACTCTCCACAAAGTGTTCCTTTTTAGTTCTGTTTTATTTTGTCGCATTTGGGGTTTGGAAATATTTCACGTTCCGATTAGTAAAATGCTTTCGGGATTTATTCACGACCAACTTACCCTACGCTGCGTTCCATTCGTCCTCGGAGGTCGGAACTCGGATCTTGGTAGAGACGTCATTCTCCGACTTCCTGTTGTTCTTTTTGTCAAATCGGAAAACAAAACAAAAATAATACAAACCAATTCAGTTACTGTATTAAACCCGGACTGTGTTGTTACATGTACAGTTTATAAAGCATTGTCCGGAGTGAATTGTTGCTTTTGTTGACGTTAGCTTCGTGTTGACGTTAGCTTCGTGTTGACGTTAGCTTCGTGTTGACGTTAGCTTCGCGTTGACGTTAGCTTCGCGTCGACGTTAGCTTCGCGTTGACGTTAGCAACATTAGCATCACGGAGCATTCAGCGTTACAACTGCAGAGGCTCAACGGCAGGAGCGGGAACACATTCGCGGACAGAGAAGGACCGTAGGAGACACTAAAGTTTAAAATAAACCAAAAACGTATCAGTATTTTACCTGTCGGATGTTAAAACTTTATTCAAACTCGGGGCGCAGCCATGTTGGATCGTCGAACTCGGATAAACTTGGGGTTCTAAAATGTTGCCCGAGTTTCAAAGTAGAAATTCCGAGATGTGAGAGTGTTCCAGTGTGAATTTACAAGCGGGAAACTCTGAAAACCAGACCTCTGAGGACGACTAGAACGCAGCATCAATATCAGCTCCTTGTTTC
This sequence comes from Chaenogobius annularis, assembly GCA_015082035.1. Classification (NCBI taxonomy): domain Eukaryota; kingdom Metazoa; phylum Chordata; class Actinopteri; order Gobiiformes; family Gobiidae; genus Chaenogobius; species Chaenogobius annularis. The sequence continues at coordinate 123,621 of BJKM01000753.1, forward strand.
CATAGTGACATAAGGTTTTTTTGGTTTTTTTTTTGCGTGTTAAAAAAAATATCTCTCAAATGTTCTCTCAAACTGTAGAATATGGCAAATTCCTGTAAAATGCGTTGTTTTGTCAATTGGGTTCTTTTCAGTTATTTTTGGTCATTTCATTTCTTTCTAAAATTACGTTTAAGACAAAAATATTTCACATTTAAATGAAAAAAGACGAAAATAATGATGTTAATAATGTCAACATCTTTTTCTGTTTATTTTTATGACAAGGTTTTTTTTGTCGAAAAAGATTTTCTAAAACAGAGTCCAGATGAGTACAACTGAATCTTTTTCGACAATGGAACACTCCTGGACGAATGAGGGATTACACCGACAAGGTTTTTTTTCCTTCTCTTTATCCGGAGTCCCAACAATATATTTTTTCATAATTATTTGAATTGCAGTATACCAATTTGGAAATGTATTTCATAATCTGCTTCACAAAATCTTTTGTACAAATGTTATAGATCTAGACATTGTCCTGAAAAGAAAAGCTAAATGGATGAATCTGCTGTAACTCTGGAGCCTCTTTTTCTGTTTTGGAGCTGAATTTCCCAACATCCCTCTGATTAGAGACGAGAGCTGTTTGTGAACTTTGAGCTGCTGCTTTTCAACCAATCCAGTTTCTCTGTTTCTTTCCCTGATCGTTCTCCACTGTTTGTCTCTGTCAAACTCAAAGTGTCTCAAATATTTCCTAAAGTTCGGCCGGTGTTTGAGTTTGGGGTTAAAGGCCTGTTTCAGTGTCATTCGTCCATCACAGTTTTGGCCGGTGCCACACTTGTATTATAACGTATTTCCTAAAATGTTTGACAACTTTTGTTCAATAAAAAAAACCTGAAAACTTTGTGAACATTTTATTTTGTGTTCTTTTGCTGGAGTTTATTTGATGGAAACATTTTCAGATTGGGCTGTACAATAGGAAAGTGGACTGCAGACATTTGACACCAGGAGCATTAACGTTTGGGAGAAATGGCTCAAGTAAGAATTTTATGCAATTCCAGACATTTAAAAAACATCACTATCGAATCACTAACAGAGGACAGAGTAGAATGTGTATTTATATATACTTATATCATATTGTTAGAATAGATTGGACTAATTAAAACCTTTTGCCATTTTTACCCTGTTTTTAACCATTTAAACTGTGATTTCAGTTGGATTGTGAAAGAGCTCATTTTAAAATTTAAACTTATTGTTTTTTAATTTTAATAATATAAGTCTCCTGCAGGATTCCATGTAAATCAAAAGTTACATAAGTTTATGTGGAATATTACAGCCAAAGGAACATTTCAATGGGAGACAAGCCGGAGGAGGCTCCTTCAGGCCAAGAACGAGTCAGGTTTGGTGGGAGGCAAGCTCGCTCACGAGAACGACACAAGTTATTTTTTTCAGAAACATCCAAAAATGAGAAAACATTAATTTTGTCACAAATGTGACTTGTAGAGATGAGGATGTTATTGATTAGTAATAAAGACAACACGTGTGCTGGCAGCTTGTATATTTACTGAACACTTATTAACGTGTATTACAAGGTTATAACATGTAGACCATACGCTAATGCTCCTAGTGGACACACATGTAACTACACATTACACATTGAAGTCTAGTTTTAACAGAGCCATGGGAGTTACTTACAGGAGCTCCAAGAGCAGCATCAGGAAAAAGAGACTTGACTTCAGCCACCAGGGGTCACCAGAGGACAGAGTGAAACGCCTCTGGGACTCACCTGACAACGTGACTGTCTCTCGAAAGTGAAAAGTAAAAAGCTTTTTCAAACGACGCCATAAAGTGAAGTGAAGCTGAAGCTCAAGGCTGAACTCGCACCTGATTTAAAGCACGAACTAAACCCGGGCTCAACGAGGTCCTTTTCAGAACCAAACCAAGTCCAGACAGGACTCCGGGCTCGTCAGGTGAACTTGAATTGTTCAGATGTTCAGGATTTGTGTTGTCGCACTTTTAGGCCTTCTCAGCTTTCACGAGGCCGCTCCCGTTTCTTCACACGCACTTTTTATTGATGTTGGTCAGGTTTGTTTCTGCTCTTCGTATTCCGTGTTCCCTTGTGATTTCTGTGTGAGTCACTACTTTTTCACACATAGAATCACTTTGAATCCGTTTTGAATCGCGTCTTTTGATCAGTTTGGGCTTTTTCTTTCTGGAAACAGTGAATGACAGAGACAAATATCAGTCTTTTGTGCTGTATTTTCTATAGTTTTGATGTTATTGTCATTATTGAGTTTTATAAAAGGCACAAGACCAGTTTTAGCTTTAACATATAGGTTAAGACAAGTTTAAAAAGTATAGATAATGTTGTTATTATCATTTAGCCGTTCATGACACGCAGCAAGGAAGTGAAAACACAATTCTATTATTTAGCCGTTTTAAATCAATATTATTATAGATTACAATGAACCAAATGTCAAATAACGATGCAGGTTACAGTGAACTACTAAATACAAGGAACTAATAGGATTTCTTGTGTAAATGAGTTGTTGATCATTTTAATCGTGGTTTAGATTGATATTATAGATCTGTCACTTTCCCTCTGCTCTGGTGGGTTTCAAGGAGAAGATGGACCGTCCAGTCCTGGTTGTTGATCCTGGTCCTGGTCTGAGCTCTGTGTGTCTGGAGACTGGAGCGCTCTAAGACTGTGGGATTGACTCTACAAGGTTTGTCCTCTTGTCTTCAGTTTGGGAGGTGGGCCCGCTGTGAGACCCTGGGACAGGAAAACGTCTGCTCCCTTCACTGCATTTTGGACTTCAATTAGAAAGGATTTAAGTTTCGGTTAAAGTGAAGTATTTGTTCCGTAGACCAAGAGGACAGGAGTGTGATAAAGTGACAACAGAAGAATAAAAGAAACACCAGTGACATGATTCCACTAGAGCTGAGCGATATGTCAAGAGCTTTGACTGACTTTTGGATCAGAACACATGGAAATGTCTTGTAGTGTTCATTTTAGAAACAAAAGAGACAGACACTTCATCAGTGAACACAAAAAACCTGTCACATTTAATCTGAACTTTGCTCCACACTTTTCCTGAGAGAGGACTGGCTTTAGACGCTCAGTTTTACATTCAGGACAAACTCAACACCACAGCCTCTGCTGCAGCTCTTAGTTTAGTGTTGATCCTTTTGTTTTCTCCAGGAGGAAACTGGACAAACCTGGATCTAAAACCAGAAGAAGATCCAGTCCTGGTCCTGGTTCCTGGTCTGGTCCTGGTCCTGGTCCTGGTCCCAGCTGTGAGTCTCTGAAGAGCGACAAGTCCAAAGATGAGATGATCTTCTTTAAAAGGTGTGTTTAGTAAAAGGTGTGTTTAGTTGTTGTGTCTCTGCTCCGCTGTAGGACCCTGAATAGACCCTCTGTTTCACTGCAGGTTTGTCCTCTTCAGTCACAGTTTGTGATGTGAGCCGCTGTGGTGAAGGAGTTTTGGTCTAAAGATTGTGCTCTTTCTGGAACTGTTGACATATTTGATTTACTGCTTATTTTTCCACCAACATAAAGACTTTCAAATGTGATATTTCTTTACCTTTGTGGTTTATTTATTTATTCTCATTTGTTCTCCTTCCTTGTAGTTCTTCCCTTTTGTCTTAAAACTGACTTCTAAGTTTTTTACCCTCCTTATTTTTTCATTTACAACGAGCTAAGAAGTGTGAGGTGTTATAATTAAATCAATTTAAATAGGCTTTAGTAATAATCATAACATAATTTAATATGTATTTACACTACACACTCCATCTCCTTTTTGAGCATTTATCTGAATCTTGGTCAGATTTTCAGGCCACATTTACCTAAAACATGTTTACAGATTAAAATGTATATGAATAACTTTTGATGGCAACTCCTTTTAGTGGTCCCCAGTCAAAAGGCAATATGTTTGAAATCCTTGGCAAACTATAACACTTACAATAAAAAATATAAAAAACTATTAATGTTCCATTCCTGAAGATGAATCTCGCCAAATTTTAGGTTAGTCGGGCAAACGCCCGAGGAGGAGTTCGTAAAAGTATAAAGTATGTTAAAATTTCAGAGATTTGGCGATTTTCCAATTGGAATAACATGGGAGGTTTCTGGCATCGCTACGGCTACGTCCTAACAAATATGACATGGGTCTGATTGGATTTTCTGATCAGGACGCCGAACTGTACTTTTGTGCCAAATTTCCCAACATTTAAAAAAACAAAATATTTTGTTCCCCATATAACATTTTATTTAACTCTGTAGGGGGCACTATCGTGCAAATGAATTTGTTTGACTTCAGGTAGATTTAGGGCAAAGGCTTTAACAACTGATTCAAATATGATGCAAATCGGACTTTGTATGCACAAATGGCAGCAAATTTAAATTTGAGAAATGTCTGAAATTCTAGCAACAGTTTGCGGCTCTGCCGCACAGACACCGTGAAGGATTTCAAAATAATTTGGATAACTTTTGATGTCCCACTCCTCAACACCATTTTCACCAAATTTCAGCTTTTTCAGGTTAACGTGCTAGGAGAAGTTCGGAAAAGTACAACAACATTTGGAAAAACTCCCGAATCATGCTTAGCAAACTTTGATCCAATATGGCTGACATTTGATTGGGCGGATGGCAGTGCCGTAATAATATTTTTTACTTCTCTTGTCACCATTTACCTCGTCATTTCCTATCTCTCAATGCATTTTTTCAACATTTGGGAACGCTCACGCGCCAAATTTTAGAGAAAGGAGCTAACCAGAATGTAGAGAGGCACGATTTTTAGAGGTGTGCAAATTTTCCTGACTTTTCGTCAACGTTCACTAGGTGAAATATCCCGGTAAGAAGAAAGAAAGAAAGAAAGAAAGAAAGAAAGAAGAAAGAATATTAAAGCCGCAAGCGGCATCCAACAGCCCTTGCGGGCCACCGGGCTTCGCACGCCGCTCCATTATTTGGGCCCATTGGTGTATTTGAGCTTTGTCCAAAAAAAAAAAAGAAGAAAAGCATTTCAGTCATATGCACAGCCAAACAAAACAGTTTTTAGTTTAGATTTGAACATTGCCAGAGTAGAACCTGTCTCACATCCTCTGGAAGACTGTTCCAGATTTTAGCTGCATAAAACTGAAACGCAGATTCCCCATGTTTAGTCCTGACTCTGGGCACCAGCAGGAGGCCGGTCCTGAGGTCCTCAGAGTCGAGATGGTTCATATGGCACTAACATGTCCGAGATGTACTTCGGTGCTAGGCCATGGAGAGACTTGTCCAGAGACCTGGTCAGGACCCGAGCCAGCCAGCGTTCTGGATGTACTGCAGCTGTTTTACAGCTCGTTTGGGAGAGGCCAGTGAGCAGGCCGTTACAGTAGTCTAATCTACTAGAGACCAAACGCATGGATAAGTTCTCCTCCAGGTCTGGTTTAGACACCTATACTTTTGCATATTATGGCAATGTTTTTAGACTGTAAAAAGCTGCTGATGTTATTGATCTGACGTGGCTGTTAAAATTCCATTCCATTATTTCTTATCATTCCATTTTCCATTATTCCAGAGTCCATTCATTACCCCCAGATTTCTAACTTGATGTGTAGGTTTTTAGAGCGAGACTCTGGAGGTGACCCTTAACACGTTCTCTTTGTTTCTGTGGGCAAAGACGATGATTTCAGTCTTGTCTGAGTTCAGCTGGAGAAAGTTGTTTTGCATCCTCACACCAATGATCTGTTGGATGCAGTGACAGAGTGAATCCACTGGTCCATATTTCACCTGCCGTCAGTGAAACATAGATTTGAGTGTGTCTGCTGCGTAATTGTGATAGGACACATTCTCGCTGCGTATCAACTGACCTAACGGCAGCATGTAGAGGTTGAACAGAAGGGGTCCCAGTATTGACCCTTGGGGCACCCCACAGGTCAGGGGCATCTGGTCTGAGACACAGTTACCAATTCCGATAAAGAATTTCCTGTCTTCCAGATAGGACTTTAACCAGTTTAGCGCAGTGCAAGTGATGCCCACCCAGTCCTCTAGTCTCTGTCTCTGAAGAGGATCCCATGATCGACAGTGTCAAAAGCAGCACTCAGATCTAAAAGAATTAAGACTGGGCTTTGCCCGCGTCAGTGTTCAGGTGGATGTCATTTGTCACCTTTACAAGAGCAGTCTCAGTGCTGTGATGAGGTCTAAAACCTGACTGGAAAACATCAAATGAGTTGTTTATTAAGAGGAAATCAGTGAGCTGGGCGTTATCTTTTTTACAGGGAATATGAATAAAAATTTCTCAGATTGGGCAGTCTGACTCGCATTTTGTTTTCCCATCTGTGTGATGTTACTACAGAAATAGCACTAGGGGAGGCTGTTTTTACACAGGGCCCCGGGTTGGTTTGATTTTTAATATGACTATAAGTCCCGGCAACGCTGAGACCCAGTGCATCCTAGCTATGGGAGATACCAGGTGAAAGGCGAGGGGGGATAGGTGGGGGGCTTTTGTTGGTGCAGCGGGAGCCAGTGAGAGTTTGGGACCAGGTGAAAGGCGGGGGGGTTTAGGTGGGGCGATTTTTGTCTGTGTCGCAACAGTCAGGGAGAGTTCATCATCGTTGATATCAGAACTCTTGATCTTGCTATATTAGGCGTGAGTGGAGCCATCTTAATGCCTGATTTGATCAGATATTCAAGATGGCAGGGAAGGCCCCTGGGTGAGGGTGGAGATTAGAATAGATAGAAGTTCTCAATGTAGTGCAATCCTCTTGTTGCACACTCTTTGGACAGCCATGTGTTCAGCTGAAGCAGCCGGCTAAACTTGTGTATCTTCCTGTCGATGTTTGGAAGAGGTCCACTTATGAATGTTTTTAATTCCATTTTATTAAACTCGTCGAATAACTCCAAGAAGTCTCTTTTCAAAACTTCAGTCTCTTCGCGTCGTGTGTCCACTGCACCCACGTGCACAATCAGCTGTTTAACTCCTTTATATGTGGCAAAAACAATACGTGACTTAATCTCAGTGATTGTGGCGCTGGGAAAAGAGTGTGTTTTCATTTTTTCATGCATCACGTGACTTATCGCACCATCCCCAATCAAGACGACCTTGACATTAGGAACAGATTCTCTCTCTGTCTCTGTCTGCATTTTCGCCACGTCATGTCTCCCATTTTTCCTTTGTTCATTTACTTCAGTCTTTGAAAGTGGTAAAAATCTGTTTGTAAGCTGTATTTTAGGTGGCGTTACATTATCTTTGTATCGCTTAGGCTTCGAACCGACTTTGTTTTTCCTGGTCTTTAGACAGTTTTGGGAACGAAACAGAGTCACTCCGGTTTAGGTTGAAAGTAGCTGTTTTTCTTGTAAAAAATGTGGACTTCTTACCACTGGATGACACAGGGATTGTATCGTGCAGTCCTTTTTCAGATTCCAAAGCAAATATCCGTGCTTGTAGCTCATGAATTTCTTGTTGAAATTTCCAACAGCATTTACAGGAGTTTGTTTCCCTTCTCACGGACATGTCGCTGGTTCGTCAGATTTGTTGATTAAAACTTGAAAAATGCTCTTAAAATCCTTGGTTGACTTAAAAAAGTCATAATGAAAAATGTTCTGAAGAAAAAAATCTGATTTGAAAGCAAAATAAATAAGGAAAGCAGCTGAAGCAGGCAGGAGCAAGCAGGGAAGCATCTGCACTCTTCGGAAGCAGAAAGTCCATGTACGTCCTAAAAATATATATATTCCGATTCGCGCTGCTGTTGAGTGAATGAGTGAATGGGCTTAACTCACTTCGTGCGCACTTCCGCAGCCGTCCCGTTATAATAATAATAATAATGCTACATTTTCTTACAACTAATTAGTATGCACGGGACGTGCATGAGTGGAGGAGTGCATTAGTGAGTGTTTGTAAGCGGGCGAGCACTTCGTGCGCACTACGCAGCCGTGCTTTGCAAGGTCTTGTGGAACTAATAGGCCTCTTGTGGAGCTCGGGCCTAATTACAATGTTTTTATTATTTGTTGTTGTTTTATTCCAACTTTGCTCAGTAAATTCATGGCTCTCTGATCGTTTTGTTTTTTTCAGGAGGAAACTGGACAGATCCAGACCTGGTCCTGGTCCTGGTCCTGGTCCTGGTCCTGGTCCCAGCTGTGAGTCTCTGAAGAGCGACAAGTCCAAACGTTTTATAATCGACTTTAAAAGGTGTGTTTAGTTCTTGTGTCTCTGCTCCGCTGTGACGGACCCTGAATAGACCCTCTGTTTCACTGCAGGGACTCAGAAGCCCCTGGTCCTGGTCTGAGCTGTGAGTCCATGCAGAGTGACCGCTCTAAAGACTGGGCCAGTGGATTTAAGGACGCTCCATCTGAAGACACAGGGTAAGTCCACAGTGACACTGTGTGAGAGTAGGACAGGGCTGAGGAAGGAGGGCGAGGCAAGAGCAGGGTAAGATCAGCAGCAAACTGTAGGAAGACAATCTAGTCTGTTTGCAGTGCCTAAAACAAGACTGTGGGATTAATGACAGAATGAAGTTATCATTTCCTTTTGAATCCTGTGCGCTCAAAGGTGTAACTCTGTCCCCAGAGCGGAGCGGAGCCCGGAGCGCCTCAGAGTAGAGCCGCTGCTCCACGTCTTCACGGTCTGTACACAAACACTGTCTCTGTGTGTTCTTTTGGTCTGACTGAGTTTGTGTTCCAGCGTCTGGAGGAGCAGGTCCTGAGCTTTGATAAACTGAAGAGGCGTCTGCAGCAGAGGCTCAGCTGTGTGTCTGAGGGCGTGGCTAAAGCAGGAAACCCCGCCCCCTGAACCAGATCTACACAGAGCTCTACATCACAGAGGGAGGGGCCGCAGGGGTCAACCAGGAACATGAGGTCAGACACATCCAGACCAAATCCAGGAGACCAGCCGCTCCAGAGACCGCCATCACATGTGAGGACATGTTTAAAGGCCCCGCCCACAAACCAATCAGGAGCGTGCTGACGAAGGGCGTGGCTGGCGTGGGGAAAACAGTGCTGACTCAGAAGTTCAGTCTGGACTGGGCTGAGGGCCGGGCCCACCAGGACGTCCAGCTGCTGTTCCCGTTCACTTTCAGAGAGCTCAATGTGCTCAGAGAGAGACAGTTCAGCCTGGTGGGACTGATGCACCACTTCTTCAGTGAAGCCAAAGGACTCTGCAGCTTTGACCAGCTCCAGGTGCTCTTCATCTTTGACGGTCTGGACGAGTGCAGACTTCCTCTGGACTTCAGCCAAACCCAGGTCCTGACTGAGATCACAGAGTGCGTCTCATTGGACGTGCTGCTGGTGAAGAACCTCATCAGGGGGAGCCTGCTTCCCTCCGCTCGCCTCTGGATAACTACACGCCCCGCGGCGGCCAATCAGATCCCTGCTGAGTGCGTCTCCATGGTGACAGAGGTGCGAGGGTTCACAGACCCACAGAAGGAGCAGTACTTCAGGAAGAGGTTCAGAGACGAGCAGCGGGCCACAGACGTCATCTCCCACATCAAAACATCTCGCAGTCTGTACATAATGTGCCACCTCCCGGTCTTCTGCTGGATGACTTCCACAGTCCTGGACCATGTGATGAAGACAGGAGTCAAAGAACAGCTGCCCCAGACTCTGACCCGGATGTACATCCACTTCCTGGTGGTCCAGGCCAAAGTCAAGAGCCTCAAGTACGACGGCCGCTCTGAGACCGACCCTCACTGGACTCCAGAGACCAGGGAGATGGTGAAGTCTCTGGGAAAAGTGGCCTTTGAGCAGCTGCAGAAAGGAAACCTGATCTTCTATGAGTCAGACCTGGTGGAGTGTGGGCTGGACGCTGCAGGGGCCTCAGTGTACTCCGGAGTGTTCACACAGGTCTTTAGAGAGGAGCCGGGCCTGTACCAGGACAAGGTCTACTGCTTCATCCATCTGAGTGTGCAGGAGTTTCTGGCTGCTCTTCACGTCCATCTGACCTTCTACAACTCTGGAGTCAACCTGCTGTCACCACAACAAAAACCACAGAGAGTCCCAAGTCCACGTCTGATTCTGAGTTTAAGAAAGAAAGTCCAGAGCTCTTCTACTGCTCTGCTGTGGATCAGGCCTTAGAGAGTCCAAACGGACACCTGGACCTTTTTCTGCGCTTCCTCCTCGGTTTGTCTCTGCCGACCAATCAGAGCCTGTTATTGGGTCTGACTCAGACAGGAAGTAGCTCAGGGACCAATGTGGACACAGTAGAGTACGTCAAAGAGAAGCTGGATTATGATTATGATATTTCATCAGAGAGTCAGATGAACCTGCTCCACTGTCTGAATGAACTTCACGACCACAGTCTGGTGGAGCAGGTGCAGAGCTTCATGAGAGAAGGACGTTTCTCTGATAAATACATGTCTGTTTCTCAGTGGTCGGCTGTGGCCTTCCTCTTACTGTCCTCAGACTCAGACCTGGAGGAGTTTGACCTCAGGAAATATGATCCTTCTGAAAAGGCTTTCTCTGGTCTGCTGCCTGTGATAAAAGCCTCCAGAAAAGTCATGTGAGTCTAGACTTTATGAACACAGATCTTCATGATTCTCGTCTCTAATATTCCTCTCTCTCCTCAGTCTGTCCGGCTGTAAACTAAACGAATACAACTGTGATGCTCTGGCCTCAGTCCTCAGCTCCTCCAGTCTGACACATCTGGACCTCAGTAACAACGACCTCAAGGACTCAGGAGTGAAGTGTCTGTGTTCTGGACTGAAAGAGCGCCCCCTGCAGACTGGAGGTCCTCAGGTGAGACTCAGAACAGCCCCAGATCAGATCATATAGACAGCGCTGCCTCTCACCTGAGCTGCACGATTCTACAAACACATTTAATATTTGACTTTTAAAAGTCTCTTGACCACATTTATAAATTCCCAGAGACAGAAACATCACAGACAAACAACTATAACATTTTAGTTCTCATTCAGTCAATTTTATTTAGTTTTATTTGGCAGATTTATTATATTGATAAAAACACAGGACATATCAGTCAACAAAAAGTAAGAATGCTGAAAAAAGTGTGTGTGTTAAACCTCGATGGAAATGCAGTAACTCTCACATGAAGAAAACTGAGCTGGAACTGTGAGATCAGAGTCTTTAATCATGAAAAAGACTTGTTTTTCCTTTCATCATTTTTCTCTGTTTTTGTCAAACTAAAAACAAATAGAAATGTTGAAAAACTCAGGTTTATATCCAACTCTGTGAAAGTCCTGCCCACAGGGCGGGGTATAAACCTGAGTTCTCAGACTTGTTTCACAGATTGAGAATCGACTCTTGGATGAGAGTCGAAACGTTGTGTTTCTTCTAAACAGAGTCCAGATGACGACAACTGAATCTTTTTCTACAATGGAACACTCCTGGACGAATGAGGGATTACACCGACATGTTTACTTCTCATGTATTTCTCTGTAGATTTCATTGTTATTTAATTGAAGTTGACAAAAGAAACACTGCTGTGGAAAAACCTGAATCTTATCTTGTAAAAGTGAACAACATAAAAAGCAGAACCAAATCCAAATAATCCAAATGAATGGCGATAACTTTAAGTGGGTGTCTCCATGGTAACGTAGTAACTCTCACACAGAAGAAACATTCAGCTGGAACTGTTTGATCAGAGTCTTAAATAAAGTGAATATTATGTTTTTCTTTTTGTTCAGTGTCTAATGTTTGTGTGAAACTAAAATCTAAATGAGGACAGTGGGATCTTCTTTTGTTGTAGTTTGACTTTGTGTCCATTTGGTGGTGTCATAATGCACATTTTGTATTTATGTCTAAAATAAATGAACATTAGTCAGAGTCAGTGACTGTATCATGTTCTCTCCTCAGTCTGTCCCGGTGTGAACTGTCTGAAGACTGTTGTGATGATCTGGCCTCAGTCCTCAGCTCCTCCAGTCTGACACATCTGGACCTCAGTAACAACGAACCTCAAGGACTCAGGAGTGGAGCGTCTGTGTTCTGGACTGAAGAGCGCCCCCTGCAGACTGGAGGTCCTCAGGTGAGACAGGCCCCATGTCCCACAATGAATGTGTTGTAGGTTGGGCTGGGTTTGTTTGATTATTCTTTTTTTTTTTTAGTACTTTAAAGATACCATCTTTTTCAGTATCAGTTCCTGAAAGGTTATTTTTTACAGGAGTGTAAATTATTAGCCAATTTGTAAAAATGTTTCTCCAGCATTTAATCACACTGTAACTGAGTTAAATCTTATTTTAAAACATACTTCTGTTTGTCTAGTTGTCGCTCAAAACCACTGAAACAAGTGAACGAGAGCCACACGGCCACGCAGCTCACGTGTCTCTCGTGCAGTAAAGATTCACTCATTCTGCGCATACGGCACAGTGCATGTTTTTAGTTCACATTCACGCTTTCATCCATCCATCTTCTTCCGCTTATCCGGGGCTGGGTTGCGGGGGCAGCTGTGTGAGCAGGGACTCCAAGTCTTCCCCAGACACTTCCTCCAACTTCTCCTCCAACCTCCATGGGGATCCTGAGGTGTTCCCAGGCCAGCCGAGAGACAGTCCCTCCAGCGTGTCCTGGTTGGTACCCGGGGCCTCCTCTCTGGGACATGCCCGAAACACCTCCCTCCTGCGCCCAGGAGGCATCCGGAACAGATGCCTGAGCCTCCTCAGCTGGCTCCTCTCCATGTGGAGGAGCAGTAGCTCTACTCCAAGCTCCTCCCGTGTGACTGAGCTCCTCACCCTATCTCTAATGGAGCGCCCAGCCACCCTGCAGAGGAAACTCATTTCGACCGCTTGTATCCGCGATCTTGTCCTTTCGGTCACTACCCAAAGCTCATGACCATAGGTGAGGTCAGGAACGTAGATTGACCGGTAAATCGAGAGCTTTGTCTTTCGACTCAGCTCCTTCTTCACCACAACGGTCCGATGCAGCGACCGCATCACTGCAGACGCTGCACCGATCCGCCTGTCAATCTCACGCTCCATCCTTCCCTCACTCGTGAACAAGACCCCGAGATACTTGAACTCCTCCACTTTGGGCAAGGACTCCCCACCGACCTGGAGAGGGCAAGCCACCTTTTTCGAGAACCATGGCCTCAGATTTGGAGGTGCTGATTCTCATTCCAGCTGCTTCACACTCGGCTGCAAACCGTCCCAGTGCATGTTGCAGGTCCGGATTTGATGGAGCCATCAGGACAACATCATCTGCAAACAGCAGAGATGAGATCCTGTGGTCCCCAAACCGGACCCCCTCCTTCCCCTGACTGCGCCTAGAAATTCTGTCCATAAAAACACTGAACATAACCGGTGACAAAGGGCAGCCCTGGCGGAGTCCAACACGCACTGGGAACAGGTCTGACTTACTGCTGGCAATGCGAACACAGCTCCTGCTCCGGTCATACTGGGACCGGACAGCCCTGAGCAAAGGGCCCCGGACCCCGTACTCCTGCAGCACCCCCCAAAGGACACCCCGTGGGACACGGTCGAAAGCCTTCTCCAGTTCCACAAAGCACATGTGGACTGGTTGGGCAAACTCCCATGAACCCTCGAGCACCCGATGGAGAGCATAGAGCTGGTCCAGTGTTTCCGCGACCAGGACGAAGACCACTCTGCTCCTCCTGAATTTGAGGTTTGACTATCGGTCGGATTCTCCTCTCCAGTACCCTGGAATAGACCTTACCAGGGAGACTGAGGAGTGTGATTCCTCTGTAGTTGGAACACACCCTCCGGTCCCCCTTCTTAAACAGAGGGACCACCACCCAGGTCTGCCAGTCCAGAGGCACTGCCCCCGACCGCCACGCGATGTTGCAGAGACGTGTCAACCAAGACAGTCCTGCAACATCCAGAGACTTTAGGTACTCAGGGCGTGTCTCATCCACCCCCGGAGCTCTGCCTTTCTCTTTTTTATTCTCAAATGTCATCTTCAGAGCAATGTTAGATATAATTGTGAACGTTTAAAGGCGCACACACGTAAACACAACAAACCCACACTACCACATAATCAGAGTTAAATAAAGAGACTTGTCCTCATGAGTGCACAAATCAAGTGGAAGGACGAGCGGATTTAAGAAAGTGTTCTTGTGTGTCTACAGGCTGTCAGGATGTCTCGTCTCTGAGATGGGCGGGGCTTCTCTGGCCTCAGCTCTGAGCTCCACCCACTCCCATCTGAGAGAGTTAGACTTGAGCTACAACCATCCAGGATCCTCAGCAGAGCTCCTGACCACTCTACAGGACGACCCACACTACCCCCTGCAGTCCCTCAGGTGAGCTCCACACTGCCCCCTGCAATTCCTCATTTTACAAAAAATTTTACTTATTTTCCCAGTTTTATGCTTTTGGTGACGTTTATCATTTTACTTCCTGGTTGGACAGCAAATATGACATCATTTCAGTCGGATGTAGTCTCTGTCCTTCAGTCTCGTAGTGTGGAGCTGTTACGACTAAGTGGGCACCGCACAAAGACGCAGTCACTCAAACATGTTTGAATTATACAATTTTAGATGCTCAGCAGACAGTTTACAGGCACTACTGCGCACACACGGAGCCCAGTGGCCAATTAAAAGGAGGAGACACTGGAAACAGAGTCTGGGCTCAAATGTTTTATTTTCATCTTTACAGAAAAAAACACTGCAAAAACAATGGCTTAATATTCCTGCCTAAACTTCAGATTAATAACACATAAAGAGCGCACGCACTATTTTAACATTTACATCCAGAGCTGAAGCGCTGACAAAACAAAGCATTTCTCTCAGAGCGTGGTTCACCTCCTTCTCTTTTCTCCTCGTGCGCCTCACGTCTGCCTCATATAAATGATCCAAATGACACAGGTTTTCTTCTGATCAAATCCACAGGAAACATGTCCAACTTCTTCACCTCTGACGACACTTTTAATGTCCATTTGAGAGAATCCTGAGTGAGTTACGCAGCGTCACTGCCAGAGCCACAACTTTGAACTGATTTGGTCGGCCAGAGGTCACATGACGCTGTTTAACCAATGAAAAGTCAGGAAACAAGACAGTCTAAATAAAGCCTTAAGAAATTGTGCTCTGTAATTATTTGACTATAACAGTGTTTTTTGTAGATTAATGATTGTATATGTTTGGGTAAAAGGTGTCTTTATTTGTTAGTCAGAGTTTTGTAGTGTGACTCCCTCAACACCTGACGGTTGCTAGGTGCAGTCTCTCTGTTGTCACGCAGATTCCAGTCGTGTCGTGTGAACCCTCCACAACGTTCTAAATCTCTCACAACTACAAAAGTGGTGCAGTGTGTCCCCAGCTTTAAGGAACTGTCCACTGCCTGAAAACCCAGATCTTTTTAACTCTCACTGTTCTGTGGTTGGACAAAAACCAAATCAACAATACAATTCTACACAAGTGAGATCACATGACCTCGTCACCATCAACAGCAACATCACTGAAATATCTGGAAACATGTTCTATCACAAACACAGCGCGATAATTAAATAAAATATAGAACAAATGTAACTGTTGTGTTTTTTGTCTTAAACAGGCCACATTCTATTGAAAAATAACTTCAAGGCACAATAGAAATGTATTGTTTGACTGGGCGAGTCATAAAAATAATCACTGACTAGTCGACTTCTAAAAGAATGGTTTGCTGCAGAGTTCATCCTTGCAGTGTCTGAAACTGGTTTGGATCATAGAATCATGAATGACCATCACATCCTGGACTCAGAGTTTGAGTCACTTCCTCTGGTCAGTCCAGATATAAAACCATCGATTTAAAAGCTCATTTATTCCCTCAGCCATAACTCTGATGAACAAACCAAACCTGCTGTGGTTTTTGTACCAGGTTTGTCACAGTCTTGTGTCTTTCATTCCTGTTGTTGTGTGACCTCATTTCTCTCATGTCAGTCGTATAGTTGTGTTTGTGTTGCTCTGCTCTAGAAAACTCTACTGTCCATGTGTGAGAGTGACCCTCAGTGACAGAGCTGTGTGTGTTTCAGGCTGGATCCTGCTGGAGAGCGCTGGATGGTCCCAGGCCTGAGGAAGTGTGAGTAAACAGGAAGTGATGTCGTGAGTGTGTTGTAAGAAACAGGAAGTGATGCGATGAGTGTGTTATCAGAGACAAGTTCTTCTTCTGTTGCTTTTAATGGCGGTTGGCAGCCAACTGAAAAGGTGCATTTACCGCCACCTACAGTAGTTGTACGTCTTCGAAGTATGTGTTTTACGCTATACCATGAAAAAAAAGGAGAGCGAGCGAGAGAAAGACCACGCTACACACCCTCTTCAAGAGAGTGATGCCATGAGTGTGGCATAACAAACAGGAAGTGATTTTGTAAAAGGCCATACCTCTCAGAAAATACCTGTTTCCATTAGCACAAAGCAAGCAATTAGAAAAAAGTATGACTCACACATAATGAAAGCAAACATTTGTAATTATTTTTATATATTAACAAACTTCTTGGTGAGTGTGATATTCACACGGCAACATTTTCTAAATCATCACATTTGAATCTGTAAACCATCTAAATAACAAAACAGCAATAACCAATGTTTATAAAGATCTAATTATAGAATTAACCTGAACCTTCTCCTTTGTGTTATTTTAAATATATGTATAGAATAATAAATGTATGTTTCATTTTTCTTATTGTATCACATTCCTCAACTACTTAAACCACCTCAAATCTACAATAAATTCACTTTTTTATTTGACTTTATTGTTGTATAATCTGTATTCCATTTCTTTTATTTGTATTGTAGGTTTTGTAATAATAATAAAAGTGATGTTAACAGTGTATTTGTGTTTGCAGATTTTCTGTCACGTCACTCTGGATCCAAACACGGCCAACGACAAACTGGAGCTGTCTGTGGACAAAAGGACAGTGACCAGTGTGGAGCAGCTCCAGCTGTATCCGTCTCACCAGGACAGGTTCAGTTCCTGTCCCCAGGTCCTGAGCTCCACCGCTCTGACTGGACGCTGTTTACTGGGAGGTGAAGATGAGAGGGTCTGTAGATGTAGCAGTGAGTTACAGAGGAATCAGACGGAGAGGAGACGCTGAGGACTGTAGGTTTGGAGACAATGATCAGTCCTGGAGTCTAAGGAGGGATGAAATAGGATTGTCTGTTTATCATTGTAAAAGGAAAACATACTGGGGGCTTCATGTCAGATAGAGTAGGTGTGTTCCTGGACTCTGAGGCTGGAGCTCTGTCCTTCTATGGGGTTATAGATAATTACAGACTGTCCCACATCCACACCTTCAGCTGCAGCTCCTCAGAGCCGCTCTTTGTTGGGTTTGGTCTGGAGCGTCCTGGTTCCTCTGTGTCTCTGGTGGAGCCAATGATGTGACGACAAACCCTAATATATGATCCCGCCCACTCCTCCTATTGGTCAGGGCTCTTTCAGTTTGTGGGCGGCCGACAGAGTGACAGTGACAGAAGCTGCCGTCGGCTTCAGTTTTCCTCTTAAAAACATTCTAGTGGATACATACATGAATCGTGATCAAATAGACGTGGTGTTCAAGGCTCGAGATACAGGGGTGTCAAACTCATTTTGGGGCCAGGGGCCGCTTTTCAACGCTCAGGCTGGGTCGCGGGCCGAACATAATGTAAAAAATAAAACAATAAAAAATATAACAAATGTTATATTAGCCTAGTAATAGTTCTATGTGGACACTGAGTCCATATTCATGCAGCAGCAGCAGGAACAGGAACATGGACGTGTGATATGATTCTGATATTAAATGTTTGTTTCACAGACATGTTAATGTTGCTGCACAAACTCAATATGAGCTCACTATTTTTACAGTTTAAGCTTATTTTAGTGACAAATGATTCATGTGGTGAATCAAATGAGAGCTCACTGCTTCACTCTGTCATGTTCATACTTTATTACACTCTGACCTGTGTTTTTACCTGTGGCTCATGATCTGTCCAGGTTTTGCACTGGTTTGGATGTTTTCCTCAGAGTTGTCAGCAAAGAAGTTTGTTTTCTTGTTGTTAGCTTCACATTAGCGCCGCTTTTAGCACAGCTCTAACGTCCACAAAACCGCCTCTTTTCTTTATTCTCTCGTGTTTCCCCACGATCTGCCCTGGGGCAGAGCGCCACGTGTGAAGCTGTTGCTGGGCGCTACAGGTCATCGCTGCCGGTGTGTTCGATTTTAAACCTGCTGCGATTAGTGTCGCTGGTCGCTGTCCCTCGGCACTTGAGTTGGCAGCACACAAGCGCAGAGCAGCGCGGGGGAGGGGCCGCGGCTGCAAAGGATTGTGGGAATTGTAGTTCTAGCGATAAAAACGCGATATATCTATTGGAAATTAATAATTATAAACTAGAAATGTTCGGCGGGCCAGATGAAAACATCTGGCGGGCCACATCTGGCCCGCGGGCCTTGAGTTTGACACATGCTCTAGAACATTGCTGGTTCTTTTGGCCTTCCTCTAGTCTCTGGTGGAGCTGTCGTCTGTGGCTCATCATTTCTCTGAGATTACAACAAACAGAACAACAGCTTTTATCTCAGAGCTGTGAAAATCAGTTCATCAGATTAGTCAGCAACAGGAAGTCAGAGGATCAGTTTAGATTTGTTTTTTTGTTCTGTTTCAGTAAATATGGTGGTTTTAGTTAACAAAATGTCAAAGCATGATTTATATATGTGATCATTTACGTTTTTTGTGTGGTATTTAGAGATAAACGATGTCCTCTTTAAAGATGTACACTCTGAACTTGGAGAATACGTTTGATTTTGATTCTAGTTTCAAAAACCTTCTCGTTTCATGTCTCCAAATCATGCTGTGGCGCTTTTCATGATTTGGGTTTCCATTGTTGCCATAGTTTCACACACTTGATGAGAATAAAGCTGTTAATTGCCAACATTAAAAGAATAATAAAAAGACAATGAATGAACACTGCTGTTTTTTCTACCTTTTTTGAGTCGCTGCACATTTTTGTTGTTGTTGTTGACAAAACACCACGACACACCACCTACTAACACATGACCAATAAACAGCGGGCTTTTCGACCACGAGGGTGAAAATGTGTTGTTAAAAAGAGATTCAGTTCAGAGTAAATGCTTTTTCTGACGCTCCAGATGTTTTAAGGATTCACAACAAAAAACTAATTCCCTGAGATTTGAATAAACCTTTCAACGACACACAAGCGCTTTACGGTGCCTTGACAACACTCTCGCAGACAAAAAGAAATCAACCAATGTGTGGTGTTTGAGTTACCACGGCAACCATTGATCAGACATTTGAGTTTTTTATTAGGCTCTGTACATCTGAATAGTGGATTCTTCAGACTCGTCTTCATCACTTTGGAGGTTTTGTGTTTTCTACTGGTCCAGGTCTAAAATCTGAGGAGGCTCCTGAGGCTGCGCTGGAGGTTCTGGCTCCTGGGTGCTCTCCTGCAACAAACAGTTTAGAAAACAACAACAGCAGCATCACTCTTCCAGTCCAAAAAGGTTCATTTTAGAGTTACTTAGAATGTTCTTTCCATTAGAAAAGGAGAAAAAGACAATCATTCAAAAGGCAGCGCCCCCTGTAGGCCACATCATGTCTTATATTTAAATGATTTGGTTCATACAATTGGTTCCCAAACGGTAGGATGTATTTTTGTGTTTCAGCCAGTTTAAAAGCAAATACGAGTGAAAGATCATCACAGTGAAGGGAACTGGACTGTTTGAGCATTTGATAATGACAATGAACATAAATGTGAATCCATGAGTGAGGTTGTAGTTTTATGTCTTGTTTTGTGCACTGACCGGGCCGGGCGGACTCAGGGCACTGGAGCCGACGTACAGAGGGTTTGGGATGGACACCAGCGCCGGCCTGTTCCTGTTCCACGCTCCGTCCTCATCCTCGTTCTGAGCAACAACAAACAGGAACTCGGGGATTTATAAAGTGAGTCGACGAGAAAACAATTTGACAAACTATATTGATGTACTGTATTTAGCCGAGTCTCGCTACAATAAATCAATAATTAACAAACGCAAAGCTGAGAGCGAGTTCCAGATGGATAATCACAGGCAGCATGTGCAGACATTTACGCACCGTGTAAATACTTCAGCTGGAGACATCTATGTGTTTATAAAAGTCAGAGCTTTTGTCTCTAAGACAATGCTAACATACAGTAAATGTCCTCAACAATGTTCAAATAACACCACAAACTGAACTAAGCTGTTTACAACTTGTACAAGTTTGTCTGTTTTATATTTAAGTTAATGTATGTTAGCCTTTAGCTTTGGGACAAAAACTTGTATTAACCTAGCAACTTTAATTTCAGGTTTCAAATTAAGATCAAATTGAATAGAATTTGAATAAAAAATGTTCTTTGTAGTAACTGTTTCATCCGTGATAATATTTTGGGAGTATCTTGGACATCAGTATCAAACAGTATAACACAAGAACATATGATGAGTATTTATAACTGACACTGTAACACTTAAGTTAACACTTTATTTGCCCCATGTTTGGGAAAAGGCTGGGAACCACATTGACTTAATCGTAACAATAACTTAGTGTGCGTTTGTTTTCTGTGTTTAGATGAATGGAATCAAACTGAAACAATCAAACTGTCGCACCGTCTTTGAAGAGGATCAAATGTGCCAAGCTCGGACGGCGTGAGAGAGAGGGGAGAGCGGGTGAAGCGGCTGTTGTAGGTGAAGCGGCTTGTAGGTTTGTGAGTCTCACCCTGAAATAGTGGAAGCGGAAAGCGTCGGTCTTGTGTTTGAAGACGTAGTATCCGACGGCACCGACGACACACGCCACCAACACGGACACCAAGACGGCCGCCGCGGAGGAGCTGGAGTGGAGCGGCGGCCGCGACGAGTGAGCGATCTGAGAGCGGAGAAACAGGCCTGGCTCAGACTATTTAGATTCACTCACAGCCGTTTTAGTGTGTATTTAAAGGCACAGTAATATAACGATTTAATTTAACAGAAGAAGCAGACGCAAACTAAATGCAGTGGTTTGTTATGAAGCGCATTCGTAGCTAAAAAAGAGAGGAATCAAACATATTTCTTAGATTAAAATGCTTTCAACGTAAATGTTAAAATGTTTTTTGATTCAAATGTAATATGAAATTGGTTAATTCATTAGCATCGGTTCTTATTTTCTAACTCGGGACCATTAAAATACATTGTGAAACTAAAGACAGATCCTTAGACAACAAACTAAAGACAGAAAAAATGAAAACAGTGGAAGAGCACCAAAGTAAAACTCACATACTGTATCTTGCTTGTAGTTGCGTGGTTAGAAAAACATTAGGCTTGTGTTTCTTCTCTTTCCCTAACTAAAGATAACGTTCTTCTTTTAGCTAAAGCGAGCTGAGAACGCCTTGCACTTGAGCCACGCGGGGTAGAGGTGCGCGCGTCGAGCTGCTGACCGCGGGTTCCGAGCAGGTCGGATACTTCCACGAGAAGAGGTTCAGCGGGTCCAAACGCTGCTTCGTTTGAACTTAAAAGTGGCGTGAACATCGGCCCAGTAACCCTCTCCCAAATGTTCTGTGCCTCTGTTTAACAAACCAGGGCACAACTTTACCCCTCACCAAGTTGGATTTACAACAGCAAATTCGAAAACACACGATCGAGAGAGTTTTAACACATCGTAACTGCACAAAAAGGAAGCTCCAGCCTAAAATCATCAAGTCACAGATCACAGACCACAAATTGCAGTTGTTTCCAAGAGTCAGGTTTTGCTTCTGGATCATACTTTCCGCATGAACAAGAGTGAAGCGGAGAAAACATTGGCAGTATTTGTAGTTCAGGATTCTCCACTACAGCGCCCTCTCTGGTGACACTTGCAAACAGGCGTAACATTTCAAACGATTCGAAATATGCGTATAACAATCATCTGCTGTGTCTGAGAGCAGATTTAAAGGCTTAGTTTAGCTCTATTGTTGTTCATAGTTTAGCCCGTGTTTAGTTGAAGACTCACGCGAGGCGGGGGGGGCAGTGAGGGGACCCTCGATCACGTGGATGAGACCGTTCACTGCAGGGATGTCCCAGTCCAGCAGGAGGCGCCGGTTCACCAGTTTAATGCTCTGCAACACAAAAAAACGGATGAAAAGATGACAGTTTTTGTTTGTTTGGAGCTTTGAACTAAATAAATAAATAGAAATAAATGAGAAAGTTCACGCCCCTTTTACTTGCTCACTAATATGTTTTTTTTTCACTCATAATCAATATTTTGCTTTAGCGCAGTATAAAAAACAACTTAAAGGGCGAAACGAAATGCTCTGGTGGAGGTGTACTTAAGGGGCGTGGTCATACCTGGTTGTTGCCGTGGGTAACAGTGAGGTTAAACCCGAGCCTGGACACAATGACCTCAAGGTGTTTCAGCTCCTTAAAAGACCGCCTGCTGTGATTGGTCGAGATGTGGTACTCCAGGTCTCGTCCAGTCAGAGTCTGCAGAGAAAAGGTTTAGTGTCCGAATGGAATCTATTACGAGCAGCAGCAAAAAAAAATGTTGAAATGCACGTTTTCCGGTTACCACATTTTACGCCGTCTTGTCTTTCCTTCATAGATTTCCACCTACTTTGAGTTTGAAGCGTCTAGGACTTTTATTTCTTTCTCAAGTTTATCTATTCAACCGTTGATTTGTTCCTTCTTAAATCCACTGTGTTGTTTTGTTCCCGTTCTCGTGTCGCTTTAGTTGCCACATTTCTCTTCGCAACTTCAACCGCCTGTCATTCATGCCCATCAGAAAACACATAAAACATAGAAGCGTCCGCGGACAGGAGCAGTTCACCGTATCGAGCGGCAGATATTTGTTCAAAAATGACTACGCGACATTGTTGAACGATGAACAACGGCCGTACAATGTGTGGGGGTTGGTGACAACTCAAATGTGCATGGATCACTCCAAATAGGACTTTGAGTAAGTTAATGATGAGGAAAAAAGATTATATAGCAAGTTTATAAGCTCTTAAAAGTTGATTTTGCACAATATAAACCTCATTTGGCTCATTTGACCAAAAACCACCTGGATTCAAACAGGTCCACGACTGATGCAGTGAGTGGCTTCTAATTTCTGAGACAACCACAGTGGAAAGACGAAACCTGTGGTCATGGACGAGATGTCAGTGTGTTTGAGAAGGGTCAAATCATTGGCATCGAGCAGAGAAAACATCTGAGGAGAAGCAGAAACTAATCTCCTCCAGATGTGAGCCCCAGTGAGAGTGTTTGGGACGAGCTGGAGAAGGCTTTGTGCAGTGGTCACTCTCTCCATCATCAGCACAAGATCTGAGTGAGGAACAATGACACACTGGATACAACTTTATCGTTCACCTTGTTAAAAGTGAAGCCGTCGTTGTGGGGAACGAACAGAGTGACGTCCGCGTTTCTTTGCGACAAAAACTCCACCAGTTTTTTGCCGTCTTTGGATGAACTGCTGTAATCCAACAAGAACTACGGCGGACGAGCACAAGACAAGACGGAAGGTTAGTTCAAAAGGTGCAAACGTGAACACAGAGGTGCGTACTGCCCGTGTCGGTGAGCGCCGCGTACTCTGTAGAAGATGGAGAAGTTGGAGTTTGTGGCCAGCACGTCGGCCAGAACGCCGTTACAGAAGTCTCCGCTCCCAACGAAGTCACTGGGACACGAGCATGACACATCTGTGAACAAGAAGGACAAGGTTTTAATATGAAAGCAGATGAATAGGTCCAGACACAATTAGCTGTAGCAAGCAGTAGAAAGGGAAACAAGGGACAGGTGGAGTTTGCATGGCTATGGATGATAGAGAGAAGAAGAAGAACGAATGAGCAGAAGGTTCCTGAGGCAAGAACAGAAACAAAAGGAAGACTAAAAAGAAGAGTTATACATAAAAAATAAGATAATATATGCCACAGAAGCCATCAAAAGACATACAATCAGTAAGAAACTCCTATGAGGACAACATTTTAAATCCAAATACAACATCAGATGACCTCAGCTTGTATACGGAGATAAACCTCTAAGTTACGGTCGTGAAGAGATGAAGTTAGATGGCGAGAGAGAAGAGGACGCAGTGGTGAAGAGAAGGTTGAGCCCGAGGTCAGGGACACAGGAAGTGGGACGCACTGAGAGGACCAAATGACTGTTCTGGTTGTGTATGTTAGGCACCTGTGAGCCTGTAGCAGTAGGCGTCATACGCGCTGCTCTGCTCCACTGGGTCTCTGTACAGCACCACTCCCACGTGATTGTCCCCACACTTGGATGAAGGGAAGCGGATCGGATAGCCCACTTTTCCCCCTTCAATCCACCCGGCCACACACAGGTGCATGCCCAGCTGGAAAGACATCAGATTTAGTTTTAACTAAAGTGAACTTAAGGGCGTACTAAGGGGTATAAAATAGACATTACATAAAGAGGCGTTCCAAAACTCCAAATGTATCAGAGTTAGACTATCCAACATGGCTGCGCCCTGCGTTTTCACCCGACAGTTAAAATATTGATAGTGTGTTATTTTCCCTTTAGTTGCTCTCATCTAGAAAACGTCTCTCTGAGGTCCAAGTTCGGACCTCCGAGGACAACCGGAAAGCAGCATTAATCTGAGCGTAATAAAAAACAGATTTAAGCCCCATTCACATGTGCAGCTTAATTTGGGAATTTACCTGGCATCTTGCCTGAGAAGTGACATGTGAATAAAGCCAGAACTGAATTCCTTACATTTTGATCTGACATTGATCCCCTTTTATTAAAAATAACCCCAAACCAGGACCATGAATGTTGTTGATCACAGGCTCCAGAAAAAGTCCATTTGGTATTTTTTCTTGAGTTTTTCAAAAAACTGATCTCAAAATTTATGATGCTGTGTTTGCTAATGTGTGCATTGTGTCACCATGGCAACGGTGAAACATTAACCTAGATAGAAACACATGCAGGTCAAATATTAGCTATCAATAAAGTGCATCAGCGTAGCGTCCCTGAATGTCTGTGTGTCGTTAGTTTCTCACCTGCTGAGCGTCTGCCAGCTGTTTGAAGCTGGCCAGGGCGCCTCCCTCGTCCTCACAGGCCGCTTTAGCCTGACTGAAGTTCATCTGGTACTTCCCCAGAGGAGAGCGCAGGTGGAACACCCCTCCTGTGTTCACTAAACACACCATCAATGACAGAAGTCAGACCCTCGCTGACGTTAGCTCTTGTTAACCCCAGACTCACTGTGGTAGTGCAGGTCTTTGCAATGGGCCGCTGGGTCACAGTCGCCGTTGTTCTCGAGGCAGCGGTCGACCGGAGGCTCCACTTTCTCCAAACACTGAACTCCATTACCCACGTACCCCGGCAGGCACTCGCACTCACGCTCGTTCTGAGGAGACCACATTAACCAATATATATATTTAGTTTATTTAATCAGAATGATTTCATATGGCATCGCCTTAAGTCTAACGTCTGCTGCAAATGACCCAAAATGTCACAGTTATGATAAAAGACTTTCTGTTCTTACTGACCGGTCCAGTGAAAGTGCAGGAGGCAAAGTCACTGCAGCCTCCGTTTGACTCTTCGGTGCATCTGAAACACAAAGACTGGTCTCATGAAGCCAATGTTCTGCCCCGTTATCATAGCAAACACAAATACAGCTTCAGGATTTAAAACTGGAACGACAAATGCTCCTGCTCCAGATGTATGTATCTAATCATGAATATATAATCATGGCGAGCGGCTTCTTTCAGTTCAAGAATACATGCTAGAATAACAGTAATAAGGAATAAGGATTTTAGTGATGTTTCGTACATTTAATTTTTTATATGATTTATGAATGTCCAGTGTGTGCCTCGCTTTTGGTTTTGAAGAAATGGATTTGCATGACAAGCTTTTGTTGTTTTGGTTTGTTCGATTGTGAAGTTTATTTGAAAGTTGTCCATAAACGGAAAAATGGATTTAAAAAGAAGTAGTACAAGAAGAAAAAAACCTCTAACATTCATGTATAAACAGTATATTTAGCCCAAGGTCGACTGTAGTTAATAGGAATTTCAGACCTTGTAAATGACACTCATCGCAACTATTATACGTTCATTAAATGTTCAAATCAAATTAAAATCATCTCTAAAATGTGGATGTTGTTAATAAGCAGGAAGACATAGAATTACATTTACCAAATCAACAACTACAATCTGCAGTAGTACAGGAAACACTGAACGATAATGTATGGTGACTAGGCCCCGCCCTTTCATGCTTCCCACCTGTTGATTGGCTGGCAGGTGAAGCCGTCGCCCTGGTAACCGCTGTGACAGGTACAGTTGACAAGGAGCCCGGTCTGATTGCAGTCGGCGTTAACGTGACACCCTCCGTTGTACACGGCACACAGGTCCGGAGCTGAGACAGAGGACAGGGTGAGGCCGGGGCGTTGGCCGGGGCGTTGGGCCGGGGCGTTGGGCCGGGCGTTGGGCCGGGCGTTGGGCCGGGGCAATTTTTTGGCCCGTAGGCTTTACTGGACAGGTGAGTGTGAAGGGGGGATGAGAGAGAGTAAATAGTCGGGAATCGAGTTCGTGACACTGCGGCCGGCTGCACATGGAGCCTGGCATGTGTGCTGCGCCTTAACCACTCGACCACCTGGCAGAACTTTCTATCTATTTCTACCCAGGAAATTTTTAATTGTTGCTTATTTTTGTCAGAAAGTCTTAAAATCATTTGATCTGATCTTGTTAACTCATTGAAAATGCTTTTGCCTGGGCCTCCGGTCGAACTGGAAGTATTTCAGGGGTCTATAGTCCATGTCAGTCCTCTTTGGCTCTGGTTTAGTCTCCGTTTCAGCTCAGATTGTGCACATGACCCAGACTCACGTGGTAGAGGCTCACAGAAGGTGCCGTTGCCCTGAAATTCTGGTTTGCAGCTGCAGCCGGAGCCTGGCTCACACTGGGCGTCTTTGTGGCACTGTCTGCACTCCTCTGGGATCGAACCTGCAACACAAACAAACACACTTCAGACTGGAATCAGGACAAATGTGTTTAACCAATCAAGCAATCAAAATGTATTTGGAGAGCACAGTTCATACAAAAGTACAACAAAGTGCTTTACAATGATAAAAACTCATTAAAATCACAATACAATATAAATCACAAGACAAAAATAAAAGCATAAATAATCCCTTTAAAATATATTTAAAATAGTAAATTGCAGATAAAATTCCTTCAATCAAAAGCACAAAAGCTGAACAGAATCATTTTAAATCTGGATTCAAACACTGCCAGCGTAGAGGCGTGTGCCACATCTTCAGGAAGAATGTTGTAACGCAGACAGACAAATGCTTGGATAAGTCTCTCCAAGTCTGGTTTAGACACTATACTTTTGATTTAGGCAATGTTCTTCTATTACTTAATTACAGCTAAATTGTTTCACTCGCATATTTTTTTTTAATACTTTTATTGCTCCTTTCCAAAAAAAATGTTTGTTTTTTTTACACACAGGTTAGACTCAAATTCTCCCGGGTGAGTTTTATGTCGGCACGGGCATCTTAACTTCACTCTAACAGCCTGAAATAGCCTTTTTGTCAACTAAAAACAAACATTTATGCACCAAAGCAGGTTAAGTAAAGT